>CM074994.1:1561719-1579295 GCA_037576825.1 Pangasius krempfi | reverse complement strand
TTGTGTTTTTCACAGTGTTTTCACGGTAGGTGTGGTATTCCAGGTGTTACGGTTGTTTGTGTTTTTCACAGTGTTTTTACGGTAGGTGTGGTATTCCAGGTGTTACGGTTGTTTGTGTTTTTAATACGATACTCATCACTGATTAATTGAATTCTGTTGTGGATGCGTGCTCATCGCCCCCACCCGTCTGCGTAACTGTTTCCCAGCCTCATGGGGAGCTCTCGAATTGAAAAGTGGAAATGCGAAATTCATTTACATGTGAATGTTAAATTAGGCGCCGGGCCGCTGTGGGTTCTGCCATGGAAACCGTCCCTCTGTCGTGTTTCGGATTCAATTTTCAGCAGCCTGATGCTTGTTTAAAATAAACCAGCCATAATGAGTTTGTGCTGTGGCGCTGAGCGGCGGCTTCGCAAGGCACCATAAATCACCGCAGATGCTGGTGTGTGTTTAAAATATGGCGTTTGGGGGGGAGAGAGAGAGAGCTGTCGGGACGGACCGGTCCTTATCGGCCCTCGCAGACGACGCCTACATCACAAACTCCAGATGGCCCCTCATACATCAGGCCCTTTACCTCACTGACACACACACACACACACACACACACTCGTTCCCCTGGCCCGCTTCCTCTTTAGACACCGAAAAATTGTCCAAAACTGCTCCCTCCATGGTATGAGCTGATGGATTGGACCATGGCCAAGTCACAGTACGGTACAAAAAGTCACAAGATGATAAATTCTGCATCATTTTACATTGAAATTCAATTTAAAGGCACCCTATGTAGTGAACTAGGAGAGTTCAAGCTGATGGATTTTTGCATGGGCTAATCTTCAGTCGGAATACACACTATGTAGGACATTAGCGAATGGAACTGGCGTTGGCTTTGCTTCAATCTAAGTGCACAATACACACTAGGTAGTGCACTAGGGCACAAGCTGATTTATTTCATATCAGCTGTGCTTCAATCTACTACATTTCTCATGGGCCAAACCATGATTTGAGTCCATCCTAAGAAGTGCACTAAGGCGCAAGCTGATAGATCTCAATCCAAGTGCATCCTATATAGAGCTTTTCATACATAGTGCTACAGTACATATTGCTACATAGCGCAATAGGGCACAAGCTTATTGATTGGGATGAGCCCCAGTTCGGCTGTACACCATATGGTGCACTAGGAGTTGAACTGTTCAGTGCACACTACACAGTGCACTAGTGCACAAGCGGACAGATTGGGCTGAGCCACAGTTTGACTGTATACTATGTAGTGCACAAGGACATGAGCTGCTCACCTTATGCTACATAATGATCTAGGGGTCAAGCCACTTGATTTTTCCGTGGCTGAGTCGCAATTTAATTGTACACTATGTAGTGCACTAGGGCTTGAGTTTATTGTTTAGGCTGAATTTGAATGTATACTATGTAATGCACTAGGACGTAGCCTAGTGATGGATTTTTGCTATGTGACTCTGTGTAGTGGAATAGTGATCCATTTCCAATGGAGACGCAGCCTGGGAGCCGCAGTGAGGTGTGTGTGTGTGTGTGTGTGTGTGTGTGAGAAACGGTGCTCCATCACACTGCCCTGGTTTCAGGTGCAGGTCTGATAGCGAGCTTTCTCCGAGCTCCAGCTGCAGTTGTAGGTGATAAGTGCAGTTCTACACTTGGATTTGTTTGTGAAGCAGCACTATGTTAATATGAACTTTTTAGTGAGATAATAGTGTGCTAATTGATGCGTGCTCACATTTAATTACCTCTTTATCAGGCTATTAATATTAAACAGGCTCTGTGCTGTTATACAAAAACCTTTTCAAACAGGTGGAGCTTCTGCTTCTTCATGCAGACCGACAGGGTGAAGCTGAAGCCCCAGGGTGGGCAGAAGGAGGCCCTGTTTCTCAATGTGTGTCCTCATGTCCTCGCCTGAAGTCCTCGCCTCGCCCCCTCCCCAACACTCAAGAATACAACCTGCATGATAGTGGAAAAAAAACTGTTTCTGATCCTCCCTAAAAGCCTCCACCCTATGTAGTGCACTAGGGTACGAGCCGGTGGATTGTGCACTGGCCGAGCCTCAGTACACTATGGCACAATAATGCAGAGATTCTCCATCAGTTCACATTGAGCCTCAATTTAAAAGGCACCCTATACAGTGAACTAAGGGCATCCTAGTGCATGCTATATAGTGGCACTAGCTGATCTATTTTGTATATATAATACGACTACACATTATGTAGTGCTCTAGGACACTAGCTGATGGAATTTGATTTGGCCTAGCCTCAATCCGAGTGCACCCTACATAGTGCACAGCGGCACTAGATGATGGATTCTATATTGGACTGGCATTGACCCAATCCAAGTGCACCATTACACAATATGTAGCTGCCAAAGGGGAGTAGCTAATGAACTGACTAGACTTCAATCTGACTACACACTATGTGGTGAACTGGGGAGGAATTATTTCTGCACAGGATACAAAATATTCAATTTTTGTATCAGCTGAGCTTAAAGTTCAAGTACATAGTGCACTAGAGCACAAGCTGGTGGATGATTCACTGTGACGTCACTGAAAGTCCAATGAGGACTTGGCTCAAACCGATAATGAAGTTTTAAGTTCACTTGTTTTTAATGAATTAAATTTTAATTAAATTCAATATTGCCGTAAATCATATTTTGAGGCGCGAAATGAATAACAGTATTTTTTTCGTGTTTGTTTATTTGCTACAGTCAAGGTGTAATATAAAAGTTGATTCCGATGTTTCGTAAAGCCTCCCATTAGATACATTAGTGTAGTTTAGTAGCTTTAGTAACCTTTAAAAAATTTCTAATGCACACATCATACGCCTGCTCAGATACATCCCATATCGCTGCTCCTGAAAGTAGTACAGCCAAAGATCCGTCCCAAAAAAACAGTGTGGAGAGATGCAACACAACCCACATTACAAAGTGCTCCTCCACAAGGAGCTTGCAATGGCGTTTTTCGACCAGAGAGGGCGACATTACAGACTCTTACGCCTTGTAGCGTCAAGCTCACTGTAGCAGGCCATGACACGCTGACAGACTTTAAAATGGAAAAAATGTACTTTCGCTGACTAACTTTCACTTAACAAACCTTGAGCCAGCTAGCTAGTTCATGTTAATTAGTTATCTAATGATAACGTTTGGCTACCAGCTAAGCAATTAAGCAACTGGATTACTTCACGTTAGCTAACATTATTTTGCTAGATAGCTAAGATAAGCTGCCTACTGTTTGAGGACTGGCTAGCAATCAGGTTACCTGAGGTTAGTTTGCTAGTTATCTTACTAACATTAAATGAAATTTAAATAATTGTAGCAAACGTCCTGAAGAAATCTATAAAATATCTCATCAAAATTATTCATAGAAATTTCACACGCTTGCACACATTTCATGAGGCTTTTTACGCAAAATGATGCTTTGCTTGTCTTCAGCGCAGTCTGCTGCTATATGGCGATCGATTAAAATTGAAAGAAAGTACTTCATCCATGGAAATCTACGTGTGAGAAATTGCCAAGCAGTCGCTCACTAGAAAGTTCCCTAAACCCGTCAGAAAATTAGATTTGCATGCTGACAATAATATCTCAAAAAAAAAAAAAAACATGCGCGTGTGTGCTCCTGCCATGTTCCTAATCTTATTTAGCACCAGAGGAACATGTTCGCTTTAATCACTATGAGAATCTCTATCGCCGTCAACGAAACTCGATTAGCACACCAGAGGTGGGCAGTGGGCAAAAGTAAAAAAATAAAATAAATAAATAAATAAAAATCTGCAGAAGGGACCTGCGTCGTGCCATTTTATCATCCATCATCCAGAGAGAGCGCTGTATCTCTCCTTTTCTTTTCTTCTCCAGCAGGCATCGATAAGCCTTCGCCCCGGCCGCTCTCATTCCTGCCCTCTGATTCCCAGATCAGAAAAAAAGAGCAGTAAGCAGGTCCCATCAGTGCGGCTTTATCACGATTCATCAGCAATTTCTTTCCCTTCGTCCACTCCTGATCTCAATCTGGGCCTTGCACATAAGCACCCGTCACCGCCACCACTTCCTCCACCACTTCCTCCACCCCCTTAGCAGCCGGTTAATTTCTTATCAGCCGAGGGAAGGGAAGCGCATTCACACTTTTGGGCACGCGGCAGTCACACTTGGTTACACACAGGTTCCCCCACGCCGCTTTGGAGATAATGAAATTCGCTCCGCAGGGTAGAAAGTCAGGAGGAAAAAAAAATGATTTGGGCGGTTACAGTATAAAACACATTTTCCTGCCCTCTAGCAAGTGCAAAGGCTTGAGACTTGCACCGGGAAGCAATGTCGAATTTGGTGTCGGCTTAATTGTAGCTTGTTCATTCGTTAGTGCATTTACGGTAGACCTGCTACTCTAGAAATTACCGTAGCTCGTAGTGGAGTTTGTAGTGTTGTTAAAGTGTAGCTATGGAAAGATTTGCTTGGATATAATTCAGCTTTCAAACAACGTGATGGTGTGATGAAGTGGAGCTACTTCACTACACACCACACCAAAATCGATTATTTTCCCCAGCTTGAAGTGTTTTATTTTTCTCGTTCCAAAACAATTTTATAATGACTGCTTTTTTTTTTTAGTTACATCTCACGTTCTATCAGTGGAAAGTTCAGGAACCGAGCTCTAAAAAAAATATATTATCTGAAATATGAAAATCATCTTCATGAAATAAATCCATACTGAGGGGGTTTGTGGAATTTATTTTACAGCTAATAGGGCTAAAAAAGGTTCGAGAACCATCGCTGTAGCAAGCACTAAGGCTAGAGATTTGAGGCGGCAAAGCAACGTCTAATTTTTGGTTATTTGTAACGTGCCCATTTGTTAGTGTATTTACGGTAGACCTGCTACTCCAGAAATGATGGTAGTTTGCAGTAGGGTGTTTGTTAATAAAGGGAATTACAAGGCTTTAAACACTGCTCTGTAATGATAGAAATCTCTCAGCTCAGGGAAAAAGACAGTGCTGCTCTACAGAAACGCTAACAGGACAAAAGCAATGAAATGTCTACTAGAAGTCGAGGTCTCTGAATTAAATGTTATTTTAAACATAACACAAACTTTTTTTTTTAAAAGCCTGTGACATTATACAGTAAAGTGACAAGGAGATTAATAGGGTCACGTTTTAAAATTTCAGTGAATGTGTTACCTTTGGTAATATATGAGCTGAACCATAAGGCGCCGTGCACTGTGCGATTTTTTTTTCTCCACAGAGACCTCCAGCCCACGCATAAGACTTTTCGTGCCTGATGCGATGGCGGATTCCGATTTAGCTTGTTGTTCGGTGCCTTTTCTTCAATCTCATCTTTTTAAATTCGCATGAAAGCACTTTTATGAAATGCCTTTTAACGAGATCGAGTGAATTTTGTCACTGTGCGTGGGATGTGTAGGAAAGGTTAGGAAGGGGGAAAAAAAGTCACACGGACGGCACACATTTCGACATGCGCCATCAAAAATAAGGCCCCGTGACTGGGCAGGACCGATGGCACTGGCGGATACGGATGAGCTCGGTGAGAAATATTCCATTACTGTCACCTGGGGACGGGAAACACATTGCTTACGGCCTTCACTTTTGCCCCTGCCGTTTCCTGTTAGTCACAAAGCGCTCGGAAAATTAGTGACGATATCGATCTGACCGGCGGCGCAAACAGATAAATTCTCCACAAAGAGGGATTGGTTGTATATTTTAAAATGAGAATTGTTTCATAAGACGTCAGAAATGAAATAAGTGAGAGACAAAATCAATATGTTAAAAAATGACTGGCTGTAGAAACACCAGAGAAATGAGTAGAAGGCGTTGTTTGTGTTCTGATGATCGCTCTAAAAGCCTCTGAAGTTGAGTCACTACATCATACATTTTTTTTCCATTTATTGTTTCATTTAATGTTGTGGAACGTCAGTGAAACAAGTTGGTTCCTGTTCTCACTTATGTTACAGCAGCTATAAACAGTCCTCACCAGCCTCTCTTCTCTCTCTCTCTCTCTCTCTCTCTCTCTCGACGGTAATTTAAAAAAAAGAAATAAAAAAAAACGCAGCGTGTCATGCTAGTGAGAAGCTACAAACGTGTGAAGTTCACGTTGGAAAAAAACCCCCATATCTCTGACACTAAAGACTCCTCCCATAATTGTGAAAAGTTCACAAGTTCCCGTGATCCCGCTGTTACTATAGAAACGAATTTAACAAGCTGTCAGAGGTGAACTTGAAAAGCGAATCAACACCTTCTGACCAATCAGAATTTAGAGAAAGTGTAAAGCCTCCCCTACGTACAAAATATGTTCTCTTGAGAGTTCCACTCCAGCGACAAGGAAAGGAAGAGTAGTAGCCTTATTTCTGAAAGTGTTAAGGGCTAACAACTGAGTTTTTATGTTGCTCTTCATATTTTTAGCAACAGATAAGTGTTTTTTTTCCATCAGCTGTCTGTACTTCATGTGTCCTGTCTGCTGTACTTCAACATTACTTGTCAGTTTTTCACAATTTGTGCTAACGGACCTCTCGAGCACCTGTGTCCTAGAACTCTTGATTGTGACAAACAGCTCCGTGTCATGAAGTGCGAACTCTCTATTTTTGACCCTGCACTATTATCCTGGCAGGCAGCACACCGCGTTCACCTTCTTCCCCGAAACCTAAAACCTTCGCACAAAACTCACATTTGTTTGCCTTATTAAAAAAAAAAGCCTAGGCTTCTTTGCTGTCCACTCTCATCATGCTGGAATGTGCAAATCCTCCTGCGGCACTGCTTGGCCTCGGGAACGAGACGGGGAGAGAGAGAGAGAGAGAGAGAGAGAGAGAGAGAGAGAGAGAGAGAGAGAGAGCCTTCAGGCACCAGAAACGCAATAATGCATTTGATTCATATTGCTATTATGTCAGCAGATTTATCGCCGGAATTCTGCGCGGACGCCCCCCCCCCCGTCATCACCAATTCACACGAACTGGAGGAGGGTTTTGATTTATTTATTTAGATTATTTCTTCCTGCCTGCTGAAAGTCGTTTTGATTTAACAGTGATAAAAAAAAAGGCAGCAGATCCAAAGTTGTAGATCTCATCTGTAATAAAGTCTTGTCTTCAAGCTATGACTCTTTCCCGGAGATATGCAGGAGCTCTTCTGTTCACGTTACGCATGTGACTGGGAAAAAGAAACAATTTCTCATGCTGTTATGGAAAAATAATCAATGATGTGAAGCAGACTTACGGGTATCGCCCTGAAGTTCATTATTTTCCAATAACAGCATGTCCGGAAGTGTTTTATTCTGCTTTGAGTTACATTTAATCCTTTGGAACGTCCCTAAACCAAGTTAGTTCCTTTTCTCACTTGCATTAGCGCAGCTAGAAACTGTCATTTGCTCGGTCATAAGACAAAAAAAAAGACCCTGCAGCTTTTCAGGAGAAACTGCAATCCTTAAACGCCTCTGTCCAGAAAACCTAAAGTTACAGCTTTACCTCTGATTGTATCAAAGCGCCGACACTGGAGACTCCTTCCATAAAGGTTAAACAGACATCTCCTTACAGAAGATTTCACCATATGTCCAGTATATTCTTTAATCTGTTTACATGGATTGCCTGAAGTCCCTGTTATTTGGGCTGTTACTATAGAAACGTATTCGAACGAGCGCATTAATATAAACCTGTGAAGTGCGGCTGCACTACTGTCAGAGCTGCTGTTATAGACAATGAATCAACAGCTTCTGACCAATCAGGATCCAGGATTCAACAGTGCTGTGGTCTAAAGACAAATAATAGGCAGTAGTCAATGCGGATTTGGTGAAGTTACTGACGTAGCTGTTGCCTGACTGACTGAGTGTTAAAGGCTGCATCCAACAGGTTCTTTATGGGGTTAAAGGTCACCTGAAAGTGACCAGATCTCATCTGCTCTCCGGGCTGCTTGTCTGCGAGAGCATGTTATTCCACAGTGACTGTCTCACGCCATACCCTTCTCTCTTACAGCATCATGGTGCTCCTGTGCAGCCAGGAAATTGCTTTTTGTTTCAAATAAAATAAACCATTAAAATGTAGCCACTGGGAATTTCTCCAGATGGACCTGATTGGATAAAAATGCAGCCGATGACCTTTGACTCTTACTGTCTTGGTCACGATATAATGCATTCGGTAGAGCTTTTCGTTCCGCTGATACATTTTATGATATAGAGACCCTCTGTAAACTGTAAAAGCACAAACGAGTTTACAAAGAGATCTAAACTTCAGCCAGAGTGAAAATTTGAGACGTGTTTCGTTATGTAGACATAAGTAACGTCACACTAGCTCGGGATATTTCTCCTCCCTGCCAGCAGGGGTCCCCTGCCCTCGAGTATTGAACTACTGTATTAACATACCTTCCATTGCATATATCATGCTCAGCAAATAATGGAAATTTAACGTTCGTGTACATTACAAAGTCTTGTGTAACAATTCGGAGGTGGATGCAAATGCAGGCTTTTTTTTTATTATTAAATAATATACAAACTAAACAAAACAAAGTCACAGCAGGACACACAAACTGATCAAATTAAGAACCAGGCACTAAAACAAGACCACGCCATCAGCAGCACCAACAGACACTAAGACCTTAAATAGATGGGTTAATCAAGCAAAAACTGAAAACAGGTGTGCGCAAACACAGGAAATGAGTGGGATAAATGAAGAAGAAGTTCAGAAATTTGTGGGAGGGTGCCCTCTGGTGGTGAACTGTCTATGGTGGGTGTTATATTTTGGCTCCATTTTGTCTTTTTTGTGTATTTTTCCCCAATTCTTTGGTGGATTCTGGTCATCCACCAAACAGCTAGGCTTCCTCACGTATCATACAACACATACTCACAACACGTGCTTCCTCCGAGACGTGTGAAACCAACTACTGCATCTTTGCTACGTCACAGGGAATCGTAACACACGTGGAGGAAAGCGCTATCTACCCTCTTCTGCATACATAAGCTCATGGAATGCCCCTGATTGGCTAATATCACTGTGATTGACAGGACAGAGATGGTATGCCCCTCCTACCACAGAAAACCACCAGTTTTGCTCTCCAGGATCAGGTTGAGCCACTCGAGAGCCCTTTGCGTCTATTTTCTGTGTGTGTAACTGCCGAGCCTTATCTCTTGTTATTGCTTATCGTGCATCTCATAGCTGTTTGGCCTTTCAAAATTCTTATTCATTGTGTAATCATTTACTTTGCCGATCCATCAAGATGTGTCGCTCTATAACGAGCCTAATTCGTTTTCATAAAACGGGCTCTTCAGACGGGGAGCTATTTGAATCTGTCGAGGTGTGAGACAGTAGAAGTGCCAGCCAGATCTCAGATGCTCAATAATGCCCGCCAGCTGAATACCGGAGAGGTGAACCAGTCTGCGAGTCGGCGCCTGAGATGTGGAGGGAAGAACAATGAAATGCTAATGTGCTAAGCCCAGCGCGGTTTAACTTAGCACGGCTCCACAGATGGTCAGGGAGAACGGACAGCCCTCGGGGTAGCATGGAGAATGTCAACAGGTAGGCAGCTGTCAAAAGATTGGTGGTTTCCTGCTGCTTCCGCCAAATCGCATACAGCTCCCTGACATTTGTTCTGCGCCATCCGCGTACATCTGCCGCTCGAAAGTGTCTGCACATTTTATTTTTACCCACATCTGTGACCGGTGTCGATGAATTAAATTCCAGATTGTAAACGCAGCACGTTAAGATTTTTCATTTTTTGATGATGTCCTGCTTTTTGGATAATTCCAAAACTATTCCTGCACAGTCATCTCTGAGATGAATGGAGCGTTGGAAGGAATGGATTGGACGGCTTATCAGCGAGGCCCAGTTGCTGTGAGACGCACTTATCGTGACTCCTCACATCGCTGCGTTAACTTCGGACCAGGCTTGGTGTGTATTCAGAACAGGAGGTGTGCAGAACCGCAAGAGCTGCCCTGACCGATTTTATTGGAGCTGCCGAGAGCTGGCTGCCGCCATGCACCTGATATCGGCTATCTACCAGCAGCGCTTTGCTCTGCCACTCCTCCGTACTGACAAACTGTCTCCTCCCTTTATCTCTCTCTCTCACTCTTTCTCTTTGACTCTATAGTTCCTTCAGACATTTGCTATCTTGCACACTGACTTTCTTCCCTCACAAAAGAAGTTGCATTGACAGCGGATAAAGTGATGACGAATATCGTAACTGTATTATGAACCTTCAGAGAATCATACTTGCAAATAATCCATCTAGACAGGCTTGAGCATCTTCTGACTGTACTCTCTCTCTCTCTCTCTCTCTCTCTCTCTCTCATATATCTCTATATTTCTATATATATATATATGTAGCGATATAGCGAGTGATGAAAATTATTCTGCGACGTCCGACCCAATTCTCACCCTCTCCGCCTTCATTTCCACTCCAATACTCCATGAAAAGCAACTTCCCCATGTGCATGTCATATAAAAGAGAAAAAAGAAGAGATCTCCTTTTCTTTTCTTCTTCTTAAATAGACTGCCTTTATTAGTCGGACATCATGAGAGCGGTTCATTCAGATAAAGCTCCCTAGAGCTGCCAATTTATGGCGCGCTCCCCCACAATGCCCCATTGTGTCGGGTGGAGGAGGAAGCGGTGAATGGCGGCCTCGTTTTACGATGTGTAAAAAGATAAGTGGTTCGCTGCTTCACAAAAGTTGACAAGAAACACGGTGGCCCCTTTGCAAGGCTTTGATTTCACACTCTTAATAGACCACACAATGGGCTTTTGTCGAGGCACTCTGGAACTCAAGGCTCTTCTCCTTGAAGACAGTGATGCCACTGACTCCATACGAGCGATCTAATTGGTACGCGCACGTTAGGGGAGCTGACATCATTACCGTTAAGCCCAGCCAAACATCTGAGTAAAACTTAAATAAACTTAGAAAAAACAAATGAGTTAAATCTTTGATTTGAATTTGTCATATGTATTATGTATTAAGCTATACATAGTTCAGCTAGTTATTTTTGTGTTAAAGTAACAAAATGGAAACACAAGAAATGAAACATTTCTTTGAGGGGAGGTGGGTGGTGATGGGGGTTGGGGCACGGTGGCCTCGCACCTCCAGGGTCGGGGGTTCGAATTCCACCTCTGCCCTGTATGCATGGTGTTTTTTTGGGGGTTTCAAGCCCCGGCACCACCAGGCTACCGCTGTTGGGCCCTTAAGCAAGGCCCTTAACCCACTCTGCCCCGAGGACGCTGCATCATGGCTGACCCTGCGCTCTGACCCCAGCTTCCTAACAAGCTGGGATATGAGAAGAAAAGAATTTCACTGTGCTGTAATGTATATGTGATAAATAAAGGCTTCTTCTTCTTCTTCCGGGTACTCCGGTTTCCTCCGCCAGTCCAAAGACATGCGCTGTAGGCTGATTGGCATTCACAAATTGTCTGTAGTGTGTGAATAGGTGTGAGTGTGTGTGTGTGTGTGTGTGTGTGTGCGTGTGAGCCCTGTGATGGGCTGGCACCCTGGCCGCGGTGTCCTCCGCCTCGTGCCCTGAGGGATGGGCTCCAGGCTCCCCATGACCCTGTTTAGGAAAAGTGGTACAGAAAATGGATAGATGGAAGGAAGCGTTCTTGTGTATAAGTTTTATATACAGTGCGATCAGAAAGGATTCAGACCCTTTCATTTTTTTCACATTTGATTATGTTGCAGCCTTATGCTAAAATGCTTTAAATAACGTTTTGTTATCGCGTCAGTCTACACTCCATACCCCATGAGGATAAAGCGAAAACCAGATTCGTGATAACTTTGCAAATTCGTTTTAATTTTATATCTTTTAGCCTCGTAGCTCCAGTACAAAGCTAAATTAAAGCCTGGAGTAAATTGTTGGTGATATTTTTGGCTGAACTGCTGCATTAAGCGCAGATTTTCTCTCACAGTGAGCATTTAATGGAAGAGGATCGCTTTTTAAAGCATGGATTTGTTCATGGAGGTGTGTTTTTTTCCCAGGGAGAACCTGGTTCCACAAACAATCAAGCGGCACAGTGTGAGGGTTTCAAAACGCTCACAAGGTTGATTTCTCTTTTTTCTTCTCCATTTGTCTGGAGCAGGGGCACGGCAGGGTTCGACGCGCTCGCTGGTGACAAGATATCTGTCTGGCCGAGCTGATGATGAGCTCTGACGCTCAGCCGGGTGGACATGTGCACAGCGCAGCGTTAAACTGACAGATGACATCACCCCAGGCGGCCATGTTCCAACCGTCTGCTCACTCTTTCCAATGACTTTCCTGATGCCCTCTGACCACGCCCACTTATTTATTTATATAGCTTGCTCTTTCATTTCTGCCCTTGGCTCGAACGCTGACCCGTGGCACAATGGCACAAACATTTTCTGACGTTTGTCATTCCCTTTCTCCGCATGACTCAGAAATGGCAAAACTGCTTTACAGATGTTCATCTGATCTTTCTGAACAGATTACGTCCGAAACGCTCGACTACAAGGAACTGCTTCTGTACCACACTCACACGACAGTGCTGTTGAGTTCTCCAGTCTGATTGGTCGGAAGGTGTTGATTATTTTTCTCTGACAGAAGTCCAGCTGCAAATCACAGGTTTATATTAATGCACTTGTTCTAATATGTTATGGGTTCTTTAGTAACAGCTCATTCGCAGGGACTTGTACAGCGGATGCTCCACTAATAATAAACAGATTTTAAAAACGTGTGTAATCATTGATATGGTGAAGTTTTCTGTAATGAGAAGTTTATGGAAGGAGTCTCCAGTGCCAGCGCTTTGTAACAGTCAGAGGTAAAGCTGTAAATTTTCCAACATCTTCAGGACAGAGGAGTTTACTCATTGCGTTTCTCGGTATAATGCAACTGAGAACAGGAACTAACTTGTTTTGTGGACATTCCTCAACATTAAATGTAAATATAAATGGATAAAAAAGTGTGTCATTCTTTAATAAGTAAAAATGGTAAACGTTGACAAACGGTTTTGACATAAGAGGAATAAAACACTTCCTATGAGACGTGCTTATAGGGAAATAATCAACTTTGGAGTGGTGATAGTAGCTCTGATTCATCACACCATCGCATCGTTGATTATTTTCCTATAACAGGACGATATGGAGTGTTTGACTCCTTAACTGTGGTAACATCTAACTCCACTGAGGGAACGTTCCAGTTTTTCAAAATTCTCCAAAAATATTTTCATGACTTTCAGACATCTGTATTTTCGTGATGGTCGAGTAAGATGCTCGGGTGGGTCTTAGATTAGTCTCTAATAAATTCTGGAATAAAAACAGGTCTTGGTGGTCGACTCAGACTCGCGGACCCTTCTGTGATCTAGACAGAACTGTTTACTACAACTCGCCTCTCTGCGGAATTGCGCCGTCTATTCCAGTCTTCATGAGTTCTGTAATTACGTCTGGATCTGGCTCAGTTTCGCCGTGGAGTACACTCGAGCGGAATCTGATATCCATCTCGACCTCGACTGGAAGCACGGCGTGTTACTGCTGCGCTCCGGCTTCCGTCTGTCAGAGATGTTCAGGATGGTGTGTGTGTGTGCGTGTTCAGGAGGTTAAACCTGAACAGACTTCTCTCCTGCACTAAAGGGGAAAGCGTGGTGGCAAAACAGAGCCGTGTATCTGATCACATTCTTGCCTTTGGAGTGGATTTAATCTGGAATTCGGTTTATTTCGTCGCCCACTTTGTGGCTTTAATCCAGTCCAGGAGCTGATAACTTCAGAGAAAGTAGCTCGAGGCGATCCAATAGAGCTGTTCAGAGGTGGAGGTGGGGAGCCTCTGTAACGAGAGACTACAGCGCAGTGCTCCGAGGCACTTTTTATTATTTTAACCCAAACTATCATTCCCCAAATGATCACTGCAAAAAAGTACTTTATTACCTTTTCAACAGGAACAGTATTTATATACATGTATATCTATTATTTAGCTTTATTTCTTTAATCTTATTTTATTTCAACCACACCACCATCTCCTAGCACCACCACCATAACTCTCGTTATAAATCATTCACAACAGTGTGAGGAAAAAAAAAAAGAGACTAAACAAAGCAGTGATAACAACAACAAAAACTAATAAATCAAATACAAATAAAACCTAAAACGTGGGGGAAATGCATGCTGTGACCATAGTGAGGATATTTAACGAATTCTGTGCATTATATACATTTTTAGCGTAAAACAAATTCAAATGAAAAAAATTTAAAGAAAATGACAACAACAACAACAAACAACTAAAATAAAAAAAATATATAAATAAAACAAAAACCTTGGGGCAAATATAAAACATCAACAAACAAAAAAAATATGTAATAATAAACAACTAAAATAAATAAAATTAATTATTATAAATAAAATCCTGGTTGAGGATAATCAACAAGTAACAACTTGAAGGGAAGATAACAACAACAACAACAACAACAACAACAAAAGTGAAATAAAATGAAAACAAAAACCTTGGGTGAAATGGTGAAGAGAAATA
The DNA here is from genome assembly GCA_037576825.1 of Pangasius krempfi. Lineage (NCBI taxonomy): Eukaryota > Metazoa > Chordata > Actinopteri > Siluriformes > Pangasiidae > Pangasius > Pangasius krempfi. The sequence continues at coordinate 1,564,870 of CM074994.1, read as the reverse complement.
ACAAGTTATATTAATATAATTTTTTGGCATTATTAATCAAAAAATCCAAAAAATGAAGACAAAATGACAAACAACAACAACAACAAAAACACACTGAAGAGAAAATGATAACAGCGACAACAGCGGCAACACCCACAACAACAACAACAACAAAAGCAGGAAGATATTAATAAATAAAGTAAAATTAAAACAAAAACATGTGGAGAAATGTGTAGTTTCAACTTTTTGGAAGAAAAAAACGTGGTTCTCAGGAGATTGAGAACTAATAGCGCTTTCTAAACTATTAATTTTTTTTTTTTTTTTTTTTTCAACAATTCACCAACACACCCCCCCAACCCTCTGAGGATCCCTCCATTCAGCCCTCTCTTGCATTGAACATATACAAAGATTAATTACTTTCCAGAGTGTTCAGCACTCCAGACCTGCCCTGGAGGAGAGGGTGAAGGGTCGAGATTAAGGACGAGTGTGTGGCACGGAACAATTAAAGCTCCTGTGTGTGGAGATCATTAGGGAAGATGGAGTGTGAGGCTCTTCACGAGGAGGACAGCCACTCGAGAGAGCGAGCACTCTGTTGCACTCTGTTGCACACACACACTCACACACACACACACACACTCCGACCAGATGAGCTTCAGCATCTCCGCCTCGAGAAGATTGCTTCATTTGGAGCCATTAGCGCGCTTATTGGACCATTATCGAGTTCGAAGGTGCTGAAATCCTGAAGTTCACACCATCTTGCAGCTAGATTTTGGGTTCACACTAGCTAGCGACAACGTTCATCTTCTACGCACCCGTGCGACTCGTCGCCGCAGTTTGCGCAGCAGCGCCGACACAAGCGTGCAACGTCTGAATCGCAGTTGTATGCAAATTAGTTATAACACTACAAAGCGACAAATCAGAACGACTTCCTCGGATGATTCCTCGGACCAATCATACTGCGCCCAGCGTTTCTTCAGTTCCTCAGTCACAGCTTTAGTTCCTACCTACAATTAGCTCATTAACCCATTTCCTGTTAGAGGTGCAAAAACAGAAGGAAAACTTAAAACTGTGAGTTCGTCTTGTCCTCACGAAGAAATCTACGAAGAAACTTACGAAGAACAATAAAGCTTGGAAGAAAGCTGGAAGATAGCAGAGATCGCTGGTGCCTCTGGGGAGCGTATGTAGCTAGTACAGTTAGCTCGCTTTACTGATCTAACATGAAGCTAACAAGTAAATCAAATGAATATAATAATAACATATAAACCACATATATACTATATATACTAAAAACAAGCTACGCCCACAAGTGACAACATTGGCATTCAAGGGATGTAGGGTCACTGTTTGAGAAAACGCACACACACACACACCAGTCAACGTAGGTCGAGACTTTCCTACGGCTCAGTGAGATAAATCAAAAATGCGAGCTGTAGCTCATGGTCATAAAGAATGATCTACAGTGTGCATTTTTATCAGACGCTGATAAAAGGCGTCGACTTTGCGAATGAAAAATGACACGAGCCGCGCCACACTCGTTAGTCATAATTCCTGAAACAAAGCAATCTATCTATCCTATCTTCTCCACGATGTATTCACGTGCACCATTATTCTAACGTGTTCAGAGTGAGATGTCACATGTGCTGGGACACATTATATACAGCTCGATAGAAGAGAATAGCCGAATAATGAAGGGAGCCCCGAGAGGCCATCGTACTTTATCTACACGAATGGGTTTCATGGACACAGACAGTGTGAAGGAGCAGCGACAGGCGCATTAAATGACCCATGTCTTCATCTTTTATACATTCTGACCTTCCCTCGCCGCCGGGTTCTGCCGTCCCGCCTCTGGGGCTGAGAGGGATATGATAAGGAGATATCGCACATGTCCCCTGCTCTCCACCCATAATTCCCTAAAGCGGCGTATCGGAAAGAGAACACCGTAGGAGACGGATTTATTTATCCTCCCTGCTGAGGAATCTGCTTGGGGTTTAAAAATAGATTTAGAAATATTACATGCACTGAGCATATAAAATGAGATTCTTATTTTGAATACAGGAAGATGTTTCCTCTATTAAAGCCCGGATTTCAACCCAGAAAAGTTTTTTTTTTTTTTTATGTATTAAAGAATAACACATACCATCATACCATTGATTTATCCATTTATAGTTACATTTATTGTTGTGAAATAAGTTAGTTCATGTTTAAGAAGCTTGTCACGTTTCCTAGAGACGTCTCCTTACAGAAAACCATCTCCATACCGATGAGTACACGCGTTTTTAATCCGTTTATCTACAGTATAGCGTCTGCTGTACAAGTCCCCGTGAATGAGCCGTTACGACAGAAACGATAACGTATTAGAACGAGCGCACAGCCATGACGGACCAATCACAACGGTATGACTCACTAATAAACGATCGTAATGATATATTTGTTTAATTAAAGGTCAGTGTTATTAGGCGAGTAATAATAAAACAAAAAGCAAAAATCACGTGGAACAAAAGACGTAGTTATGAAGGTAGCATAGAACTAAAATATACAAAGTACAAGGCTAGTACAAGGCTAGTACAAGGCTAGCTTTACAAAGTACAATTTAGCATAGAACTTAAGTATACAAGAACAAAGTTAGCACAGAACATATATACAAAGTAAACAGCTAGCTCTAGAGCTAAGTTAAAATTCACAAGCTTAGAAGCGAATCACAAGAATCACACGCTTAGAAGCGAAAAGTGCAAGGCTAGCAAAAAGCTGACTTGGAACGTACAATGCTAACAATATTAATATAGTCCAGTAAAAATCACAAGCTTTAAGTATAAAATCCAACACTTGAGTTACAGAAACCTGAGTACAAAGTTAGCATAAAGCTGAAATCTAAAACGCACAAAGTTAGCATAAAGCTGAAATCTAAAACGCACAAAGCTAGCCTAAAGGTGAAATTGAAAACACACAAAGTTAGCATAAAGCTGAAATCTAAAACGCACAAAGTTAGCATAAAGCTGAAATCTAAAACGCACAAAGTTAGCATAAAGCTGAAATCATAAACACACAAAGTTAGCATAAAGCTGAAATCTAAAACGCACAAAGCTAGCATAAAGCTGAAATCTAAAACACACAAAGCTAGCATAAAGCTGAAATCATAAACAGACAAAGTTAGCATAAAGCTGAAATCTAAAAC
>CM074994.1:1514133-1561709 GCA_037576825.1 Pangasius krempfi | reverse complement strand
AAATCTAAAACACACAAAGCTAGCATAAAGCTGAAATCATAAACAGACAAAGTTAGCATAAAGCTGAAATCTAAAACGCACAAAGTTAGCATAAAGCTGAAATCATAAACACACAAAGCTAGCATAAAGCTGAAATCTAAAACACACAAAGCTAGCATAAAGCTGAGTATAAGAGTACAAGGAAATTCGACTGCTAAATCTGTGACAAACTTCGCAAAACTCATCCAGAAACAAGAACCAAAATGAAGAAACACACCAGAAAACATCACTCTAGAACAAGAGAAGCTTTTTGACCTGACAGAAAACGTGACTGAGAACACATTCTTGCCCTGATGTGTTTTTCTCCAGTTTAAGCCGGTTTTAGACTCAGCATTCTTTTAAGATTATCAGTTGTCACACTGTATGGGATCCCATTAAATCTTGGCTGCATTCTCTAACGGACTGTGCTTTAACATCACAAAACAAATTTAGCATTGAGGTTAAATATACAAAGGATAAAGCTAGCATAACTTAAATACACAACATACAAGAGGAGCACAGAGCAATGCAAAAAAGTGCAAGACAAGCCTTAAAGTATGAAACCTGACACTGAGTTATTACGTGAGCATAAAACCGAACAGCAAAGTACAAGGCTAGAATAAAATACAGCACACGAAGCTAGCATAAAGTTACAGAGTATAAGGCTAGCTTAAAGCTAGAAGTCCACAAAGTGCTTACAGAGTGTTGTAAGAGATATGTTTGGTGCCAGAACAAGACAGCTTATCACCCAAAGAACACCAAACCCCTGATGAAGCATGGTGGCGGCAGCATCGTGCTATGGGCTGCTTCTCTTCAGCTGGGACTGGGGCTCTATCAAGATAGAGAGAAAAAAAACCTTCAGGCCTGCAATTTGAACAGTCTACAGGGGTGTGTATACTTTTGTATATCCACTGTATTTTTATTGAGATCTTCACCAACAAAAAAAAACGTGAAAGTCGTGACCCCACTTTAACATGAATTCAGAACTTGTAGCACAATAATGTGATTTACTTCAGCAACTGGAACAGACTTTCGCTGCCACACACACACACACACACACACACACACACACACACACACACACTGAGAAGAGTTTCTTTTAACTGTCTAGACAGAGAAAAGCCCTAAATTCTGTGTTTTACAAGCCGAGCAGTCTCAGCATCCACCCGTGGGGGATACCTAATGCACATCTGAATAAAGAGACTCACACTTTCCAAAAACCCATCAAAGTGAGTCAGGGAGAAAATGGAGACGAGCCGAACGGGGAACGGCGTAGCAGAGCAAGCGCTGCCACGGCTCATTTCACCGACTCCAGCGACGAGGACGCGCCGCAGAGCCGAGCAATTAGACCGACGTCCTCAAAGATCAGAGCAAATAAAGCACACTGCTACAGCGAGTCACATCACGGCTCCGTTCCACGCCTCTGCTACAGGACGAAAACACGGCTGTTTGCTGAAGAGGAATTTATTCCAGAGTTTTTCAGAGATAAATGATAACTTACAAACATCCTTAGTATCCTCATGGTATCCTTACAGAAAAGTTTTTTATTTGTATTTTCAAGTGATTTTTTTTTTTACAAATGATTCATTTCTTTCATGTGACTCTCAGATGCCAGTTTTTCAAATGATTCATTTTTGTTCACATGTGACTTTCAAATGATTCATTTATTTTTTATATGCAAGCTTTCAAATGATTCATTTTTTCTATATATGAGTTTTTTCAAATGATTCATTTTTTCTCTATATATGAGTTTTTCAAATGATTCATTTTTTCTATATATATGAGTTTTTCAAATGATTCATTTTTTCTATATATGAGTTCTTCAAATGATTCATTTTTTCTATATATGAGTTCTTCAAATGATTCATTTTTTCTATATGAGTTCTTCAAATGATTCATTTTCTCTATATATGAGTTTTTTCAAATGATTCATTTTTTCTATATATATGAGTTTTTTCAAATGATTCATTTTTTCTATATGAGTTCTTCAAATGATTCATTTTTTCTATATATATGAGTTTTTTCAAATGATTCATTTTTTCTATATATATGAGTTCTTCAAATGATTCATTTTTTCTCTATGTATGAGTTCTTCAAATGATTCATTTTTTCTATATATATATATATATGAGTTTTTCAAATGATTCATTTTTTCTATATATGAGTTCTTCAAATGATTCATTTATTTTTATATGTAGTTTTTAAAAATACAACTAACTGATATTTCCACACACTGATAAGTGCATGCGGTTTCATTTCTCAGAGGTGATTTTCTCACGTCATTCATTTCTTTTCACATGTTCATATTATTCACATGACGTGTTTACACGTGCAATTTTAGGGTGTAACATGTTGAAATGAACCTTCATGTTTTTCACGCGATCTTATATTACTCACAAATAATCACACGTGAAATGGAGGAGATGTTACCATGAGGACATTACAGTACACACACACACACGCACACACACACACACACACACACACACACACATAGACACACACGGAAGGTTTCATACCGTGCTGAAGAGCCATGTGAGGATCCTTGTCATGCTCGCTAAGCTGCTATTGTTCATAGTTGAACAATGAAAGTTTGTTCATGCAGCGTGGCGAAATTAAACACGTAATTTGGAAACATAAACAATAATCATCAGCGCGATCAGATACGGTTCAGGAAGAGGGGCGTGCAGCGATGAGATTGCACGACAGTGCCTCAGAATTGCTATTGATTTTCAAACAACGGCATGAGAAGCGGCCGGCTTGCCCGAAGAAATAACAGAGCCGTGTGTATAGACTGGAGTTGCGTTAGACGAAACACGCTGTCTTGATTATGTTGCGATTACATCCTCGTATGGGAGAAGATTTAATGAAAGTCCTTTCTCTTAGCCGCCTCAGCGTGATTGAATTACCTTGGCATTTCGAAGCAGATGAAAGCGATTGAAATTGCTTTGCTGTGGAAACCCAGACAGATAACGAGGTATTGTCTATTGGCATGGGAGATGAAGTCAGAAATGATATAAACTGTAGTCAGGAGTGATTCTGACAGCTGTGTAAATGCACTCTTTCATCAATATTACAGGGAATTTTGGGAGGCTTCGGATACAGCCAGTCACGAGGAACTTTTAATCCATTTCAGGGATCCCTCTACACTGACACTGGTGTCGGGTTTCGGTCCAATAAAGTTATTTACTTGTTAAAAAAAAAAAAAAAAAAAAAAGCTCTGATACCACATGATGCTACGTGACGTATAAATCGTAGTGTACTTTGTCATGCTAATAAACAGGACAATACTTGAGAAGTTGCACTTTGTTACTATACGCTACAAAATTCAATTGAATGGGCTCAGTTTAGCATCCAATCAGTTAGCATTTTATTTTATCATTCAGTCCAAATCGTGCCAGTTAGTCAGAAGCCGTGACCTGCTCATTCTACACACTGCTAGTTAGCACTATAGCTTTCTCAGTGTGTGTTTGAAGATGGATCCACTGGACTGCAGTGTTGAACTTGAGGATGAGCGCTCCTGGTCCTACCTTAAAAGCTTACTAGCAAAAAGCTTCGATATGCAGCAGTTAGCCAAGACTTAAAAAATGTTTCCTTTTGGCTCCTTAGAAGGCATGAACTCCATCTAATTTGAAAAAGCATGTTAATCTAAGTTTGCTAACATTAACTGGTTATACTTAACAAGTTAACCTGATTTCTTTGCTAACACCAGGTTAGACTAGCATTCAGTCCAGTAGTGAAGATACTTTGCTTGGCAGTTGCTATAGACCAAAATTCATCTTTTAAAAGTTGTGGATAAGTGATGAAAGTTACTTTCCACATGAAAACATGACATTAACTTCTTTTTCTCAGTTAAAAATATTTACTTTTTAACAGTTGAGTATGTTTTTTACTTTCACTTGAGTACCCAGCGTGGATGAGAGAAGCTGTTGCACGAGAGTGAGCACGTCACTTCTGCGAGCACTGAGCACTTCCTTTCCCCTCGCTCGCCAAATAAAAATACATAGTATACAGTATTTTCTGACTTTTTTCTAAAAGTATGTGCAAATGTGCAAGATTGCCAGCAAGATTGGGAGCTAAACATCCTGGCTTACGTCAACCAATCAACCTCAATTTTCTAAGGAAATTTTAAAAAAAAAAGCAACTAAAAAGTAATGAACCTGAAAGAGATACACGGAATGAGGTCATCCCCAGCTAGCTAGTGTGCAGCATCGAAACGCATCACGATGCAATGACTCTTGCCCCGCCTCAACATGTTTGACCAATAACAACCCCCAGCCCTTTTCCTGCATCTGTTTCACTTTGAAACGCTGCACTAAATTGACCAGACCGAACTTCCATACAAACGCTTGTGACGACTTTTTCACTTCTTTTGCGCGATGACTTTTCTTCTCGTGTTTAATGAGAAACTTCGGCGAGCGTGTCAGCGAGATTCTCTGGATCTCTTTTGGTCCTATTATTTTTAGCATCTTTTCAATTAGTCTCATGGAAACACCTTTCGAAACCTGACACATCAGCTCAACCGCATGGAAACGAAAATTACACTCGTGTTAATATCAATTACTTCAAAGAGAGCAAATTATAGTCCTCGCTCATGAGCTGCACGTGTGAGATAAAATATGCACGACGTTATGCGAAGGCTCGGCACGTAATCTGAAGAGTTCTCACACAGCTGTCAAAAGTCATCAAGGAGATCTTACACTCATGCGTAGGATATAATAGAATGTTATATGTGTGTTGCAAAAATAAAATTAACTGCTTTATGAGCCGTGTGCTAATGGACTGCATCTCCACTGCAGGCTGGGCGTGCATAATAATGCCTCTTACACCACAGTGCTGCTGAATTCTGGATTCTGATTGGTCAGAAGGGATATGGTGGAGCTTTCTGTAAGGAGATGTTTATTTCATATTTGTGGAAGGAGTCTCCAGTGTCGGCGCTTACGTGACAGTGCGTTAGTCTTACCCCGTGGGAAATCTTCAAGACAAAGCGCTTTACGTTTCAAATTCAAGAGAGAGAACAAAAAAGAGTGGCTGATGTAACTATGTAACTACAAATGGATAAAAAGTACGACATAAATAAAACCCTGACATTTAGTATGTGGTAGAGAAGGAATTCAATTTAGGGATAATAATTTTGGGACATGATGTCATTAGAAAACAGTTACGGTTATAGTAACACCACTGTTGATTATTTTCCTATAAATGCGTGCCATGAAGTGATTTATTCCTTACGCATCACTTCCTGTCCGATTTATTGCTGTAGATGTATTCAGGAGTCAGACGTCCCTCCATTTCCTGTGCACGCGTGGAACTTTTTTTGGGGTGATCCTTGTTGTTCTGGTTGTTCCTGTTGTTTCTGTTACGAGATTTATTGCGATCATTGCGATAAGCGGTTGTGATGGGAAGGTGCAGCGATCGTTCGACCACCTGAGAGGAAAAAAGGGGGAAAAAAACGCATAATATTCCACAGTGGAGGTTCTGTTAATTAAAAGAACAATCACTGGAAGTGAATCAAACCAATAAAGCGACTCATCTGTAGAGACAATGTGGTGATTATTATTATTTTTTTTTTGTTCTGGATTTTAAGGACTTTTCCTTTTTATGTGACGCTGGTAAACAGCTGGAGTAAACACAACGAGCCTTTGTTTTCCTTCGTTTTTTTTTTCCTGTAAGTCCTGCATGCAAATGAAATGAATTCAGACTAACATAAAGCCCTTGAAACTCTGCAGCTTGATGCATAGAGCGTGTGCAATATAACATCAAAAGGCACTGGCCTACTTTACCAATGCCGAGATATTTTTTTAATTTTTAATTTACGAAAAATAATTAGTCATGAAGTTCACTTTATTCTTTGTTCTGGTTCCATTTGCGGATTCCCTTTGTAGCGGGGAACGCAGGAGCTTGGCTCATTTCTCAGTCCCTTTGGCAGCGTTCACAACGGCATCCAGGAGGAAAAAAAGAACAGCCATGTGCCGGTTATTCTACGGATATTATATATATATATATATATATATAAATAAATATAAGAAATTCTTCTTGAGTTCTTTAGTCTGTCCCTTATAGCTTCTCTGTAACGACAGATTAATGAAGAATCACCTCAAAATAAATTCTCAAGTTCAACTCCTGAATCAACGTTCTCCACTTACAGCCTTATTGAATCTGTTGAACAATTACAGTATATAGTACATACGAAAAAGGTTCCTCGGGGGTTCTTTGAAAAGTTAATGGTCCTAGGAATATTAAATGGTTTCCATTTATCAGAAGAACCATCTAAAGTTCCCCCAGAGAGACAAACCCTGGGAAACCTTTTACTAGATCTAACAGTTTTTCTTAAAAAAAAATAAAATAATCCTAACGTAGTGTATGTCTAAACAATGGTCCTTCTCTAAAGGGTTCTGTGTGTTTGATCATCTGAGGAACCCTTAAAGATTGTGTGGAGAAGCCTAGTAAGAAGTACTGTATCAGAGAAAGGTATCAAAGGTTCTACAAAGAGACTCTGTTCTTGGACAGTTCTATGCAAAAATTGGTTCTTTGACTTGTTTCTGTGTTTTGCCATTCTCTCTGGGTTCTACCTGAAAAAAGTCGTGAAGAGGAAATTTGATGACTTCTACATAGAACCTTTCAGGGATCCACCGAGATCACTCCAAAGGGTTGTACAAAGAATCGCAGTCAAAGTCTACTGAACAATTGGAAACACTAGGGTTCTCCATGGGTTCCTTGAATAGTTAATGGTTTTGGCATTCTGAATGGGTTCTAATTAAAACCTTTTGTGAAAAAGAAACTCTGTATTGTGGAGTTTCTCCAGAGATCCAAACTAAAGATCTAACTAGATCCTGCCTTATAGAAATCTAGCAGCCTAATCTACTGCATGCTTAGCGGGTTATTTTACCATAAACGGTTTCTTGTTTTTTTATTGGTTCTGTGGAGAACACTAAAACGAATCATTTCAGAAAAAGGTTCCATGTACAAACTCCTTTAGAAATGGTTCCACTTAGAGCCTTGGTTCTACTAAGACATATTAATGCAACATAGAAACTTTTAGGTTTGCACTAGACGAACTAAAGAAAAACAACTTTCAGGGAACCTGAGCTTTTTTTTTTTTTTTTTTTTCCAACAAAGAACATTAATCATATTGACTTTTGGACAAATAGTCAAAAACGGGTTCCTCAAAAGTTCTTTGCTTTTGTCAATTCTACAGTTATGATATGCTTCCAAGACTAAGGTTCTTTAGTTTATCCTTCTGTGGGAACCCTAAGATGTTCTGTGTAGAACATTAAAAAAAAGTTTTAAAAAAACCCTAAGAGTTGAGAAAAAGTTCCAAGTAGAAACCCATTTAGAAGTTGTTCCCAGTTAGAGCCTTGGTTCTACCTTATTTAAAGGCTCTTGGACAAGTATGAGCATTCTTAGAACGTGGGTTCCTCGAGGGTTCTTTAATGATGAACCGTTTTGGCACGTTGAAAGCGTTCTACAGGAAGCCTTTTTATTCAAGGAATCTTGTTGGCTTATAAATAATACATTTTAAGGTTCCAAAAGAGGAGCAAACCAAAGACAACATTTTAGAGCAGAAGATTTTTTTTTCTAATCTAGAACCTCAGTCAAAGACTTTGAAAAAATGGTTTCCTTGGGGTTCTTTGATAGTTTACGATTTTAGGTTCTAAAGGGGATGTAATTGAAACCTTTATGAAATAGAAACTTGTGGAGGAAAAGGAACATTGTGGAGATCTTTGTAGAACCCGTAAAAACCCCTTCAGCAGGAGTGTCCTGCTATCAGAGAGGGTTCTGAACATTTGAGGAACCCTTGTTTCTAAAAGTGTGTGTGTGTGTGTGTGTGTGTGTGTGTAGAATATATAGATATCATGGTGTGTTAGTTTGCTGTATTACTTTATTACTGCAGGTTGTTCTTCTTCAACCTGTAATATTGGATCATTTGGCGTTTGAGTGACAGCTTCATGATGAGTGTGTGTGTTACAATTATTGACTATAGCCCATGTGTTGCGTTGCACAAAGTATTGGCACCCCTCTACTTATCCCATCAGTGTGTAGGAACCACCATGGGATCACTCCTTTAGCAGCTATAAAGTAGAAGCTTCTACCAGAACTAAAAATAAAAAATGCCGGACAGGCCACGCCTACAAGCGACAATAGCACCGATCACTACGTGCTGACATGAGACTAACTCCAAGTGACACGATGACTTGCTAGTGTAAATGTAGAGTACTTCCTCGAGGTGAATTTATTTTGCGTTGTCGTATATAATGTATGCGTATATTTATAACTGAATGTGAATGCGATGTTCAGATTGAAAAGATAACATGTCCTAAACGAATATAAATTGGGATACGAACAATAGGTGACGTATGTTGCTTTCTTGAAGCTCATGAGGAGGGTTGCCAGGTTTTAGCAAAATTCCCACCCCGACTCAAAACATGGACAAAAAACTTGAAACCAGCACAAAATGTTCGGTCGAAGAAAAAGAAGACGCATTTTTTTTTTCTTTTTGACAAGTTAACAGGGAGTGCATTTCTGATTTGTAGGATCTGCAATACGTGGATATTATGCATGGAACCTGGCAACCCTGCTCACAGGATACTTAATAAAACTTTATTGATTTTCATCGCGCTTCAGCATTATCAAATGAAAATCATACAGTCATTAGAAAGAAATGCATCCGAAAGGACTCCATTTTGGCTGCCGGCAGCACTCCGGGTGCGTTCCCAGATTTACAGCAGATTTATGGATCTTCCTGAAACGTAACAGATACAACAACAATCAGATGTAGATCTGATAAAATATTATTAGATAGCTATTTGTTGTCGAATGGAGCAGTTTTTCGATAAAGATGTCGTCGTTGTTGTTGTTGTTGTTGTTGTTGTTTGGAATGATGTCATATAGAAGTTCTACAGGACATCTAGTTCAGCACTTCCTGCAAACGAAAAGCTTTGTTGCTATAAAGTGCGTAAACTTCTAGTACAGACCACGCCCACTCTTGGTTTTAACCCGAACACGAAAACAGACCCGAGTATTAACAGATCCAGATTTACACCCCTGCACCCCTAACGTATGTGTGTATAGAGGTGTATACAGAGTGTATATATGGTGCAGAGAGGATTGTGTAGGATTGTGTAGGATTGTGTAATTGTGCAGCTGAGAGCTTTACACACTGTCAGGAAGCGAACTGCAGGATGATTATATGTTCGCCTCCAAACCGGTTAATGAAAGTGGAGGCAGCGCTTCCCGCCCCTCAGCCGCGGCCTCTGGACCGGCCGTGACCTCTGCAGCAGAACCCGGCTGCGATTCGGCAGCTCGCAGCTCCACCAAAATAATTAGATGTGAAGTATGTGAACTCAACTCGCAGCTCGTTTGTGAGCTTTTGCACGGACAGAGACGCTGTGGACGGAGGATCGGAGGCTGTGAGGAGGAAGAGGCTCCAACTCCCACTGTGCGTCACGGGAATTCCATTTATTTATTTATTTGACTAAATTTATATAAAACACCTCGTGGGCTGGTGTTTATGCAAAAATAATGAGTTATTAATAAGCAGTTTCAAAGTCTATAGGAAACTGATGTTTTGTCCTGCAGTTTATTGTATTTTTTTTTTCTTTGTAATTATATAACTATCATTTGAAACATTTATGCATTGTTCTGTTTTGACTAAATTTATTAAAATAACTCATGGGCTGGTGTGAAAAGGCAAAAATAATGAGTTATTAATAATGAGTTCCAAAGTTTAGAGGCAATTCATGTTGTTCTCCTGCAGTTTATTAGGACTATTATTTTAATTATTAGCCTTTCTTTTATTTTGTTATTTTTGTTTCTTGTTTTCCAATGTTATTTTTTATTTATTTATTTATTTATTTGACTACATTTGTTAAAAAAAACCCACCTCATTAGTAATTATCTACATGAAAAAAATAATGATTTAATAATAATCAGTTTATAGGATATTGATGCTTTTCTACTGCAATTTATTTTATTTTATTTTATTTTATTTTATTTTATTTTATTTTATTTTATTTTATACATTTATGTATTGTTCTTCCATTTTTTTTACTTTATTTTATTAATTCCTATTTATTTATTTTTGTATTTGTCTGCATCTTGGACAATTTATAGACAAAAAAGAGTGATTATTTTTATTTAATTAATTCATTTATTTCTTAACATTTACAGTTTCATCCGTGTTTTTGCTCGTGTAAATTTCTGATTTATGTAATTTATTAATTTAATTTATGATTTATGTAAACTCCTCTTTTGGAAACTGTTTAGTTTTTTAAAAATATTATTTATTAAGCTGCTTGTTATTATATATTGATTAATTAATTTACCTACCTAAGCATTTAATAAGTCATTATTAAATAACAAGCAGCTTAATAGATCATATTTAAAAAATTAAAAGTAATAAAATTATATTATAATAATATAATAATAATAAAATAATAATAAAATTTATTATAATAATAAAAAATACACTTAAAATCCTAAAATTATGAAATACTGAATCTACACATGAGTTGTTAATAAATAAATTATTAGTATTGAATAGTTTTAGGATTTTAAGTCTATTTTTTTTTTTATTATTTTTAATTATTAAGATTTCATAGACTTTATAGATTGCATGTAAATCTATTTATCGTTTATGTACATCTCTCAAGAATGAGCTCTCAAACACACACACACACACGCGCACACACACACACACACACACACACACACACACACACACACACACACACAGGCATCTGATGTTTCAGAAAAACATGTTAAAGAGTTGAAAGATGCTGCAGCGTGAAGGCCGCCGCTTCCTGTGCGTTTCTCATGGCAGGAAGTGTGTGTGTGTGTGTGTGTGTGTGTGTTATGATCTTATCTGAGGTTTTGTCACGGTGGATAAGTAAGAACAGAGAGCAGACACATCCACGTGAAACCCTGGAGACGGGAAGCGTTTAAACACCGTAACTCCGCCGGCATCGTGAGGCTTTAGGGCTTTAGGGCTTTGTGACAAGCGCCACAGTGACATCTGCACAAATCTGCGTAATAAACAATAAAACATTCCTGTAACACAACTCACTTCTCATCTTTCACCATGGTTCAGGGTGGATTATAAGAGTGTGGCGTGCTCCTGGCTAGCACCGCATAAAAATAAGGAGATCATGTACAAAAAATTTGTCAATAAAAGAACTTTTAACAAATGCATGCATTTAAACACGTTTAATAAATGCGAAAAATGTCAGATGAACAAATTTGTAAATATAAGAGATGAAAAAACGTGTACATATAAGAGACGGGAAAAGTGTAAATATAGGAGATGAAACAAAATGTGTAAATATAGGAGATGAAAAAACGTGTACATATAAGAGACGGGAAAAGTGTAAATATAGGAGATGAAACAAAATGTGTAAATATAGCAGATGAAACAAAATCTATAAATATAAGAGGCTAAAAATGTGTAAATATAAGAGTTTAAAAATTGCTTTAAAAAAAAAAACTTACTATATTTCGATTCTTTTTCCAAAGCTAAATATTTCACGTGGATTAATATGGCACATGATCCCTCAAAAATTTAGATCAGGTTGTGTCTAAGACGTGTAAAAAAAACCCAAAAACATCCAAATGGATTATTAGCTCTAATTTGCTTTATAGTAAATAAACAAAATCCACCTACAATAAGACTTCCTTATTATATAAGTCTATAAGATTGTAATTCTTGCCAAATTGCTGTGATATAAGAGGAATAAAACACGCTGTGCCATGCTGTTATAGGAAAATAATCCATTTCAGGGTGATGTGATAAAGCGGAGTTACTGCCTCCATCCCGAAGTTGATTATTTTTCTATAGCAGAACAACCTGAAGTGTTTTATTCCTCTTACACACCAGCAACTTGCTAATGATTACAAGATTTATTTATTAAGAAATAGCATATAGCTACCAGTTTAGCATTGTACAAACCGAATGCAGACGTGCTGATGTAGTTTCTGAGTCTACGTGTCACACTGTTCTTCATAAACACGGATAAAAAGACGGCACAGAGATAAACACAGGCGTAGCTAAGTCCATAACCTGGTGTCACGTCAGCATCACACCGGCAGTAGGAGGCGTGGCTAAATGTCTGAAGGCGGAGCTGGACGCTAGAGGTGAATTGCGGTTCGCGTAATGCTAAACACGCGGGTGCATTAACATACTGTACTTACTAGCCACATTAGCTTTGTAGCTTAAATTAAAAAGAAGAAGAAATCTTCAGCCAGGAAACCTGTCTCAGCTGATCGACAACGTTTAAAATTGCTTGTGTTTTAAATGAATTATGTGGCAAGTCTGATGGGAGTAGTTGATGCTAATGTTAAACTTAGCTTCACTCTCTTCTGTAATAGCTTCATGATGTTCCTGGGCTTTTCACAGAATCCTTATGAAAACGTTTCCTGAGAGGGGAAAAAGAGCACAAGCTGAAGGACCGTCAAACGGTCAAGTGCATCTTACCTTCTGGAAGCTAGCGTAATCGTCTACAGAAATGGTCTGCTTTTTCTTCTAATTCTTCAGAAACATACGTCACTAATACCTTTTCGCCACTGAGCTAGAACTGGATAAGGACATTCTGGACAGAGCTCAGACGTTGTGGGTGTTTCAAGTGGTGGTAAATTGCAGGGGGTCACGAGGGGCTTTTCAGCAGCACGGACGATGCTGCCGTGGAGCTACACGTGGCCGTGACTCAGCGCCAAATGCTGCTGTGTTTTGTTTTTTTTTTGCAGAAGAGGTCATTAATTCCAGGTCACAGCACAGAGTGTCGATGGCTGTTACATCGACTCAGTTAGCTGCTTCATTTTTGGTGTTAGTCTCTGAGTGGAAGTCATTTTGTGAAGTATTTTCCAAAGGGACATTTTCTTCCTGCTTTGCACCGAATTGGCAAAAGTCATTTATTTCATTAAGGCTTAAAAAATATGCTATTACTGCTTATACCAGGTGAATGGTGGCGCTGGTGAATTCTCGATTCCTATTGGTCAGCTCAGTCACAGGGACGGGTGTGGTGAAGTTTTCTGTAAGGAGACGTTCATGTAATGTTTATGTTTATGGAAGGAGTCTCCAGTGTCAGTCAGACACTTCGTAAAGCTGTAACTTTAGGTTTTCCGACATCTTCAGGACAGAGGAGGTTACGCTTCTTTGCTCTTTCTCTTGTACGTGACAAGCTGCCTTGTTAACTTTGAGAAGGAAAAAAAAAAAAAAAGATGAGTTGGTGAGGGAACGATGTTTATATGGTGTGGTGGAAGTTCCTCATGGGTTCTTGTTAGGGATTTAGATAGGGGTCGAAAGAGACCTTCAGGAATTAAAATAGCTCAGTGAATGGTCCAAAATGCTTCCGCTGGCTGTGATATATCTAAAGAACCTAAAAGATTTCTGTTTTAACATTTTTACTTAACAGGAGAATAACATTGTTAAATCTCAGGATCGTGGCTTCCTTTCCTTGTCACTTTTCAAATAATCTGCCATGCCTTTGAACCACTTCGTCAACCGAGCCCCCACTCCGAACTCCCTCCATGTCCTCTTCTGAACGTCTAGCTCCTCTCCGAGCTCCTCCATGAGTCACCGTGAACAAACCCTCGCCCAGACGGACACTGATTCACAGCGACAAAAGCCGCTGACACATTGTCAAGCTGGATGCCTGGCGACTACCCATCATCCCTTGGGAGCGCTCGGAGTGCGCGGTCACGGCCGATGGGAGCTGGAGCGGAGTTTTTAGAACACAAAAGGTAGGCACTGACAGATATAGAGCTAACAGCTGGGCCTGTTAGGGTGGATGGAGAGCGAGCAGAGCTTCCTGCTGTCTCCTCACGGCATCCCACATCCTGCTCACAGGCGCCGGAGGAACGCCGGGGACACGTCTGCTTCCTGTCACCTTCCACGCTGCATTACGGGTATGGAAAAGGTAGCGAGCCAGAATAAAAGCCATCGAATGTGGCTTTATTACATCTCGACGTCTCAGCGTCACAGCCCCGGGAATGTCCTGTCGCTTATTGGAATACGAAATATGCCGTCGAATGAGGAGCTACACAAAATATTTATTGTCTGGGTTTCGTCATGAAGACCTTCGTTCTTCAGAGATGAAAGTGAAAACACATGCATTACTACATGTATGCACAAAAGAAGAGCATTGTGCATGGAAAAAAGGGGTCCAATGTGCTTTAGCCAGACCTTTGATCAAGACAGATATCGTCGGTGGGAAAGCAGCGAGCTCTTAGCCGCCAACAAGCGTCTGTTTCATGTCAGGGGAACCCGAGGGTAAAGGTGCAAGAGCTACAAGCTCTTTAGAGCATTCGTAACTCTTGTGTGGGAACCAAACGAAACACACAAATATAAAAATAACACTACAAACTTTCTGCTAATATGTTAAAAGTAATAATAAAGCGAGAGATATTCTCACCACGGGAGAGGATCGTGCCACCGAGAGTGAAGAATAAATTACAGCACCATGGGATTCTTTTTATTCGACTCATTAGCCTGTGCTATTATTAGCCCGCCATTAACATCTGCTCGTGTCATGTGTTTAAGCTTTGAAGTAATGCGAAGCCCCGTAACATATGACTTATTAATTTTACATCAATGTCCACGTTTACGAGAATATCGCCTCAACCAGGTGTCTCGGAGAGGGGGATATTGTTACTCACGACACACTTAGCGTGCTATATATCACGGCTGGAAAGGAATTATCTTCGGTAATGGATTTCAGAGAAAACTTTCAGGATAAAGAAACCTTTCAGATATGGAATGACTGTCGTGCTTTGTAAGCTGTAGCAAGCTGAATGTTTTTACAAGAATGCTCATTTGTTTGTTATTAACATACATACACAGCACAGCTGTTACCTGTATATGTCTAAAATGACGTAGCTTTGGTTAGCCATTGCAAATTACAAACTAAATAATCTTCATAAAAGATCGACTGCATCATATTTATGATTTCTCCATATTTAATATTAAAAGATGTCAAACAGATGCGTCCCTGCGTTCGTATAATCAAATGTTAGAATCAGAATTGTGTGTTTTTCCCATTTCTGTCACGCCTACTGTTCATAATGTTGAAATTTAGCTCGCTTGCTGAAACCTTTTATGACAATATTTACTGTTTTGTGCCTAACCTAACACATAAACCGTGTATTCCAGTGTTAAAATGTATAAACAGTTGTTTCACAGCATCAATCTTTACAATTCCTCCTTATTTAATCACCACAGACATCAAACAAACGCATTTTCTAGTTTGTTTAATCACAACTTATTGTTTATAAATAGCACTAACCAGTCATAATCATGCATTTTCCCATTTCTGTTTAATAATATAATTTTTATTATATTATATATATATAATTTGTGGACAGTAGATCTGAATAATTTCATTAAAAGATCATTCATCTAGCATATTTCCAGCAGAATCCTCATACAAAATTAAATCAAGATGCTATCCTACTTTTAGATGTTTAACTTTGTTCAAGGTAATCTCATTAACCAGGGTTGCAGGTTTTAGCAAAAAAATTGGCATCAGAAAAAGAGAGGAGCAGTTTTCTTCTTTTTCTCAGAAACAAGGTCACCGTGGTGAGCGCGCATTTCTGATGTACGGAAATTATCCCCTCCATAATCCCCCTTTCCTTCTCCCAATCTTCATGATACATATATCTTACAATAGAAATGGTTCTGTAAATCATACACACACACTGTCTGCACTTACACTTTGCCTTTGTTTGCAGAAATGTATTCGATTTAATTCTGATTATTTGCTATTAAACAAGATCTGTCCTCTGCTCCTCCCCTAAACATGGGGCAGCGTGATTCCTGCCCCAGTGGACATCTATTAACGCTTGTTGCAGTTCCCACTTTTGACCACTTTTGCAATAATAACTCTATGACCACGCTGTTGTACAATCGCACAACATCTAGTAAGGCAAGCAAATCAACAGATGATTGGTTTATACGTATCTGTCAAATAGCAACATTTAATCGTTCATTTTAAATCTTTCTTCACTCAGAAATTCGTTAATTTTTTTTAAGTAGACACATAAACTACATCTATAGCAGTGTTATTGTTTTGATGAGCCACGTTCTGACTAAGCTGTGCAAAATATTTACCACACAGCCACGTTTACCGAACAACAATTTGCACACGTCGCAAATTTCAGAATGATTAAGTTTAGCGTGAGATTTAACAAAATTCCTTTGCAGTCAGTTTCAATGTACCAGTTTAGTTACGCAAGTTGTTGCTCTGCTGATTTTCCCCTCACCTCAGACTCAGAGGGAAATCAATTTAAGGTGCGTTGGCTTATTAGACAGTCTGCTGGGATCTTTATTTATTTAATAGAAGTGTATTAAATAAAGATTAGGCAAAGGTTTGAAATAAAAACAGGGGGAAAATAAAGCTCAGGGCTGTAAGAAAGACAAAAGCAAGCAGAGGTTCCTGCAGAAAAACTCATTTAAGACGAACCATGAAGAAGAAGAAAGATTGCAACTCTGAAATAACCCGCAATAATTATATCTACAGTTTACGATGATCAGTAATCGGATTATATCTGATTTGTGCAGTTATCAGTAAACAGCATACTGTGAGATCCTAAATCGGATTAAAAAAACAATCCAATACACACCTGGACTTCAACTCAGTAATCATCATTAACTCAATGATCATTTATTCATCACATTTATTCGGATAATCTTTCATTTTTCTACAGAATGGACTGAGAAAATGATTGACTCCGTACATGACTCAGAATAATAACAGCTCAAATGAAGACTATGAGGACTTTCAAATAATTATAGCCTCGTGTCACTTCTGCGTAAATCCACCTGACAAGAAGTACAACAGGAGAAATGAAAGTTAAAATGTATAAGGAAAACACGACGGGGCGGTGTGATGAAGCTGCCTTACCGTCACCTCTCTGAGGTTGATTGTTTTCCCGTAGCAGCACATCCTGAAGTGTTTTATTGCTCTTATGCCACAACAATTTGCCGACAATTACGACATTTCATTTATTAAAGAATGAGACGGCATACTTTTTCTCTGATTGCTGTAACATTTAATGTCACGCAACGCCGATGAAATGAGTTATGAGCTGTTGCTATAGAAACGATAATGTATTAGGACAAGCGCGTTAATATACAGTAAACCTGCGATGTGCAGCCGCACTACTGCCAGACAATTAACCGACAACTTTTATACCAATCGTAAGGAATGAATGTACGGCATACGGTATGAATCAGTTCGTTGCACTGACGTGTGTACTGAAGAAGCTCACTTTCATGCGGATTCACTTTGACTCTGTAGCTTTAATTAAAAAAAGAACGCAAATGGCATTTTTAATGAAGAAGGCGTTACCATAGCGATGTGTGACCTGCTGAAAAAACGAAGCTGGACAGGAGCTAATGAATTGCAGCGCGACGGTCCGAGAAACCTAGGACGTGCTGGAGATAATGCTACGCTCTAAATATAAACCTAACCCTAAACCTACAGACAACCTGCACTTCCTGTATCATTCTACATTTATTCATTTATTCATTTATTCTTTTAGCAGACGCTTTTCTCCAAAGCAGCTTACACACGAGGAAATGCCAGCAATCTGAGCATGACCTCTGACCTTTCGAAAAGAAGCGACTTTGCTCAGAGCTACAGAGAAGACCTTTATAATGGGGTGTGTGTGTGTGTGTGTGTGTGTGTGTGTGTGTGTATGTGATGTTAGCTGGTCATCTTGCCATCGTCCTTCATCAGCTCAGTGGGAGACGAAGTCCATCTCACAACCACTTAACACACTCACACACAAACACCTGGG
The DNA here is from genome assembly GCA_037576825.1 of Pangasius krempfi. Lineage (NCBI taxonomy): Eukaryota > Metazoa > Chordata > Actinopteri > Siluriformes > Pangasiidae > Pangasius > Pangasius krempfi. The sequence continues at coordinate 1,543,901 of CM074994.1, read as the reverse complement.
CCTGTTGGCACCTTGTACACATCTCAGGGTGAACGTGTGTGTGTGTGTGTGTGTGTGTGTGTGTGTGTGTGTCTGTGTATGTAAGGTGGTAGTGATTGAGTTGATCATCATGGACGCTCCATGCCACACATCTAAAAAGTTTTAAATCTTTTTTAAAAGCTGGGGTTTACGTGACACGCGTCTGACGCTTCGGTGAGTTTAGCTTCAATCCGTCGGGAAAAAAAGAAAAAAAGAAAAACAGCAACACGTCAGTCAGCGGGGAGCTTAAAGACGCACGGAGCTGGAAATGAATAAAATAATAAATGACTAGGGAGAAGACAGAATAATGAAGCAATTGATAAATCCAACACTGCAGTGTTTTTTTTTTTTTTTTTGGTAATTTTTTTATAGACTCATATTAGGGAAATTGTCTTTGTATTATTTATCAAATAGCTTATCGCTTTTTAATTGCCTCTTTATAGCATCATTTATCAAATCATTAGTGTCTCCAGTAATGGCTTTATCAAATGATTCTTGCATTTTAGATTTTATTATTCACTATCAATACACCCAGTATAGTAATTAAAAATGAGTAAAGAAAAAATAAATAAATAAATAAAATAATAATAATAAAAAAAATTATAATAATAATACAGTTGCATGCAAAAGTTTGGGTGTCCTGGTCAAATTATATATTTTATTATCATTATTTATATATTTTTTTAAGTGAAAAGAAGTAATCACAAACTGCTGTAGCAAAAAAACGATTTTATAAAAAAAAAAAAAAATATGGCCAAACTTTTGCACTTGTAGGTACACACACACACACACACACACACACACGATAAAATATACAAAATAAAATTAGAGCCGTTTATCATTTATAATTATTATTAATTTTATTGGACATCACAACCAGCTCCATAATAGATTATGTGTGTGTGTGTGTGTGTGTCTATATATATATATACACACACAGTTATCTTACATGTGTTTTGGACTTCTGTAATTTTGTTGTCCAACACAAAAATGAACGGATCTTGATTTCACAGCGGTGTCGCTCTCACACAGGTCTGTTTTCATCTTTCGTCTCGCATGTTCGCTGTAATCTGTGTCACGTCTTTAATACGGCTGCTATCATATGAGTGTGTTTTCCCTCCCTGACTCATTGGTGAGCATTTCTAACGTGGGTTTGGTCAGAAATGGCCGCTGGACCCCCGGCTCCTCCACACAGAGGGAGGGAGAGAGGTCCTGCACAACACTGTCCCCATGTGGAAGAGCATCAGATTACACACACACACACACACACACACACACACACGGTTCAATGGGAAATCAGGAACTGAACTGAATTCAATTATTTATTTATTTATCTTTTTTTATTTATCCCCAACTGAGCGACTGGCTGCGATCGGCATATTGACCATCATCACATAAAAGACAGGTGTGTGTATAATCAGCAGCAATCTGAGTAAAGTGCAGGTTGTGGCTCAATAAAAAAATATAAATATATAATTATAGAATTCTTAGAGCATTTTTCATATATCATATTATTATCATATTCATATAACCAAAAAAAAAAAAAAAAACAGCATAAGAAAATCTGAAAAATATTAGAGAAAGAAAAAAAGTGAATAGTAATTCTGAAAATACAGAGATTAAAAATATTAACTTCAAAATAAATAGTTAATTAAAGATAAAATAACAATAATGAGAATGAAATGGGTAAAGCAGGTGTTTGTAGTTTTTTTTTTAATTAAAAAGTAAATTTTAAAGTATTTTTAATATAATTTTTTTGCTGCGATTTCAGCAACAAGCAACAATTTAACGGAAGTTTTCTGAATTCTGTGCAAATTACATACGGTGCTGTGAAACAGAAAATCCGTTTCCTCAGTTTCTGCGCTCACGGCGTTAGCCCCTACCTGTGATTAGCTCCCGATTACTGTTTACTACACAACAGAAGAAAAACTTATAATGATGGTTTCATCTTATCCTGCCATAAACGACCTCTTATTAAATGTGTACAGGGAAAGAATGTTACGAAGAAAAATAAAGCTCAGGAAGCTCAGTAGCAGAGATGGCAGACGAGTGTACGTAGCTAGTGCGAATAGTTGCTTCGCTAATCTGATCTGAAGCTTAAGCTAGTACAAAAAAAGCATAGCATGTTCAGTTGTCGCTCTGATTGGCACATTATTTAATTTGTGTTTAACTAGTTTGCTTTAGAAGCTATATATACTGTAGCTACTGCTGTTTCTGACTAGATAGGCCACGCCCACAAGCAAGATTCTTAGTGGTGGGGACATGAAATTTTGAAATGAATGTGAAATCGTGTGAAATTAGCAGATGGTAATTTGAGTAAAATCCAGGGACTGATGATGATTAAAAGGTTTTTAATTCTAGCAGTACAGCATGGAATTAACGGCGTAACTACTTACGATCGCTTCTCCGCTCAAACCCAGTCTCTCGGATCTAATGTAGTTCAGAGTGCAGGGTGGATGAGTAATTCAGGTGGATGATTAACTCATGAGCGAGTGCTCGTCTCCATCTGACACTTTGACACATGAAGTGTGTGAAATGGATTGTTCTAATGCAGTCTGCTTTGTGAAAGCTAACCATTACCAATAGGTTATTCCTCTGCAGGACTAGGCAGCGTGAGAGGAAACACACTTTGTCTGGCTCCTCGAGACGCCGCCTCAGTCTCAGCACCGTTGCATTAGCAGGCTAAGAGCTACAATCCACGTGCTAAGCGCTAAACATGGAGCCGATGCCGAGTTTAGGGGAAAATCGCATCGATTTGACATTACGTGAGTAAGCTGTGATCACGTGGAACACAGGTGAAGGAGCATTTCGACAGGTTATGTCCTGAAAGGTTACATGTGAAAATAAAACCTTGCGCCGTACACGTGAAAAATTAACGTGTGGAAAAAAGGATTGTTTGAAAAGAAACGTGTGAAACTCACATGTGTAAAGATCACGTGTGAATATAAATGGGAAAATTCCATTTGAAAACCAATGAATCAACTGGAAATAAATGAATCTCGGGAAAAAAAATCATGCTAAGATACGATTCATGTGGAAAAAAAATGTTGAACCATGTGATAAATGAATCGTGTGTAAAAAATCACGACTGAAAAAAAGTCAAAAATCACATGTGAAAAGCAAATGATATGAAAAAAAAAATATATATATATCTATGAGTTCATTATGCAGTCAATCTTCTGGTGGCAAAGAACGAGAGAGAGAGAGAGAAAGAAATAAAGAAAGAGAGAGAGAAGAGAAGAGAAAGAAAGAGAGAGAGAGAACATTATCAAAGGCTGTTTAATTTAATGGCGCCCCCGAGCTGCCTCGCTAACGTGCGTGACTCTACTCAACCTACCTGCCCACCTGAGAGTCTCCGGCAAAATCTAATAACTCATTCAGACACAATATGTTAATTGACTTTTTTTGCAGCTGGCAGACTTAATTAAGCTTCTGTTACACCGGACAGAGAAAGAGAGAGAGAGAGAAGAGAGAGAGAGAAAGAGAGAAGGAGCGAGTCGCTACAATCTGCCTCGGTGCCTCAGAGAGATGAGAGTAGAGCAATGAGCATATTTTCACCTCCGCCTCTGCAGAATCGCGAGCACAAATAATCATCACAGCATATGTATTACACTTATCATGGACACACAGACCTCCTATGAGTGTGTACTGCAGGAATATTTTCCCATCATGAGATAATTAGAAAATAATTTCTGGAGATTTTTAGCAATTTCAAGTTTGAAATGATTCCATTAGGGAAAAAAAAAAAAGTTGCATCTGTAAAGAATAAAAAAAGCTTGAACCACCGTATAAGTGAGGAATAAAACACTCCGTGTTGTGCTGTTATCGAAAATTTGCCAACACTTACAATGTTTACAATCTTGTACTTTTTTATCCATTTCATGTAACACGAAACAACGTCTCACTTACGTTATAGCAGCTACAAACAGTTGTCCCCAAAACAAACAAACAAAGCCTAGCTTGCCGTGTTACCGAGAAACCGCAAAGAGCTTTACAGCTTTACCTCGAAGTGTTGCAAAGCACTGACACTGGAGACTCCTTCCATAAACATTAAAATAAACGTCTCCTTACTGAAAACGTCACCATGTCTATAATTACACACATAAAAGGTGTTAATTCATCCGTGTATGTGCGTCTAAAAACACCACTATAACACCAATATGATTTGCTTGGTCTACTCAAATGGAGATGGACCAGAGTTCCACAAAATTAAATGTAACTGTAAATGGATAAAAAGTAGGATGTGTCGATCTTTAATAAATAAGTACTTGTAATTGTTGGCAACTTTCTGCAGTGTAAGAGGAATAAAACACTTCGGGATGTGCTTTCAAAGGAAAACAATATCTCCAGGGTTGTAACTGTAACTGTGGTTCATTGTGCCGTATTAGCGTTGATTATTTTCCTGTAACTGCACGATACGGCGTGTTTCATTATTTGTATATGCTGCAGACGGAAACACACGCTAATATGATCATGTACCGTAGATTTTCTCCAAAACGATCATCCAGTGATACTCATCACATTCATCATAAACAGCTCCAGAACTTCAGCGAGATCTCCAGAACGATCTGTCCTTTCTTTCTTCAGAACTGTGCAGTTCCTTCATCGTCCTGTCTGTCTCGGTTGGAACCCTGAGCCCGCGATCCATCTCATCTCCAAAGTTTGCCAAGTTTATATCAGTGGATGGCGCACACACGCTGCTTCAACTTCTTCTGGCAATAAAGTCATCAGCGCTAATGTGCCTGATGCAATGACTTATGTTAATGGGTTCTTTTCTAATTAAGTACAAGTCTATACTCATTAAACTCTAAATGGATGCGACACTCTATGAAAGCGAGAGGAAAAGTTAACATCACTGTGTTCCTACACCAGCCGTGATTCCACGCGGGAACGCCGGGAGACTCCATGACGCTCGGCTGTCAGCGGAGAAAATCAAGGTCATCGTCTTGTAAAATTGTTTTGGCAATGGAGCGAATCATAACAGCACTGGGCTTTCGCACGGCTCCCGCGGACGCTGGCAGGCTGATTTAGTCGAAAGAACGAGTGCAAGTCCACAGCGGGCGACGTGTCTCGGGAGGCGGAGGGAACGGTGGGGGGGTTGTGATTGGAGGTGACGCCTGAGCGCCGAGGGTGCTCTGATTTTTATGCTGATGCGATTCGCTTTCCTTGGGCTGTTTGTGTACAGTACGGTGCTGAGTGACACTTATCTGGAGTGGCACAAACAGAACACAAGAGTCTCTCTGCAAAAATAATTGCATCTCATTATTAGTGCACCTGCACTCGGTTCTAAAAGCCGGAGTCCACCATCAAATAAATGTGGTGTTCTTCAAGGCAGAAAGCAATACGAATGATATCAGAGACAATGATTAACACTGGGGTTGGGGAACAAACAGAGGGTTCCATCTAACACCCCTTTGGGTTCTGAAGGACAAACTGAAGAACCCTTAAGGCTTGTCTGGAACCTTGCCTGAAAGGAAAAACCAGGTGAAGAACACAGGATTTCCCTTTTAGGGACCATTAAGTACTCAAAATACCCCTGAGGAACACCTTCTTCTAAGACTGCAGTAAAGCTTGCTTAGGGTTCTTAGCATTACAGAGGGATTTTACGTGGAACCTTCCCTGAAACGGAAATCCTCTGTTGCTTTAAGGGTTCTACAGTGTACACTTTGGTAAAACCCTAAAGATAAGTAAAACCCTTTTGGGAAGCTTAGAACCATTAACTAATCCAAAGATCCCTTGAGAAACATAGTCTGTTAAGGCTAGTTAAGAGTTCTTAGCTCCTCAGTATGGTTCTACATGGAACCCTGCCTGAAAGGGAAATTGATTATTGGATCACACTACATGTAACATTTAAAGTTCATTCAGTTTGTCCGTCCAAGGGAACAATTAAAGGTTCTATGTATGGCACTACAGCAGAGGATTTCCCTTTTTTGTCAAAACTAAATGCTTAACTTGCCTAAACATACACAATTTAAATACAGGTTCCTCAGGGACACACAATAATATGATGTGCTGGATCAGGTGCTCTTCTGTAAAGTGCTGAATAATGACGTTGGCAGCCATTTTGTTAAATTAAACCAGGACTGATATGATCATTATAACTAGGACTGTTCATGCAGCAGTATACAGTATTGGTAATATACTAGACTCCTATTAGATTTAGATATGAATAAGATATCATTTCAATCTTCTCATTCATAAGTATATGATATTTTTTGGGTTTAAAGTCTAGACACTGCGGTCTAGATGCTGTTGAAAAACCTTGTCTTGGCTGCTTCTACTCAAGAACAATCTGGTAACCACAGAGATGTAAACTGCAAGCAGGGAATTTTAATAATCTGAATGTGGAGCTCAGAAAATCCACTTAAGCAGGTGCGTAACCCAGCTCTGAATACGCGGAACTTTCATTGCGTAAATATTGACATAATCTTTGAGACAAACTGACTAACCCTAAAGGAACCTTCTTTTTTTAAAGAGTGTACCATGAGATTCAGATTTCATACAAGGATTTGTTGTCGGATTTGCTGAGTAAAGTAATGACTCTGCTTTTGAGGAGAGTAATTTGGATGCAGAACCTCAGAAAGCAGAGAGCCGGAGAATGAACGACACACTCGCTATCGCAATCACACACCTCCTACACCACCCGCAGCAGCACTCGTTCAGCAGTAGACACTGAAGTTGCATTCATTATCCACTTCCCACTGTTTTCTGTGTGTGTGTGTGTGTGTGTGTGTGTGTGTGTGTGTGAAGAGCGGAGAAAGATGGCTTCCCTACTGCAGCAGAAGGACCGTCCAGTTGCTCTCTGCTCATAGCGTGGACGCTAAAGGGTGATGGAGCTTAATGAGCTGTCGCCCCTTACCCAGCTCAAAACCTCCAGGCCTGCACGCAAATGGAGTAGCGAAGCCTCGTCCTCACTCCATTTCTCCAACCCACCCACCCCCCCTTCCCGCCCACTGTCCAAAGGCCTCAGTTCTCCATCCTCACAGTCAATTTATCCCTGCTGTGATTGAGATTTGCAACTGGCAGGAGTAGTGAATGAAGGCCGGATTGGTGTTAAGACCTCTGCTGTCCAGGAGGAGTCTTTCCATTCTGTGTTCAAGGATAAGGCAGAGCTAATCTGCAGACAGATAATGGACGTATGTACCACATTGTGCTCCAGATGCACACTCCCCATGCGGTGCATTGACACAGGTAAATGTATTTTATTTATTCTATAGTGCATTGTGTGTAAAAAAATAAAATAGCTGCTGTGACTAAGCACTAGACTATGTCATTCAGTCACTGGGATCGATGCTCTTCCTGAAATGGCACCGTGTGCCATGATGTTTCTCATCACTGCTTTCCAAAAATCTGCCATGTCTTCAAGAGAGAGAGAGAGAGAGACACACATTTATTAATATTTGACTTATAACCAGATATTAAGCTTTATAGTCACTATATCAAGTTATGTGTTAGGATTGTTGCCATGGTTATGTATTGGAAGAGATTATATTGCCTTGAGCAAGGAATAAGACACTTTGGTGATAATGGGAGCTTGTTGCCGACGTCCCACAACATTAAATGTAGCTATAAATGGATTAGAAAGTACAATGTGTCATTCATTAATAAATACAAAGATGTAATCCTTGGCATACTGTTGTGGTATAAGAGATAAGAGAAATAAAAGACTTCAGGATGTGGAAAATAATCAACTAGTCATTAAGAAGTAACTGATATCACTCTGCAGTTGATTATTTTCCTACACCAGCACATCACAAAGTGGCTTATTCCTCTTATCCCACGGCAATTTGCCAACAAGTACATTTAACATTTGTACATCATACTTTTTTATCCATTTAATGTTGTGGAACATCTGCAAAACAAGCTAGTTTTGCAGTTTTTAGCCTCTCTTTTTTTTTTCTCCCGCTTGAATAATACAAAACAAACCTTACAGCTTTACCCCTGACTGTTACAAAGTGCTGATATTGGAGACTCCTTCTGTAAATGTTACATAAACATCTCCTTACAAAAAACTTTGTTTAAAGATTTGTTAAAAAAAAACGAATTATGTGGCACATCCGCTGTACAAGTCCCTGTGAATGTGCTGTTACTATAGAAACGATAAGGTATTAGGAACGCATTACTATGAACCTCTGATCTGCTGTTATAGAAAATTCTGACCAATCAGATTCAAGGACTCAATAGCGATGTAGTGTCTATAGATCGTTGTTTCTTATCCGTCGTGACTGTAATGGTTCGTTATCTTTCCTGTGTCGAACTCTATGTGCTGTGACAGGTTTACGACGTGGTTATGTCAACCTTATGACGCGGACCAGTGTTGATTTTTTTTAAAGTAGAATTTAGGGATATAATGCAGTGTTTTATTAAATAAATAAATAAATAAATAAATAAATATATAAATAAATAAAGCGCCAGAGCAAACGAGCCCTGGCTCTCAGTTGGGTAAGATACCACAGCGGCTCATTTTTCACTTTCCTGCACTGTTGAGTTTTTCTCATTTGTGTTAATGCATACAGTAGATTATTATGTGCGATATAGATCTTAATAGTGTGACTCCACGTAGGCAGAAAGCGCATTGATCCATCCCTCGCTTTCTAATAACGTAAATGAAAAATGGCACAAACTGGATAAAATCCCATATTGTGATGTCAGCGTCTGAGACAAAAAACATATTTAGACTCAGAGGATATTAAGGGCAGTGTGTGTGCGTGTGTGTGTGTGGGTGGGGGGGGGTGTGTGTGTAAATGTGTGCGTGTTGGGCAGCTGGGATATCGATTTTTTTCCGAGATAATTAACTGAGTTAGACTGCTGCGCTGACATTTCGGAAGCTGATACATCGACTTATTGGAGCTAAATTAACCCCAGGTGGATAGGCAGCGTCCCCGCAGGTACAGAATGGACTCGAATCAAACAGAAACTGTAACAGACAGAATTAGCCGCTCGGTCAAAGTTCATCCGTGAGGCTCCCTCTTTGCCGAATGGAAGCTTCTCGTCGAGGCGTCGTGGAAGAATTGTGACGGGGTGGAGCTTTTAAGCGTGTCGGGATGTCACAGGCCTTAATGAGGTGCGCTGGCTCCGAGCGCGGGGTTCACCGTGTCCCTCGGGGTCCTGATGCTGCTCACTTGCTTCGGGAAAAAACTTTTAATGAAGCTTCAGAAGTGTTTCTGTGAACTTATCCACGGACAGTGGAGAAAATAATAATATATATGTTAATGTTTCTATAGAAATAGCTCGTTCACAGGGACTTCTACACAATCTGAACCTAATAATCAACAACTTTTTATTTTAACAAAAAAACCAAAACATATAATCATTGTTGATTTGAAGAGACGTTTATTTAACTTTTATAGAAGGAGTCTCCAGTGTCAGTTTTTCCGACGTCTTCAGGACAGTTTCCTGATCATGTGACAAGCTGTGGGTCTTTTTTTTTTTTTGGCTTATTAACTTCAAGACAGAAATGAAAAGAAAGACGAGGTCAGGGAACGACTGTTTATAGCTGCTATAATGTAAGTAAGAAAGAACCAACTCATTTCGCAGGGAAAGTAGCTATAAATGGATAAAATGTATGTGTCGTTTGTTAATAAATAGAAATTATTAGTGCTGGTAAATTGCTGTGGTTTAAAAGGAATAAAACACCTCAGGATGCGCTGGTACAGTGTGGCGGCGCATCACCGCTCGTCCCGGACGTTAATTATTTTCTTAAAACAGCACAACACCGAGTGTTGAAAGAGGTGAGTCATATTATAAATAGAAATATTTAATGACTGTAATATCGATCTCCTCTCGGTGTAATTACACAGGACACGCATTGAGAGATTGATCATACAATAAATAAGGTCATTTTCTTCATTTTCTCTGCCACTTTCAGTCTTCACATAATCAGCTTTTTTTGATGTTGGAGCCTGTAATTATGAACTTTCTTCATATTCCATTAAAAAAAAATTACGACTCATATTCAGTCGCCTTCATATAATAAGACTGCGAGGCTGCTGTGTGCTGGAACAGAATGAGTGCTAGAATATTTTCTCTCTCTTTGGTCTCGTTAGCACCGTGCGCCCGCAATGAGCTGGAAAATGGACCCGATTGTCAGTGTCGGCATGGAGATGGCATGGAGAGGAGTCTCTCTCTCACACACACACACACACACACACACACACACACACACCACACACACACAACCGCTGCTCTTCACAGGTCAGTGCCCACTCCAGCAGCACGCTCACTCTCTCTGTCAGGAGAACAAAGACCTCAGAAAAGAATTTCATCCAATATCAACGGCTCATAAGCTCCAACTTCTGCAATTCAAAAGAGCTCGAGATTATTATTATTTCATAAGATGCACTCATAGATTCAAATATACATACACTCTAGGTACGGATTTGCAATACATATACAGTATAATGTGCATATTTTTACATTTTAATACGCAATATGTCGAGTGCATAGGTTTGCATCCTCTACGGGTTTTAAGTGCTGAAAATGTTCAGAAATTTAAATCAGCTGTACGACGTCTGCTTCCTTACGGCTCCAGGCTCCCTGGATCGGGTTAGTGTGTGGATTTGTGTCTTCAGATTCGCCGTAGGTGTGAGTCAGTGTGTGAATGTGTGTGGATTTTGTGCTAGGGTCCCATCCTGAGTGGACAGACCCAAGACCATGCACCATGACCCTGACCAGGATACACTGCGCACCGGTGATGTCCTGCCATTTTATACGAAACGCGAATTCCATTTCTAAACACGTTTACCACGTCAGCGAGCGTCACAAATCCAGTCACGTGACTCATCACATGACCCGTAACGAGATTACTAACTCAACACGCCCGTTATCAGTCAGAAGCAAGTTTCAAATTCACATCACAAACTTATTAAGAGACAGAAAAAAGCGAGGCCGGTGAGGGAATGGCTGTTTATAGCTGCCATTACGTAAGTGAGAACACTGAATATAACTATAAATGGATAAAAAGTATGACGTGTTGTTCTTCAATATATATATAATAATGAGGACACAATAAAAGGACATGCTGATGATTGGAAAATAATCAACTTCAATTGCTCCACTTCATCGTTGATTATTTTCCTGTCACTGCGCTACAGCGAGTGTTTTTTTTTTTAAAATTAAAATCAGACTAAATGTTTTACTGATACTGAAAATTCTTCACAAGCAAGGGCAAACAAACTTTTGCACTCAACCGTATACGATATGTTGCGATGTTACATCCTGTCCAGGGTTAAAGGTCATACTCCAGAGCCCTACAGCGACTCTCGATCAGTCCAGGGATTTGAACTTACAACCTCCTGGTAGACTCAGTCTCATTATACAGTAATGAAGTAACGTTTATCATGTGTTTACGCTCGGAGCCTCTGAAGAACGAATTTTATTTGTTATCTCTCGGAGTCAAATCAGAGTATCGGAAGCTTGGATTAATGAGTTAAATTCTACAGGCAAGCATTACATGGCCCACTTGACATTTCCACTATTACTGTAGGCCCATATTTGCTTTCTGTTTCTCATATCGCATCCTCTGTAGACCATTCCCACTATGAACCATTTGTCTTCCTGACCTCTAAAATCAATATGTAATTCAAATTAGTAGCTCGGAAAGGGGGGAGGAAAAAAAAAGGGCACAGCGAGAAAGCAGGAGAGAAAAATGCCAGAGGAATCTCAGACGGGAATTATAAGCGCTTGTGTTAAATAAGTCACGGGTTTAAGTGTGAGAGAAAAGAACAAAGATTCTTCGTTGTCGGATTAATGGGCTCGTAAAAGGTCTGGTGTAACGCTCAAGCGTCGCGTAAACGACGCCGTGGCATTTTTTAAATGACTGTAATGGTCTCGGATGATTGCGGTATGGATTAACACTTGACTGGAAAGGAAAGAAATGGCCAAGGAATGAGTCAGCGCTTAAAAAAAAGAGGGAATGTAGTGAGAAAAGATGGCCGTCTGGAGATGATTTCATGTCAAACACGATCGTCGTTGAGTGCAAATTCTAATTTTGTGAAATGCAAATCCATATCGAGTTTCGCGAGGGTGCTTTTATAATCTCCCAGCGCACGTTTTACACGTGGACGCAAGTGGGCGGAATGATAGTCTCTACCTCCCGACCAATCAGGTCGCAAGCCGCAAGCCGCAAGCGCAAACGAACACGGAGGACAAATTGCACGTGGAAATAGGCTTGTCGATGAGAGAATATGAGGAGATCTACAATATGACGTGCGTATGAGTGTTTTAAATCATTACTAGTCTGGGTAGAGATTAAAAAAAAAACAACAACAAAGGAGTAAAATCAACATTTTTAAAAAGATCCATATGCATACGTGTGGAAGTGAGAGAAAAAAAGATCACACAAAAAAAAAAACGCATACTACAGCATCGTCCTAAGTGTCTATACTCCTCCACTTCTTCCCTTCTTCAGAAGCCGAGAGGTCGAGTCGTACACTCGTAGTGCTAATCACGTGACAAGATTTCTCTTGTCGCACAGTGTGTAGTGTTTATAGACCAAAACGGAGCACCGAAGAACTCTGAATCGAAGTGTGCACCTGTTTTATTTAGACTTCTCGACAAAATCAATCGGGAGAGCGGTTCAGGTCAAAGGTGAACGTGGTGATTAAATGCACGTCCACACTGGGTTCAAAGCAGCCAGCCGGGATCGAAAGCAGAACACGTTCAAAATGCAGGAGCTAGAACCGGATCTCTGGGGAACTAGAAAGTGTAGCATTGCAGCAAAAATGCTGGAGACAGACGGGTGGAAAAACACGGGCTAATAAAGCACTAAACCTCACTAATTATCCTTAACAGCCGTGAGAAATCAACTACGGGAGAGTAAAACAATCAAGCGTGGGATTTGTTTGTTTTGAGCAAGCTGTATTAAACTGCAGGATTATAGAAATTAGATCTTTAATCAGTCGATTTTTCAGATTTTGGATTCACTGCATCTATAAACATGCCTCCTCTCAACGGTTAGCAATAAAAAAATCAACAGAAGAAAACGATTTATTTATTTATTTCAACGTTTTTGTCCACCGCATTATCTGAAACAAAGCTCCGCCCCTTCACACTCATGTCATACTATATCTCTGATATATATCACTTGTTCCTATCTCTATTCAGAAAAAAATGTATAACATGAATTTCCCAAAACCTTGTATTTATGTTAGATATGTTTTATACAGTAAATTTGACATAAAATAGAATTTTTTTATAACAGTGCATAGTATACTATTGATTAAACAATAAAAAAATTATAAACTTGTGCGTAAGTCTTTCTTTAGAAAGAGTCGTAACATTTTAATTCTAACATCATGCAAAGATTAGATTTTCGGTTTCATTAATTATGCAGATTGACACATATTTAATTAGACAAAGCCTTGTTTGGATATGCACATAAACGTCAGGTTTTGAGAAACCTCTCGAAGATGAATAGCGGTATCTGTTTTCCTGTAGTGTAGGATCTGAGACTGATGTCAACTGAAATTTAAAGCAAACACAGCTGATAAAAGCCAACTGTCGTGATCTGATATTGAAGCCGCTATTGGATGGTCATGTGACTTCTCGGAGGCAGCCATGATTCCTATCATTCGATCACGCCTGGCCGAGTGTGACAGGTGAAAATTGGAAGCCATTATCGTTACATGGAGATGAGAAGCCGTCCACCAGCTGTGGCCTCCGCATCCGTGTCCATCGAGTCTGACAGCCTTTACACCGGGTTAAGGCTGGACACCAAAGAAGAACCATCTGGAACCATGCGAAGGCGCCAGAGCAGGATGAGTTGTGTGGGCTGCTGTGAGGACACGTGAGGATCAGTCCCAGCGTGACAGCACACGCCTTTTATCGAAAGCCACCCTGAATTCGCGAACGTGATGGTCATCCGGAGCATTCCATGTAACGCTTATAAAAATAATCTTTATACGTTTATACAATTACAGTTACTCATTTAAAAAAAAAATAAAATAAAATAAAATAAATCAGCCATGTCAGGCAACAATCTAATTTTATTTACAAGCTTTCTTTCTTTATGTAGCAGGGTTGAAGTTTTTTTTTTTTAAAACACAGAATTATCAAATACACAACTTGTGGTTAAATAGCATCCATGCTAACGCTTTTTTTTAAAATGAGTTCTTTTTCGTGTTTATAATTTGTCTAACAGGGCCGTCCTTTCAAAGTGACCTCGTCAATCAATATCACAATTTCACTGAAAATAAAGAAAAAGAATGACAGATTTTTTTTTTCTTCTTCCCCCGATCTTTTAGAAATTCGGAGAATGGATACAGAGTGGCGTTTGGATGAAGTGGTGTTAGGTTTGGACCAACGGGAACATCCATGATTAGAGGATGACGCTGAAGAAACCCGGAAATTTCGAGCTCCACCACCAGTGTGCAAGGCTAGCTAGCTAACATACAGTAGCTAATGTTGGATATAACTGTTATGTTGTTTTATATCTTGAGAGACTTTGGCCGTGGAAATCGTCCTCATGTCGAGCTAGTTTAGGAGCAGTTCTAATACGTTATCGTTTCTATAGCAACAGCTCATTCACAGGAATGCTCTGATACAGTGACATTTTCCATAATGATTATTTATGTTTATGTAACAAACTGTATATGGAAGGAGTCTCCAGTGTCAGCTGGAACGTTGTAACAGAGGTAAAGCTGTAATGGAAGACTGTGGGTTTTTTTTCCTTAGTAACGTCGAAAGAGAAAAAGGAGAGGTTGGTGAGGGAACGACGTAACATAACGTAACGTAACGTAACGTGACGTGACGTAAGGTAACATAACGTAACTTCACGTACGTGAAAACAGGAACTAATTTGTTTCAAAACATTAAATGGAATGAAAAGTATGTCAAAATTGTCACTCTTTAGTAAATAAAATTGTTACCACGCTGGGGCCGTGCCGTCGCACGTTTGATCAGGTTCAGTTTTTAACCTCTCGTGCTGTTTGGAAGAAAGTGAGAGCGATTTTTTTTTTATACGTCTTTATTAAAAGCGTGAATTGCGAGATGCGATGCGACCACAGCGTGATGGTTTCTGAGAACCTCTCATTTAGACTCCGTACCTGAAAGCCTGCATTATTGATGACGCAAATGAACAGTGCAGCTTTTCTCCTTGCAGCAACGAAAGGAAAAACCCACCAGCGTCTTCTGCTTTAGCGCTCAGGAAAGCCGAGATAAAATCAAACAATCTCTCAGCTTATTGTTTTTCTTTCTTTAACTGTATTATTATTATTGATTTCTTTAATATTGTCACTCGGTATCTTTTAATTTCTCAAAGCATCAGGGTCATTAATGACATCTGTCTGTCTCTGTACTCGATTTGCATTCGCAGAACTCGTTTTAATAAGTAAGAGGGGATGCGTTTACTATCGTGTCACGTCTGTGCGCTCACGCTCGGCTCACGATGGCACTCATTTACATTTTCGAAACTCTCATCAACTTATTTTCCTAATTAGCGTACCACTGCTATTTATACTTCCAGAGATACAAACGGAAAAGAAAAAAAAAAAGTTGTCTCATTTCAAGATTTTTTTCTTCTAGCGGTTTGCGCTAGCTGCTTTGAGGTGGGCGGAGCTATTCTGAGAACGGCAAAACATCATAAAAACAAATTTGTAAAGCGACTTTGTGTCTGCAAAAGGTCCTGTACATTAAATTAAACTCATAATTAGGATTCATTCATTGATTTTTTTACGATTCATGATTCATTCTTTCATGAGTGATTTTTATACGATTCATTTATAACAAATGATTCATTTTTCACGTGATTTTTTAAAGATTTATTTTCGCATATGATTATTTTCATATGATTTATTTACACAGGAATTTTTTCACATGATTTGTTTCAGATGAATCATTTATTATCCCATGATTTTTTTTTTTACGTGATTTACTTATTTATGCATCGTCTTAGTTTCCACGTATGATTTTAACAGAATTTTTATACGATTTTTTTTAAAAACACCCCTCATTTATTTTCACACGTTTCTCAAATGCACCTCCACACGTGATCGCCTATAAAATGTATGTGATTTTTTTTTTTTTTTTTACAATGTATTCCACGTATAAATAAAAAACTTCCGCCACACGCAGCGCTAACTGATCCGCGTAGCGAGCAGCTAGCCAAAGCTGGTAGCAGCTAGCATGCTAGCACAAGTCGCTGATTAGCGTTCATTCATTAGACATGTTAGTTCTCGTGTTCGCGCCGCGTTTCTCTTCGGGAACATCGTCGTAATGTCAGTCCTGCAAACGGAGGCACATTTGTACGCTTCCCAAAAACACGTCGGCGGCACTCAGCCGCGCGGCGACGCTGCCCAGGTGTGGAAAATGATATAATAATCGGAGCAAATTGAATGTGAATTAGGTGAAATTGAAGTAAACAGGGTGTGCCGACTCGATAGGAATTAATTCGGCGTTATCTGCTGGATTTCATCACCAATTTTGCTCACTGCAGGGACACAATTATCCTCACAAGAGGATGACTATTATAGCGCGCACACACACACAAACACACACACACACACACACACACACACACACACACACACACACACACACACACCTCCTATCCAGCTCGCAGCCTGGGGTTTGCTGCCTGCTCTGTTTACTCCAATATTCCACAAATCAATGTGTGATCATTACACATTTAGATAAGATCACATCGTTCTTCCTGTACACGAAAAAAAAACAAATGGTTTCCTGGTAATAACCTTGATAGAAAACTCACGCGCGAGTCACGTGTGAAAAACCCGTAAAGGTGCATTTCACCGTTGCGCGTGTGAGTTCAAGTAAACAAGAGACAATCACGTGAACAATTAGAATAACGTGCGTGTAAGAAAATCACATCTGACAAATGAACATGAACCGTCTGAAAAAAAAATCACGTGGGGAAATAAACGGATCATGTATAGGCATCACGTGGAAATGAATGAATCGTACAAAAATCACGTGAAAATAAATGAATCATCTACAAAATGAATCGATAAATAAATCAATCGTGCGAATGATTATGTGGGAAAAATCACGTGAAAATAAACGAATCATGCATAGGCATCACGTGGAAATGAATGAATCGTATAAAAATCACGTGAAAATAAATGAATCATCTACAAAATGAATCGATAAATAAATCAATCGTGCGAATGATTATGTGCGAAAAATCACGTGAAAATAAACGAATCATGTATAGGCATCACGTGGAAATGAATGAATCGTACAAAAATCACGTGAAAATAAATGAATCATCTACAAAATGAATCGATAAATAAATCAATCGTGCGAATGATTATGTGGGAAAAATCACGTGAAAATAAACAAACCATATAATGACCAAGTGATTTGTATTACTGACTCTTTACGGAAGACTCACGTGTGAATATTAATGAATCGTGTAATCATTCACATGTGACTCTACTCTCACGTGCGTTTGACCTTCACCTGAAATACCGTCCGATGCTGTAGAATGTTCTGGAGAACCTCCTGATAACGTCTTTGCTGGTTCTGTTGTATTTTTGTGTTGTTATTACCGCTTGGTTTGCCGACTTGTTTTAGCTCGACATCTGCACTTCTACGCCAATTATACCTTGTGTTTAAAACACACAAACACTCACGAACACTCACACACACTCACACACACACACACACACACCCTCTCACACACACTCACGCACACTCACACACACATAGCTACACACTCTTCTGACAGCGTATTGACTTGTTTACACCCAGTTGTTCATTTTCTCTTCTTATTGTGCCTCTCTAAAGGCTCCGAGACGCAAAACCCAGTCAATTAGCCGCTTCGTGCACAGAAGCCTTTCAGAGAACCTGGACACCAAACCGAGGACATTTCACACATAATGAAACGCCGTCCCTCGCCTGGGCGTCCGCGGCTCTTCGGTTCGGCTTCACCGGAGTCCTGTCAGGAGGATTAGAGACTTTTTTTTGGGGGGGTGGTCAGGAAATCATCGAGACTTAGAGCCATCATGGACGTGTCAGATTTATAACATTACCTTCGAGTTCTATTCGGGGGACTATTTAGATAAAGTCTGGTTTTTAGACGTGGCTCATTTTCATACGTAAATTTTCACGATTTATTTGTTTTTAAGTGATTTTTTTTTTTCCCCCAAAACAATTCATTTGTCTTCACATGTTATTTTTTTTTATAAACAACACATTTATTTCCACACGTGATTGTTTTTATACAAAATCCACGTGATTTCCACGTGATTTGTTGTATATGTTGATCTTTGTTTTTACATGCGATATTTCCACCGAAGTAAGTTATTTTCATTTTTTTTTCAAAATAATTCATTTTCATGTGATATTTCAACGATTCCTTCTATACACGTCATTTTTTTCAACATGATTCATTTATTTCCACGTGATTTGTGTTACACGTGATATTTGTTTTCACGTGATATTTCCACAGAGTTCATTTATTTTCATGCGATGGTTTTCAACATCATTCGTTTTCATGTAATAATTCCACAGAATTCGTTCATGTTAACGTTTTGCACGCGCTGCATTTATTTTCACACGTGATTTTTACACACGATCCAGGTCACTTTCTCAGATGAATATTTCCTTTTCACGTGGGATCGCATGCTGTTCACGTATGATGCTATTTGTCATTAAGCCATGAAAATGGTGTATAACTGAAATGAATAAGTGATTAAATCTCGACAGCGTAATCCGTCTATGAAATCACCGAAACTCATCGCCAACTGTACGATTTAAAACCGATCAGTTGAAGTTCGCATTAATAAATTTTACGCAAAATCATTTTTCACAACTGCTTTTTCATGAGCACCTCGTGCCGCGTTTCTGCGAATAGTTTACGAACAAATTTGTGTGAATTCAAAAGAAATCAACCCTCCGAAAATGTAATATCCATATCCGCTAATTTACACGTACTATGATTACCCTTAATGCAAAAGACCATATTTAGAATTCACCACGGATAAATATGTAGTACATTTTGTAAGAATTTTCAATCCTGCCAGGAAATTTCCTCTTGCTCTTTAAAGCACAAGCCTTCGTCTACATTCCTACTTCACATTCAGTAATTAACTTTTCTTTTCAAGGGAAGATTTAATTACCAACGCAAGTTTGAATGTCATAACGCAGAAAAATAAAAAATAAAATAAAAGCCCACCGGCAAATCAATGCACAACATTCAAAAATAACAGTGAAATATAAAATGCAAATGTCATGACTCGATGCCAGAAGTCTTAGCTCTGAATTAAATCAATGCTTCATCTGTGCGGTAGAGTCGTTAGCATTTGTAATGCTAAACTGGGATGGGAAAGGATCACAAACACGTGTTTTTTTGGTTTTTTTCAGGCGTTTGTTATGCGTGCCTGCATTTGTAAGCGAGTGAATCTGAATGCAGAACGCTTTGTTAGTACTCACGGCGATTGTTGTGGCTTCAAGCACCGAACCGATGCCAGCTTTACCAGCGCATTTGGCACAGAGCTGAAGCCATCGAGCGCTGGGAGGTGGAGATAAACCCAGATGGCCTCTGGGACACACGTTACTGTTCGAGAGCGCACTCGTTCGCCTGTTGCCTAATTTCACATTTGACTTGGAAACGAAGGTCTTGTTGAGAGTTGTGTTTAAATTGCGGTACATGACGGAGGTTTTGGAGCGTGGATCAGGAGTATCTAGCGCGCACAGGGTTGGAATTAGCGCTGGCACGAGTGCCTGAGGAAGAATTTTAGAAACTTCTTGGCACTCTGAAGCAGAATTGCAACCTGATGAAAAAGCGCATAAGCCGTAAGAGCATGGCTATTGGCATGTAAGAGTGCGAAACCAAGAGTCAGAATCAGAGTGAAACAGATTCTTTTGATTTGTTTGCTATATGGTGTGGCGTTCAGGCCTGGGAAAAAAAAAAAACAAAAACAAAAAAAAACTCTTAGACCTTTACCAAATCACACAGATCTTCCGAAAATGAAGAACGCAGAACCGGCACTAAGAATAAAATAAAGGATTCGATAATTATATAAATAACTACTTTACTATATTTACTATATATCACATCCAACATTTATTTCCTCCAAATCTCCAAATCGTGCATCACATTTCTGCAGCACTACGGCTCTGTCCTTTGGCTCAGTTTAGCAGCATACATTTAAAAAAAAAAATGCTACAAAAATGTCACTTCCTGCAGGTGAGTCGATTCAGATTCGAATCACTTTCTCACCAGAGTTCACTTGGAGGCGGAGTGAGTCCACGTCACTCAGATGTTCTCACACACATGCGATTGCTGCGTTCTCACCTGTCTGAAGAGCCGCCCCCAAAAGGTGGAGAACACACCATGGTTCCTTTTAAATGGACCAAACGCTGTGTGTGTGGATGGCGTGAGAAAGCGATTCAACTCTGAATCGACTTGACCGCAGGAAGTGAATCAAGCATGTATTTCAAAAAATGCCATGTATTCTGGAAATTTGGACCAAAAAAAAATACACAATACACAAAATGTTTAAAATTCATTATTTATATAATTATCTAAATATTTATTTCAAGATTCAAAGAACTTTATTAATCCCAGGGGGAAATTGCTTTTATTTTATTTAGCGCCGGCTCTGGGTTCTCCGCGCTCTGGTGATTTTTGTGATTTGGGAAAGGTTCGTTTCATTTTTTTCAACGCCATATTTCTGACTAATAAAAGAACATTTTTTTGCTTTTAGGTTTGGTTTTCTTATATGCAGTGTGAAGCCAAACCAAACCAAACAGCAAATGAATCAAAAGAATCAATTTCACTCTGATTCAGACTAACAGACTAATTGGTGTGAAAGTAGCCTAAAACCCCTGAATCCTGACTCCTGTTAGGATTTTTGGAAAAGCCGTGAGGAAGGTGGTGTGGGAGCTGCTGGGATTTGTGTGTAGGAGCAGGAAGCGTTAGGCCGAGCAATTTATGACACGATCAGGGAGAGATAATTAATGGATATGATGCAGCGTGCATAACAAGAGGGGCGTCATCTAAAGGTCCATTGACTAACACGGATCTGCTCCATTAATCCAGAGGGTTAGCGACCGATGAGGCTATCAATTTGCCACTCGAGGGAGTCTCTGTGTGTGCTGCATGCATTACACCGGCAGTTCAGCTCCACTCAGATGGCAAAAGGTCTGAACTTGTGACCCGAAGGTTGTGGGCTCAAATCCCAGAAGTTCCAGAGACGCTGCTGGATCATTAGGTAAGACACTTAAAGCTGCAAATGCTCAAATCTGTCCTGTGATTGGATTTGCAGTTGGATGTTGCTTAAAAGATAAAGCAATTTTAACCCTGAGAAGAAATTTCTCATCTTTTAGTCAGGTGTTTAGAGGTTCCTGTCCACCTAGGGGCCCTTGGTACTCAGTTCCATTATGATTCATCTATTTTCACTAGTGATTGTTACATGATTGTAAAGATTCATGTGTAAATTCACATGAAAAGAATTAATTGTGTAAGAATCACATGTGGAAATAAAACCACTTGGACTAGATGTGAAATATGTGAGAGTCTAAAAAGAATCACATGTAAATCATTTGAATGTAGTTCATGAATCATTTGCATGGTGTTCATGTGAATCATTTGAATGTAGTTCATGTGAATCATTTGCATGTAGTTCATGAATCATTTGAATGGTGTTCATGTGAATCATTTGAATGTAGTTCATTAATCATTTGAATGTAGTTCATGTAAATCATTTGAATGTAGTTCATGTGAATCATTTGAATGTAGTTCATGTGAATCATTTGAATGTAGTTCATGAATCATTTGAATGTAGTTCATGTAAATCATTTGAATGTAGTTCATGTGAATCATTTGAATGTAGTTCATGAATCATTTGAATGGTGTTCATGTGAATCATTTGAATGTAGTTCATGAATCATTTGAATGTAGTTCATGTGAATCATTTGAATGTAGTTCATGAATCATTTGAATGGCATTCATGTGAATCATTTGATTGTATTTCGTGTAAATCATTTCTGTAAGTGTCAACACTTTTTACAGATTTTTGATTTTTTTTACATCTAAGAAATCATAAATCATGTAGAATTTATTTTATTTACTTTTCAAACTTGTCTAGGCTTCTAACATGTCCTAACGTTTGAGTCATGTGATTTTTCTGTTGCGGTCGCTGTATTTGAGACTGAATTTCTGGCTTCGCTAACTAATGACTCACCAAATTTCGGAAAGAGAATGAACGATACAGCGACAAATTTGCTGAAACAGGCTGTGATCTGTAGGCACTGTCGATCAATAAAATAGTAGCTCCACCACCAAAAAAAGTGATGTGGTGGATTTGAATAATTTTGTGGATTATAAACGTGAAGCATAACTCAAACACTTCAGATGCTATGCATTAAACATGCAGCGTTTACTCTCTCGGGTTCAAAAATACGCCCCACGCGCCTTCTTGACTGCGCACAAGGAAGCGTTTCCTTCTTCCTTCACATCATAATACAACAGGAATTTCTCATCCCGTTTTTCCTTTGTGTAAGAGTTTTATTTCCAAGCCCTCAGGAATCTCAGGCAGCTAATCAAACATCTCGGCTGAAAGAAAAGACGCATGTGTGTCTTTCAGCAGCCATCATCTTCCAGTCTACTACGCTAATAATCTCGCCCCAGCGGCACCCCGACCAAATTGATTATGCCATTTTTTCTCTGTCGCTGCCATCCTTTCAGGCCATTCACACACACACACACACACACACACAGAGACACATACACACACTTCTGCTAACCAAGGTCCTTCTTCATATTTCTCTCTCTTCTCTCCATCTCCATCTCTGGGTGAATTATGCATGCTGCTTCCATCACTCACGCTCCTCTAACGGCGTCTTCGTCTGGCAATTAGTGCTCCTGAACAGCAGCAGCAGCAGCACAGAGAAACTTCTAGTTTCAGGAACTTGTTAAACAGAGAGTGACTCAGATTCGCATTCTCGCCCTGTCTCGCCCCGAATCACCCCGATTCCGCACGGCCAATTAGCCGACTTGAAGCAACAGGTGAAAGTGTGGTGAGATTCTCGCGAAGCCCACAATTCAAAAAGCTATTCAGAGGATAGGAAAGAGGTTGGATTCAGCTCTGACAGTAAGGCGTTTATATTGATACGTTGTCGATATCAAACGGATCTTAAAAATCGTTGAAGCTTTCTGTCGGGATTCTTCATGTTTGTTTAACATTTATGGAAGGAGTCTCCAGTGTGAGCATTTTGGAGCAGTCAGAGGAAAAGCTGTAACTCTTCAGAACAGAGGAGGTTATGCTTTGCGATTTCTCTGTAACGTGACAAGCTGCGTTTTTTGGAAAGGGATTTAAAGACTGTTTATAGCTGCTATAACGCACGTGAGAACAGGAATTAACTGGTTTCCCAACATTAGATGTAACTGTAAACAGCTAAAACGTATGACATTTACGAATAAATTAAAAATGTATTAGTTGCTTTGGTATAAGGGGTGTAACAGTACCCATATGAACGAAAACAGAAATATTTTCCCAGGACGTTTATTATTGCATATGAATTAGTCGACTAAGTGGATTTTCACGTTAATCGTGTAAACAAAGTTATTTTGGAAAAATGTTCAAAGATCTGTAAAATCACAGTAATCAAATAAGGCACATGCATTTTCACTCTCCATTTATTTCCTGCAATCATCACACACTTCTCACTGGCTAATGAGTGACACACGCAATTTACTTTCACCTGACAAGCAGAATGCTGGAAAGGAGGGAAAAAAAAGAAAAACGTAGCAGGGGGAATTAGATGACCTGCTGTGTGTCGGTGCAGTGCTTTTCAGTCCCGGCTTCATATTATGTTCAAAATTATACACTTGCTTACATTTTATGTAAGTCCACATCATCCTGTGGAAGAAAGTGCTGCCTCTGTGACTATGGCTTTAATCCTGATAAAACTGGGGAAAAAAAAAAAAACCCTATTGAAATCAAAAGTGGCGTTTGGTCGACATCATGTAAAGATATGGACACCTGTATGACAACCTGCTTTTAAAAATATAGATGATTTTATATACAGTATATATATATATATATGTCCTTGGATTTTCTTATTAAATAAAATGCTGCACTTTGAGGTGAACATCCCATTTGTGTCCTCTCGAAAATACTCATCCCTCCACCATAAACATAAATCCTGCTGAAACAGGATGTTATTATGTGAGCAAGGTTAATAGTTCAGACATAAACCTAGCAATCAGGCGAGCCAAATTGCCTCTGGCTCTGCGTCCTTAAAAAAAAAAAGATCTCGGTTTAAAAGAAAACGAGCCTCGTCTGGCCTCGCTGGCGTACGTGAATGTGCACCGACACTGATGACTCCTTCCATAAACCTTACATAAATCTGTTTAGTGTGGAGCGTCCCTGTGAATGGGCTGTTACTATAGAAACGGTAACGTGCTGTATCCGAACGAGCGTCTTCATCTAAACCTGTGAAATGAACCGATCGGAATCCAGAATTCGACAGCGCTGTGGCGTAAGCACAAACATCATTATGGAGAAAAAGTCAGTCACTTAACCCAACTGACATGTAACTAAAAACAGATCAAAACGATGCATGATGTGATGTTTATTTAATAAATAAAAATTGTGATCGTTGGAAAATTGGGGCGGTATAAGAGGAATAAAACACTCCTGGATAATAGTCAACTTCAGGGTGGTGACAGTGACTCCTCTTCATCTCACCATGCCGCAGTTGATTACTTTCCTATAACAGCAGCACACACAGTGTTTTATTCCTTCCACTGATCATCTGTTTGGATTTAATTCGAACCTTTTAAACCAATGCGTGAAATCTGGTGACATTTTCTAAAGTGACCCAGTATGAAACTGTCATGCAGTTCAAGATGAGAGTGTGTTTTGTGTAAGTGTGAGTGAGTGTTACCGGTGTGTGTGTGTGTGTGTCTTATTTTATATGTAGAACATGAGACCTGGGAGCCTGGAAAGGACAGCTCCACTAATCTGGCTTAGTGATGAGCGATGATCTGCTTACGCATGAAGTACGAGTGAATCCATTTCAGCGATAACGCTGCACTTGATCATTTAAACGCATGATAGTGCCACTTTAAAGATCTCGAGTGCGTGGTGAAACTGCTGTCGTTTATCAGCGTGCATGTGGAGTCACTCATGGAGACTCGGTGAAGCCTCGAATTCATACATAACATTCGTGACCTTTTGTTCAGCGGTGATGTCATAGTCACTGAGATCCACGATTTAAAGATCGTCTCAAAACGGCCATCGTTAAATCATCAGAGTTGTGAGAAAAAAACATTGGATTGTGGATTGGTCAGAAGGTGTTGATTAATTTTCTAGAACAGCAGCTTTGACAGGAGTGCTCGTTCTAATACGTTATCGTTTCTATAGTAACAGCTCGTTTGTAATAATAAATGAAAGGAACAATGTTTATTTAGCATTTATGGAAGGAGTCTCCAGTGTCAGTGCTTTGTTGGGATGGAGAAGTGTTTATTTATTTATTTTTGTTATCCATAGTTGTGTATATTCAATGTTGTGTCTTGCATTCATGTTTGTTTTTATCATTATTTTTGATAAAAGTGTTATTTAGCAAAGTAAAACTTGGGATCGTTGATACGGTGACGTTTTCTGTAAGGAGAGGTTTGTTTCTTGAGAAAAAAGAGAGGCTGGTGAGGAGATGCCTTTTTATAGGTGCTCCAGCAGAACTGAGACCAGAAGACAAACTTGTTTCGTGGACGTCCCACAACACTGAATGTACCTATAAATGGATAAAAAGTGTGGATGATTTGTTTCTAAACTAAAAAGTAATAAAACACTTCAAGATGTGCTGTTGTAGGAAAATGAAATCAACTCCCGGGTGGTAACTGTAACACCGCTTCGGGAACGCAGAGTTGTCGCTGATTGTTTTCCTACAGAGGCACAACACGGAGTGTGTTATACCTCACGTTAACAAGTGGTCATGGAAATGTGAGTCCCTGTTTTTAAACCTTATTCATCTGAAAAAAAAGATGGCTTTTTGTCTTCTTTTTTTTTTTTTTCTCTCAAGCTTTTGTTGCTTGCCTTCAGGTCCATTAGTCCTATTAAAAATCAGAAATTCATTTCAGCAGCTTTGAAACCGTCTGGAGCGGCCGAGTGCTGCACTCATGTACGACCGTGGAGGTGTGTGCAGTCAATTAGTGAAATTAAATGTACATTTGCACTGAAAGTCTTTCTATATGGCTTCTTTGTGTGTGTGTGTGTGTGTGTGTGTGTGTGTGTGTGTGTGTGTGTGTGTGTGCCTGGCACAGGAAGTGACCTGGCGAACAATATTACTCCATTGATGGCACAGAGTAAGGGGTTCTTTTTCCCTCCGGCACCTTATTAAATCTTTCATATTTTTGTATGGATTGTTTCCTCAAGGCCCCTGCTCTGTTCTCAGAATATGAAATATCGACTAGCTTATCTGGATGTTTTGACCCTGTTGCCTAGAGCGAAGTATTTTACCTGACTATGAAAATGCGAGTGCAGGAATGTGAATTCGTGTCGAACGTACAGCTTTATATAAAATAAAATCTGTCCATTTGGAGAAACGCTGTCGTTAATATACAGTACGTTTCCCTGACAGCTTGGTGAGAGCGGCTTTCTGGCTAGTTAATAATTTTGGTGTATCTCACACTTCTCATAGAGACATATTCCATTTGATATTTCATCATGCCTACAGCTAGAACACTCAGTTATTCTGCTCTTCCTGGGCAAAATATACAGTATATACACTCTACATTCTTGCCTTGTTTTTTGTTTTTTTTTTGTGGAGAACTAGCAGATGGATAGAGAACAGTATGTATAGTTTTCTACCGTTGTTTCCTACAGTAGTTTGTCACTGCCATTCATGCCTCTGCCTACCGACTCGAACAGTCCATTACCCGCCGCAGGCGCCACCGCCACCGCAGCCGCCGCCGTTGTTGTTGTTGTTATTGTTGTTGTTGTTGTTGTTGTTGTGTGTGAGTTCAAGCTCAGAACTTCATTTCACAGCCTCCATCACTTCTCTCAATGGCTCCAGTCTTCTGTAGCTTGCTTCCATTTTACCACTTCCCCCTCCCATCCTGCTTTTTCCCCCCCCATTCCTCTAAATGATCCCCATTTCACAGCACTCTCCTTATCATTACTCTTCTCCACAGCATTCTGGAATTCTCCATTCCGATTGGTCGCAAAGTGCCGATTCGTCCTCTAAAACAGCAGCTCTGGCAGTCGTGCAGCTCCCGAATGTTACCGTTTCTATAGTAACAGCTCATTCGAGAGGATTAAAAGAAATTGTGTAATCGGTGATATGCTGAGGAGACGTTTATTTAACATTTTGTGGAAGGAGTCTCCAGTGTCAGCGCTTCGTAGCGGTCAGAGGTAAAGAGTTCTCGGGCATCTTCAGGACAGAGGAGTTTACGCTTTGCGGTTTCTCCGTAACACGACAAGCTGAGGGTTTTTTTTATGCACAACTCTACTTTCTTTTCTAAACTGGCTCCAAATAGAACCATTTTAGACAGAGCTGTTCATCCTTAAAGGACCTTAAAGAGTAAATATCATTACAATAAACACACTCCTAGGCAAAAGCAGCCTCATGGGTTCTCCGCTTTGTCCCTCTGTGGTTTTTATGCAGAACCCCAATTTTCTAATCTAAAGGCTTCCTAGTAGAACCATTTTGGAAAGCTAGAACCAATAACAACCCAAATAACTTTTTTTTTTTTTCTATGAAAAAATGTACATCATCACAGTAATTGCTCTGTTAGAGAAAAAAAAACATCTAACACCTTTAAGGGTTTCCTTTCTTTGGGAATTCTTATAAGTAAAATCTAAAACCCAGTACAGATGAGTTTGCTCTTTTGCAGTTGCCTGGTAAAATGTCCCTCTGTATTTTTATTTATTTTGTCTTATTAACTTCAAGACAGAAAAAAGAGGGAATGACTATTTACAGCTGCTATAATGAAAGAGAAAACAGGAACTAACTTGCATCTTGTATGTTCTACAACATTAAAATGTAACGGTAAATGGACAAAAAGTACCAAATGTCATTTTTGATTAAAATTTGGAATCGTTGGGAAATGCCTATGAATGCTAACATACGTTTCTACATGGTAAATCAAAATCCGCAGCTTTGATATCAAAATATTCTCTATTCCGAGTGCTCGCTATTCCGAGAGCTCGCTCTTCCGAGAGCTCGCTCTTCACTACGGGAAAATGTGTGAGATTCATTACACCAGTGGGAAGAGGAACGGTTCTTTAGCTGCTCTCTCTGTTCTCTGTGGGTGGAAGTGTTCGCTGTGATGATCAGCACCGCGACAATCCCGCAATAAAGGATTCTCCATTGTTTAAGATGAAGCCTTTTATGAGTCTCTAAAACATTCCAGATGTTCTGACTTTACAGTAGTACTGGGGTCCTGTTCAAAAAAAAAAACTTAGCACTGAGTCGTAGTGTGAGCTTTCGGTCTAGAAGGAATCAACTTTATGTACTTCTTAAGTTCTTTTCTTTTCGAATCCACAATCCGTTCGTTTTTTTCTCAACGTTCAGAGCCGAGGTTCTGCAAAGTACAAATGGTGGAGTGAGCAGCACATTCATCTCTCTCTCTCTCTTTCTCTTTCGCTTTCTCCATTAACATTATTTGATTTAAAAAATCTGACCCAAGGACACTATTGAGCTTTATTATAAAACAGAGTTCCTCAAGGGTTCTTAGGATAATTAATAAAAGTCTTTCAGTTAGTGTTAAAAAAATAGTGTTGTAAAGTTTTAACAAAACAAATGGATTTTACTGATTATCATCAAGCTGCTGTGCACTTGTAGAAAAAAATGGCTTTGTATTTTTTAAAGGATCCTACTTAGATCCTTTTCTAATATGGAAATTCTTTGTTTTGGGGCTTCCACCCAGAACTTCCACCCAGAACTTCCACCCAGAACTCCTTCAACAGGGTGAGAGGAAGATCCCTCTAGGGTTCCAGAGCGTCCATTTTAATTCTGTGAAATAATATTACAAATTATTTTTTTTTAAATAAAACTTCTAACAGTCTTAGAAAAAAGGTCCATTGAAAATCTTGAAGCTTTCTTCGGTGTCCCTTCTGAAAAACCGTGAAATCCTCTCTGTGTATAATCCTAAATCATTGTTTCCCTTTTCCAAGCAGAATCTCTAAAAGCCTTCAAAGGTTTGTATGCAGAAATCCACAATAAACTGGTTCCAGATAGAACTATTTACGTAAGCTAGAACCATTAAAACCATTTTCCCAGTGAAGTATAGCGTCACAGGGAAAAGCATCCCAACCTGCACCCTTATGGGTTCTTCAGTTTGTCCCTCTGAGTCAGTGGGGATGCTACTCACACATGTACATGTATACGGCATATAGTTCATATAAATAAATAGTTAATAAATAGTTTGAATGACATTTTTGACAGTGTGTTGACACGCACGTTATCTGAACCCGGCAACAGCCAATGACAGTCCTTCCAGCTTGGAACGTGAAGGCAATTGGCTAGTGTAAAAGAGAATCGTTAATAATATTTTATATACGAGATAATTGTTTTTTGACTGCCTTACTGTAAGCACATGATTTTTTTAAAAACATACAAAAATTATTTGACCTCAGATCATATCAGCTCCCGTGACCCTTGACCCCAGGTTGGGAACCCTTACTGCTCTGAGGGATCTGTTGGCAGAGCCCCAGTTTTTCAATCTATAGGGGTTCCTAGTGAAACCATAAAAAAATATATATATACACACTATATTACCAAAAGTATTCGGTCACCTGCCTTGACTCACATATAAACTTAAGTGCCATCCCATTCCTAACCCA
>CM074994.1:1494916-1514033 GCA_037576825.1 Pangasius krempfi | reverse complement strand
TGGCCAGGCCAAGTGATTAGGACACCTGATTCCGATCATTTGGATGGGTGACCGAATACTTTTGGTAATATAGTGTATGTATATATATATATATATAACCAATACGCATCCAAATAACCTTTTCTTTCTTTCTACAAAGAATGTACACAATTAGTACATGGGGTCATAAAAGACCCCAACTAGCTCTGAGCAGAACCATTTCCACTTTCTAGAACAACCAAAACCATTCAAAGAACCCTGCAGGAAGCCTTTTGTCCAAGAATGTATAGCATTAGAATATAAACATTCTTAGAAAAAAAAAGGTCCAATCTAGTACCCTTAAGTGTTTTTCAGTTTATCCCTCTGGGGGAACTTAAAGGTTCTATGTAGAACCCTGCAACATGGGGTTAACAGAAAAGTAGGACTCCTTTGCACAAAAAAAAAAAAAACAGAACAAGTCACAACCTAGAGAACCCTTGGAAAACCCTACTGTTTGTCTATGAATCTATACTATTATAATAAGTACACTCTTAGAAAAAAAAAAGTCTGATGGAGCATCCATCCATCCATCCAGGTTCTACACTCTGTCCCTCCATAAAGGTGGAATCCATAAAGGTTCTATGTAGAACCCAACAACAATGAAATTGCCTATTAGAAGAGGAGAATCTTTTCCAATTAG
The DNA here is from genome assembly GCA_037576825.1 of Pangasius krempfi. Taxonomy (NCBI): domain Eukaryota; kingdom Metazoa; phylum Chordata; class Actinopteri; order Siluriformes; family Pangasiidae; genus Pangasius; species Pangasius krempfi. Next base: position 1,513,375 of record CM074994.1, on the reverse strand, counting down.
AATCCTTTCACAAATACAGAACCATTAAATACAATAAGGAGTACCCTTTACTGGGGCTACGTAGAACCTCTTACAAATCTTACAAAAGAGGGTTCTTCAAGAGTTCTTTGAATTCTTCAGGGTTCTTAGCCTCCTACTACATGGAGCCCATGAGAACAGTTCTACATACAGCACTACCAGATGGACAAATTAAAAAAAAAAAAAAAAAAAAAAAAACACTTCAGGATATTTAACATTTGTTTCTGTTCCACATGAATGTAAACACAAGGTTTTTTCCTAAATGGACACGGTTCCACCTAGGATCCTTTTAGCAACCCTTAGAACCCTTAGCTGTCCTAGAAGAACCTCTTTTTGTTTTTACCTCCTGTGAGTCTTGCCTATTTCTTCAATTGCGTGAACACTCCACGGCAGTGCAATGAGGGCGAGGGCTAAAACACATCTTCCTCTGAAGAACGCGAAGTTAACCAGTGCATCTTATCCAACCTCAGCCCACACACTGCAGCACGGAGAACATGCGTATGCTTAGAGCCCAGAGAGCAGAGCACTCCAGTCTGACCCAGCGCCTCGGTGAAAATCAGCAGGAAGAGAAACTTTGGCATGCTTCCCACAGAACGAGAGCTTGTTGTCCTTCCCACTAAACGAGAGCGTGTACTTGTTTGGACCCCCGGGCCAAAGAGAACCAGGGGCACTGCAAGAATTGGATCCCAGCCTACACGGTGCTCGAGTCGAAGCTGGAGGAGATGTGTGCATTTATAAATAAAACGCCGTGTGTACTTTAGGACACATTTCCTACATTCCTTCAATACTTCACTGTGAGCTATAGTCAGATGCCGAAGGTCACGGCCTCGGCGCTCTGCACGATATTTCGATAATCTGAACACACAGCACAGAAAATCTACTTAAGAACCCGTGTAGCATGAGACTGAACATGTAGAACAGTAATGCTGACGCAAGCATTTAAGGAGCTGAATCTGATCACATCTCGTTCTAGTCGTTCCTGAGAAATAAATCATCTTGATCTATACATTTATACCATGGTCTGTCTGCATACTTGATTCTGATTGGCTGGAAGGTGTGCGTTCAAACCGCTAAGCGCGCAGGTAGTTCCAGTCCGTTCTAAATTAATGCACTGCCTTTATAGGACATGTGACATGTGACCATAATAACATACAGTTACATACAGTAGATAAAAATCGCAGCTTCGTTATCAGTAGAGACGCGGCACAGACGCAGGTAATTCACACACGCATTCACAATCTCTCTCTCTTTCTCTCTCTCTCTCTAATAACTGTTTATTATAATTCAAATAAATGTAATCTTATCACACTACTCTATCTCTGTGTGTGATTTAGAGCCGGCAGAATTCTAGATGTAACGACCCGTATATGAAATAGCTAATGAAAATTAGCCGCTATTTTCATCTTTTCAGTCAAATTTTGCTCTGCAAACATCAGTGACATGGAATAATAATAATAATAATAATAATAATAATAATAATGATAATAATAATGATAAGCCACGGCTAGGTGCGCATTACACGACTTTAATGCACCCGCTTCGCGTCAGGTGGTTCTTTACCTCCATGTCATGCATTAAAATCACGTAATGCACACCTAGCCCTTACATACACATACATCATTTATTTAATTTGTGATTATGTATTAATTTCTGTACCATACCTGCAAGTTTGGGGTGAAATAACTATTTAATACTATATTTATCCACAGTGGGGCTCAAACGAATTTCGAATACAACAAATCGAATTTAATACAACAATTTTTCACTACAAATTAGATTACTGACAACAGCTTGAGGGAAAAGTACAATCTTTGAAATATCTACATGAATTTCAGAGTTTCTTAGTAGTTGCCGAGTCCACCATCGTGTCTCGCCTTAACGACGGTTAACGACGGTGTGCATTCGAGCTGGCGCTGGACGCCACACGTTTGTGCAAAACCTTATGATCAGTTTTAGATCAAATCCACCCGAGTGTCGTCTGAACACGTGCTTCAGTCGGAGAGCCGAGAGATGAGGAAAATCTGACCTCATATCACACATCACACTTTTTTTTTAAGGTTAAAATAGGGACATAGTGCAAAATCTTCAGTATTAGATATTCAAGATATTGAACATTTACTTTCTTTGTTTGAAATATTTCCAAAATTCTAAAGCCTTCTGTTTATTTCCAATTTTAAATGAAAAAAAAAAAAAACCTGGGAAAACTATTGTAAGAGAATACAAAAAAAAAAAAAAAGATTGTGAGGAATGCAAACTATTGCTAGGGAATGCAAATCTGTTGTGATGGGAAAAAAAAAAAAAAAAAAAGCAAAACTACTGCGAGAGAACACAAAAACAATTGCGAGGAACGTAAAACGATTCCACGGGTAATCCACAGGGGGTAAGAAATGAAAATTATTGTGAAAGAAAAGGAAAAATTAGTGCCAGAGAAGACAAACCTATCGCAAGAGAACATAAACCTATTGCTAAGAACCGCAAAGGTATTGTGAAAGAAAGGAAAAGTTAGTGAGCAGGAATGCAAAACCAGAGCAAGAGAACAAGAGGAAAGAAAAACTAGAGCTTTAATAGTGGTGCTAACATAATGAGACACAGGTGAGCGTGATCAGGGACCATGTGACAGGGTCATGTGACATGCAGGGGCTGATGGGTAGTGTAGTCCTGCGCCATCTGGCACTACCTTGACAAATCGCTACCTTCATTCGATCTCATTTTTTAAAGCATTTTTACGTTTTATTTTTACTTTTATTATTTCACATGAATTACATGATGCGAGAAAAGGTATGACCGCTAACTAGTTGTCCACTTTTTGCGCTAACTTTATGTGCAGAATGATTAAGACTTTTCACTCATTACACCATGTTAATGATTTGAAAATCAACGTCAATCATGATCAGGTTGTTTCCAGGAGGTTCTGAGGTTATATTCAGGTGTGAGTGTAGTCCTGTTGATGTGCTACATGATTGAAGCTTTAAAATCTCTTGAACATTCAAAACTACAGCACGATGTTACACACGCTAGCCAGGCATGCTACGTTTGTCATGCTACGTTCCTCTGCTGCTGTTCTTCAGGACTGGCAGAACCATTTCTGGAGAATGAGGGAAGCAATTTCATTCTCATCTATATTGCATCGCTGCTTAGCCGCAGAGCTGTCCTGTGTCCCCGCTTCTTAATGTGAATATTTGAAATCGATATTATTTCCCTGTTCCAAAAATGAGAGGAATGCGGCTCGGCTGAGGAAACTCGTTCAATTAGCTAGCAACCTCGTTTATGCCATTATCGTAATGATTCTTTGACAGATTCATTAAACGAGACACTATTTGTAGAAAATACACGTGACGATGGCCCTGATCTGCTCAGAGCACACGGTCAGTCAGGTGGCTATGAAAATAATTCATGCAAAATGTGAATAAATGAATGAATAAATAAATAAATAAATAAATAAATAAATCAGATACCACAAATTCAGCCTGTTCATTGTTTTGTTATAAACTCTGTAATTAAAATAAAATAAGGAAATAAATCAATTAGCAAACCTAAGAGAGTTTTACCTTTTAGATCACGGATACATGTGATAATATTAATTACAGTTTATGATATGTTATAAAATTACATTTTTTGGCATTTATGGAAGGAGTCTCCAGTGTCAGCACTGTAACAGTCAGAGGTAAAGCTGTAACTTTAAGTTTTCACAAACACAGACACACCGCACGTTTTTCACGTCGTGCATCTTAATATTTTCACAAAGACGTGTAGTTTTATTTGTCACATCCTATATTATTATTATTATTATTATTATTATTATTGTTATTATTATTATTATTGGACATGTAGTCCCAAACTGCTCACATAATCACACGCTGAAAAACCTGCCACCTCGTAGGACATGTAGATGTGATATTTCCATAAGGGACGTTTGAGGGAAAATTTAATAAACATTAGAAGCTGTTTGGAGTAACTGATATCCAATACACTGTGTTATGTTCTCATAGAACAGGACAGGCTGTGTGTGTGTGTGTGTGTGTGTGTGTGTGTGTGTGTGTGTTATAACACACTCCCGGCTTGTTACAGAAACTGTTGTTGTGAATACAGATGCGTTTGTTCCTCGTGCTGAGCTGCAAAAGTGTGAGCATCACATCATGGTCACGCCACCTCTTACAGCGCAAGTCTCACATCACAAATCGCATTCGTCCATGCTCTGATGCTTTCACCTAATCCTGTGTGTGTGTGTGTGTGTGTGTGTGTGTGTGTGTGTGTGTATTTTTAAAGGCTTTCACACACACACACACACACACACACACATACCCATACATACACACATCAAGTGAAGAGACAAGCTTGAGAAAAAAAAAATCTCACAGTCGGTTTGATTCTTAGCTTGTGCTATAACCTGAAATGCTGCCAGGCAAATATACCTCTCCCATGGCAGCTACATTCACAGGTAGATGCTCACACACACACACACACACACACACACACACAGTGTGCGTCACACATGCTGTAAGCTGGAAACAAACTGTCAGAAGTGAAATACCAGAGTAACAGTAAAATTCAGCAAATACTCCGACATTAGGACAGAAAATATCGAACCGCCGTGAAATAAAACCTGAAGCATTTCTTTCTAAAAGATTAAAGTACAAGATAAAATAAAATTGGCCAGTTAATACATTTCTACTATTCACGCTATGCTTTCTAATTAGCGCTACATTATTTCTCGTGTTAAATATCTTCATAGCGTGCAATGTGTATGGCAATTCGAATAATCCCTGGAATTAATGCCTTTATTCATTCATTCATTCATCTTCAGTATGCACTTAATCCTGATCAGCATCACGGTGGATCCGGAGTCTATCCCGGGAACGCTAGGTGTGAGGCGGGAATACACCCTGGATCTCGTGATGACTGTGACCAGTCCATCACAGAGCGCCATTGACTCACACACACACACACACACACACACACACACACACATGTTCATACCTAGCAGCAATTTCTAGTCCCTGCTTCACCTCTCGACATGTTTATGGACAGTGGGAGGAAACCAGAGAACCCGGAGAACCCTGAGAACCCACTCTGGCCTGGGGAGAACATGAGGAACCGCACACAGACAGGAACCCGAGCGCGGAGTCGAACCAGGGAGCTACAAGGCAGCGACGCTACACACTTCACCCACCGTGCTGATGTTATAGCTTTACATACTGCTAGCATTGTTTACGAAACACTTCATTAAAACAAATCAGTAAAAAAAACAATCAAGTATAACTTTTTTATCCCTTTATAGCAACGGTTTATGTTGTGGGACGTACAGAAATAGCTAAATAAAACTTGAAGCAGCTCCTGTCACGCTAATAAATAAAAAAAAAAACAATAAATGTGATCACATCCTGTCTTTTTTTAAACCAATTTTCACAAAATTGTAGATTTTTAGATCTCACCTATCGATGTATATGTAAGCAGAAACGCACAGCTGCTTTTTTAAGCCGAATAATAATTTAAATATTTGAATTTCTATATAATGTTCTGCTCCTATTCCTGCTGTCTATTTAATTTAATCCATTTAAAGGATATATTACAAATACCCTGTAACATCAGTGTCATATGGAATGCTCTGTAATATTCTCGTATAATATGTACGTATAATATGTATAACTATGTACACACTTTAATGAATTTGTTTATACACACATACTGTTCAGTTTATTTAATATTTAATATAATTTAATCTGTCCTGAGCCTTTTAATTCACTTCCTGATTGACTGTTTTTGTCATTTATACTATATACGCACTTCTTTATTATGATCATGTATGAGATGTAATTATAAGTCATTCTGAAGATTCTCATTAAAGAACACCAGCAGTACGTGTGTGTGTGTGTGTGTGTGTGTGTGTGTGTGCATGAGAGAGAGAGAGAGAGAGAGAGAGAGAGAGAGAGGGCAATACTTAGTCCGAAAGCTGAGGAATAAATAAATAGTTGGAAAAAAAAACCTGGCATGAATTGGATGGAAAAAACGACACTATTTACAGAGTATGGCTGAAAGAAAAAAATAAAAACGCTCAATGAATGTATTCATGAGTTTCCTCATAACCGACTGAGGATTACACAGAAAAAGAAAAAATATTGGTGCTATTTATTTATACATCACTAATTAAGGGAATGAAAGTGTTGTGTAGATGTTCATTCGAAAGCTTGTTCGAATTTTATTGTAAGCTGCTTTGAAGGCAGATTTGTACGCACGACGTGTCACAGACCTCGAGAATGAGCTCGAATTTCCGGAAGCTTTTATTTTACACTGAATTTTGCTTTTATTGTCCATTTCATCAGGTTCCACAACCAGTGGCTGGGAGTCTGCATAACCGGACTGACTCACTTGGCAGTTAGTAACAGGAAGTGGGGAATAAAACACTCCTTGCCGTGCAGTTATAGGAAAATAATCAACGACAGGGTGGGGCGATGAAGCCGAGTTCCTAGTTTCCTATCAGCACATCTTCAAGTGTATTTCTTCCTCTAATACCACCGTAATTTACTAAAGAAGGATACTTCATATTATTTTTGTCCGTTTACAGTTACATTTAACATCGTAGAAAGAAGTTATGGCCTAAGTTAGAACAGCTACAGTCATTCCTTCTCCTGAAGAGAAGCTTTCTCCAGCTTTAACCTCTGCCTGTTTTACAAAGCGCTGACAGTGGAGACTCCTTCCATTAGTGTTCAGTAAACAACTCCGTTTACGTACGAGTCCCTGTGAATGAGCTGCTACTATAGAAACAATACCGTATCAGAATCAAGACTTCAGCCACACTGTGATGTAAATGAAAATGAAACATTATTAAAAGATGACAGAAACTTGTGTAGTACTACATTTAAACCATTTCTGTGCAGAATTTCACCCTACGTCTTTCATCGCTTTTATTTTTCTCTCTCTCCTCACTCTTTCTCTCTCGATAAGTTCACAGCAGAAACACTTCTGAAGCTTCATTAAAAGTTTTTCCGAAGCAAGCGAGCAGCGACGGCCCCCCCGAGGGACACGGTGAACCCCGGCACTCGGAGCCGGCGCACCTCATTAAGGCCCGTGACATTGCGGCACGGCTAACAGCAGCACCCTATCACGATTATTTCACGACACCTCGACGAATCCACAAGAAGTCATCAAAGGGGCTTATCTGATCTCTATCAGCAGGCGTAATTTGATTTAATTTCATGTTTAGTTTACTTTGGCGTAGATTTGTACCTGTGGCAGTCCGGTCTATCCTCCTGGGGTTAATTTAGCCACAGGAGCTCAGAATAACAATTTTCTAAATGTCAGCAGGGTAAAAAAAAAAAATCTTTTTTTATGAATTTAGAAGAAGAAGATTCTCCTGTTACAGTACAGTACGTCCTCTGTGGAGATGACTTTGCCTCAGCTCGACTTCATAAACGTGACTCTCTTTTTTTTCCCGTCGACCGTTACACGCACGCTCGCGTTTGAACTACGAGGGCAACTCTCATAACTCTCAAAACTCTCGTTTTGTTTCTTCCCCTCACATTTCACCTAGCAAACCGTTTACATGCCAAGATGGAATGTCAATAAACGCTGAAACTGGAATATTCGAATGCAAATCTGGGGAAGAAGCCGTGGTTTGAATATTGATGAGCGTAAATGTCATGGGGAAGGCTGGAGGCTCGTTTCTGCGCTGGGCAGCCGGTTTCGCTGCAGACTCGGCATGTTGGCTGAACTTGTTGGACACGGCAGCGTAGGCCGGCAGAGCCCTGGCAGCGTGCTTCGTATAAAAAATGAGCTACAGCGGACCACCTGCCCAGCACGACCATCTGATACTGTTAGTGGATTAGCCATTTTCAAAGAGCTGCTGATTTTGAGGTACTTCCTCTGCAAAAGCAGCTAATAGAGCAGAGCAGAATGTGTGTGTGTGTGTGTGTGTGTGTGTGTGTGTGTGTGTGTGTGTGTGTGTGTGTGTGTGTGTGAGAGAGAGAACCTCGGAAGCTGAATTCTGAACATTTCTTTTGAGATGCCAGTGAAGTGTAGTGAAGTCAACAAACACGAACCAGGGTTTCTTGCAGCGTGTTTCGCTAACAAGCAGCAAGTCATTTGTGTCGCTCGCAGTTTCTGTTGCCGTTGTTTCGTTTACGCGTTACGTGCTACACACACGCACCAGAGGCTCCAGTGATCTCTGCTCTTTCCTTCCAAGCTCCTGATGCTCGTTATGTCTCTGTACACATTTAATAAGAGGTTGTACGTGAGAGCTGAAAACCATGTGTGCTTTTTTTTTCCTTTTTTCTTGTGATTGAACTGAAGAAACAGCACATCACATGCTCCATAGGACCGGTCCGAAGAACTGTTTGGATTTGTCGCTTTGAAAATCTCAGTGCAAACATCGCTTCTCGCTGTAGCTGAACCCGCGACTCCGTGTCGCACACGTACGTAGAAAATGAACAGTCACGTTGTCAGTCGCTAGTCTGAACACAGGGTAATAAATCTGTAATTCTAGATTTATCCGTCATTTCCAAGTCCAAGTGAGTTTTACCATAACTAAGTACCTATAAGAGCATCTCCTAAATCTAGGGATTTAAAATCAACAATGCTATTTCTGTAAAGACGCTTAGCAATAATGTTTATTGTTAAAAAATTGAACTGAAATGAAATAACGCAGCGTATGTATACTAATTATCGTAATTAATGTACTGTTTTTTTGTTTGAGATTATGCCGTGTGTGATTTTGCTGCCGGAGCTCGCGCTTTCTTTTTCAGTTTTTCTTGTGTTTGATGTCTATCTTTGCATCTTCCTGCATGTTGTTGGTCATTTGTCGAGTGTGTCCACTGGACACCGGTTGTGATGAAGCTCCGGCTCAGATCTGAGTGGCGGATTCCCTCAGGCACTTGATTTCTCATGAGCAACTGCTCGCGGTGGACAGAGTGCAGTATCTGATCGGCATTCGGTGACAGAGAGGAGTTTGGTGCCGTCGTTCTGAGCGTTCTCGTGGCTGCTCAGTTCACTTCGTGTGGCGTTTGTGCAGATCCAAAAGGTGTGGCGCTCGGAGCGCCGGTGTGCGGTGGTGCTGCGGTGGTGCTGCGGTGGTGCTGCGGCCGTGCGTAGGCCTGCGGTGAGACCGTGATCATCTACACGACAGCTTTTGAAGGATCCTGCTGAATAAAGTCTTGGTCTGTTGTCTGTGAGTTGGTGTATTTTCCAAAACTGTAACGCGACCTTGGGTTTTATGAATGATATAAATTATTCTTCTTATTATCTTATTCTTTTTATAGCTTTCTGTTCACAATTTTCCACTCCTGACTCACCTCCGAGTCAATTCAGCAAACCTCTGCCTCTTACTCAGCTCAAACTCTCATCCCCGCCTTCATAACCTCCTACCCTGATTACTGCCATACTGTTTTCTCTTCCCCCTTCAGCCAAAACACTCTCTCAACTGCAATACATCCATAATTCAGTACACCAGTCGTCGTCGTCCCCCCCCACACTCACACACACACTCATACACACACACTCATACACACACACACTAAATGTTCAGCCCATATTTCACCCAGTCTCTTTAATTCACGCTGCTGACCCATCTCCGACTGCATGCCGCACAAAAGCTGGTGCAGAAACACAAGAGTCCCAGGTTACTCTTACTTCATTTATCATTTGTTCTGGTCATCCGCTCTGAATACGGCTCACTCAGAGCCCCTTGATTTAGACTTTCCTCCATGGCTGGCAGGTTTTTTTGGTTTTGAAATTCACTCCCACAGAGCCTGTGTGAAATCTCATCTATCTCCTCCTTCAAGCCCATCTTTTCTCTCAGCGCTATCGCTCTCTCATCTCTAACGACGCACATCCAGTCCTCTCTATAAACAACCTCAGACGATTCATCGGGGCTCAGCGCTGCTTGTGATCCGCACTTTTACAGCACCGCACTTCCCTTGGGACTAGGGGTGGGGCGAGATGACCAAAATATCATATCGTGATTCCTGAAGGCATTTCAGTGATACATGATATGTATTACAATATTTAATAAAAAAAAAACCTGAAATGTAATGTTGAAAAGGAAAAAAACAACAACCTGTAAATATTTTAACACTTTACGTTTTAAAGATTAATTATAATTTTAATCACATCAGCCACTTCCCGTCAGTGTGTAATTACTGACAAACCAAAAGCACAATAAATCCACAACAATGCAGAAAAGCAATTATATTGTGACGTAATTTATCACACCATTGATATTATATCATCATATCGACCAGCCCTATTTCATACTCCCCTTGTTATCTCTTGGTGACTGTGTGTGTGAATATTGTTACTCATTTATTCTTGTCAGATGCTGTTAAGAAACCTCTAACGAGCACCTTCGTAGCTTTGTACGACTATGGACTCCTCATTTTCAGTCGAGTGACATTTTAACCGTCATGGAGATAACATTACTGTCATGCTAACAAGCGACAAAATGTGACAGTTCATTTACAGCCGCAATTTCACTGACAATTGACATTTCAATCAAGATTTTTGTTCAGTTCTATCCAAATTATTTATGACGCTGTGATGCAAAAAAATAAATAAATAAAAATCCAAACAACTGGCTTAAATGATTCCTCGGACCGATCCTATGCCGCACCTGGTACGACGTTTCTTCACCTCCCTGCTCACATCGCTAGTTCTTACTGTTTACGTGCAACGACGGAAGAAAAGCTTGTAACCATGGTTTCATCCTATCCTGCCGTATTTGACCCGACTTTAAACGTGTTTAGAGATATTACGAAGAAAATGAAGCTTGGAAGGTAGTACAAAGTCTTTGGTGCCTCTGGTGAGTGCTTACACAGCTAGTACAGTTAGCTTGCTAATCCGATAAGTCAAGCGTGTAACATGTAAATCGAACAAACCAACTTTCACACTTGTTAGTAGTTATAGTTCTTATAAATTAGGGTTTTCCTAATTCCAGTTTGTGGAAAGCAGCCTCCAGGATAATCTGCTCATACGTCAGGTGTAACGTTTGTCCGAAACCAAGCATCAACTGGCTCTGTGGAGAATTTCGGCTGCACCATACACAAAGAAAGTGCATCTTAACCAGAAGTGTGTGAAGTAATCACAGATCAGAATGTTGCACAGAATGAGGTTTTTCACCATCTGTCACCATCTGTAGCCAATCAGCAACTCTGTTCAACATCTGCTAGAAACACTACATCCATGACTTGGGGTCAGAGCTCTCTCTGAGATCTTCTGTACTTTCTAATTGTTTTTAATCTGAATCCACATTTATTATTATTAAATATATATATGTATATGTATATATATATATATATATATATATATATATATATAATTCAGCTCAAATACCATCTGGAGCCTAAAATAAAATCTTTGCTTCGATCCTGAACTCATGTGACTCTCTGTGGAGTTTCACATGCTCTCCCCGTGTCCGTCTGGGGTTTCCTCCTCGGTGTGAATGAGAGTGTGTGTGTGTGTGTGTGTGTGTGTGTGTGTACATGGATGGACTGGTGTAGGTGTATTCCTACCTCACAACCAGCGTTCCTTGGATTCGCTTCAAATCCAGCGGGATCATGACCAGAATAAAGCGCGTATAGAAAATGAGTGAGCGTGAAATTTACTTACAACTTTGTGAGAAAAAAAAATCAGCTAAAATACCAACTGGAACCTGAGTGGTAGAAAAAAAATTAAACAAACAAACAAACAAACAAATATGCAATGATGTATTAATTTTCTGACAGGGGTTTATTGATAGATTTATTGATTGATTGATTTATGTGTAGCTAACGGTGAGTTTTGAGTCAGAACTTAACTACACTACTACAATTCGTAACTCAAATTAGTGCCACGTTACATGTGCACTAGATTTTTTTTAATCCTTACAACCCAAATGAACCTCATTAGCTGGATTTCTGTGCACTCCCTGTTCTCCGTTTTTATATCTCATGATGTGTTTAACTTTTCAGAAATGAGTCACAGATAATTAGGATCCGGAGGATTTCAGCGTTCTGAAGTGTGCAGCTATTTCGTTGTACAAAGCAGGCATTGTCGACTATCAAACAAAATTCGGCAGGGAACATGAGAACAATGAGAGACAAAAGCAATTAAACACTATTTTTTTCATTAGTCATATCTTTCTTTAGAGAAATAAAGCTTGCAATGTCCTGCCATTAAAACCGGTCTCAGACCATGCACACTACTCTACTCTAATCGGCTTGTCAAAATTGCACTAATTAAAGAGACATTTTCCATTTTTTTTGCTCAGAGTAACAGGGTAATAAATGAGTTAGCATTTACATATCAAATAACGATATATCTGCTTCGGCCCGCCTTGGAAGCCCGCCTTTTGTAATTACATTGTTAGAAACTAAATTACAAAGGACACAAAATAACTTGGGCTCGAGTTCTGAGAGTTAATCACACAGCTGATGAAGGACTTCCATCTGCAATGAGCCGCTTCTCAACAATCATCATTGGCTACTTCCGAATTTTGACAAACTCTAGGTTTATTATTGAAGCACAGTGCAGTTAACCCCTTAAAGCCTCAGCTTATTATTCAGTTATTCATCTTCAACTGCATTACTCATTAAAACTAATAGGAAAAAGAGAGGAATTGGACTCTGGACCTAGTCCTGGGGCTTCATCGTTGCTGTATTTTGCAAATAAATGGTGCGATAAACCGCTCTGCTGTTTTTCTCTTCCGGATGTTTGCATTTTGTGTAGCTGTTTAGGTAAAGATAAATTACACTGCAGCTCTAAGTGCTTGTTTTTTAATCACGGTTTGGGCAACAGCACTGTTGAACTCTGGATTCTGGTTGATCAGATGGTATTAAACTGCCCCGAAGGACTTCATTTTGGCCACATTCATGCTAGGTTGAAGTCGCAAAAACCTTTTCTGTCAGAGGAAACTCGCAAATAGAACGACTCATTTGAATGGAATTTGCATCTTCAACCAGTACCACTAGAGGGACGTCACAACAGAACGTCTAGCAGAGTGCAAGCATGAGACTCTATATAATACTTCTTGACCTGACTATAAATTAAGGATTGGATTTTTAATTTTTTTTTTTTTAACTGGTGAGTTAGCTAGCAACAAATCTGGACAGATCTGCAAAGAACATATTTTCTCCCAAATGTGCAGAATTATGTATATAGAGAATCTGAATTCATTAAAGGAAAGTTAAATTGCACTTGCAAAGCTGGTGAAAATGCCAAGCTAAAATCTCACATCATGGCTAAAACGCTAACGAAATTCCAGAAATGAAGACGTTTCATTTGTTGCCAGTCTTTCCGTCTGGATGTGGTCATGCTTATTGTACAAGAAAACACAAACTGTAATCAATCAGATTAGTTTTTTTTTTTCCCTCCATGATGTGTGAACAGAATTTTTTCCTTTTAGACGAGTTACATGTCTGCTGTCGCAGCTAATAGTTTGAGGTTAGCGAAATTTCTCTGGAGATTGTGACTTGAGGAATTTTAACTCTAAGAAGTTTTAGTTTGCAGGTTTTCGGGGTTCCCTAGGAAGGTTTTACATTTATAAACATTGCTGCAACGCGTTTAGGCGTAAACGTGTTGCAGAAACATGTCTGTAATGTTAGTTTGTGTCTGAGAATACCAGGTGTTTTTCGACATTGCAACATTTTTGTAAAGATACATCCTAGCCTTTTAAAAACGTTACTAAACATTATGATAATATTCTGGGATGTGACTAGTTTGTGTCTGGGAACGTCAGATGTTTTTGATATAATAATGTTATTTTTCTAACATTACATCTTTCATTTTTAAGAATTTTACTGAACATCGTGATAATATTGTGGATGTGACCACTATATCACACTTAACAGAACATTACACAAACGTTAATTTGTGTCTATCTAGGAATATCAGATTTTTTTATAACATAATTTTGCATAATAATGTTATTTTTGTAACATTACATCCTAAATTAACAAATAAAAGAGGTTAGGTAGCTAGCATTAAATTAGTCTTGGGAGTCAGATTTCTAGACATCCTTAGCTAAAGTTCTCTAGCTTAGCTAAGCTAGCCAGATACCCATAAGCGACATTTATAAGCGATACCCATAAGCGACAGTGTCTCCATCGGCTATCTAAGAATAAGTAGCTAATTAGATTTAGGTGGCTTGCTTGCTAGCTAATTTTAGCTAGCGTTTTATTTGGTAAGTAAAATCAGTGCTAAGTTTACTAGTAAGCTAGCTAGCATTATGCTAGTCTTGTGAGTTAGATTTCTAGCATTGGGTAGCGAGTTAGTTTGGCACTTTTTGTCACTAAATATGACTAAGAACTGAATAATTTTACCGGAAATTAGCATGTTGTGACTTAACCATTTAGCAAACGAACCAAAAGTAACAACTGCACTCCGATTCAGACCCAATAATTGGACTAACAGGCGTGAAAGTTGGTTGCTCTTTTTCGAGAAATTAATAAAACACGTTTTTCTTTCAAGAAATAAATATATGAAATAAACAAATAAATAATGAAGAACTTTACTTAAATTTGTGATAATGTTCTGGTACGTGACCATTAAATCACACTTATCCGAACGTTAACAGAACGTTTTTCTAAAGTTAGTTTGCGTCTATCGGAGAACAATGTTTTGATGTAATAACGCTATTTTTGTACATCATGACCTTTTAAGAACTTTGCTGAACATTTTGATAAAGTTCTGGGATGTGACCATTCCATCGCACTTAATAAAGTGTTAACACAAACGTTTTCTTACCGTTGGTTTTTGTCTATCGGGGATCAGCTGAGGTTTTTGATGTAAATAACGTTATTGCTGTAACACTTTACAGCCCCTATTAACATTATCATGTGCTAGCGTCAGAAGACTTGGGGGAAAATCATGGGCTGCCATTAATAGCTGCGAAAACAGCCAAATCAGTGACCTTTCTCTCCATTCTCGCCCTGATCTCCGACAGCTGCAGTCGACCTCCAGAGCAAATCAGCTGCTCGTTTTCCTGCCACTGCTGTAATGATGGATTGTTGACGTTTTGTGTTGTCCGCATGTGGACCGTAAGCATGACATTGATGAATTGTATCATTTACAAACACAAAAAAGATCTGATCTGAGCAGCAAGGCTTAGAATGTGAACACGGCTTGTGGTTACCTTCTCATTAAATACCACTGGCTTCACGAACACGCTGTTAAAATGTCACTTTTTTTATTCTTTCAGTCCAGTTTCTAATTTTTTCCCCCCTGTGGGTTCTTGGTTTGCAGTCACAGATACCTGTCGACTCACACTTCTGAATCTGAGCCACTGCAGGATAAATTGATACGGAGGACAGGCTTGTAAACCAGAGAGAGATGGAGAGAAGGAGAGAGAGAGAGAGAGAGAGATACTTCTGTCTTTGTGTTATGGAGGCCTGGAGGTTTTGAGCTGGGTAAGGGGCGACAGCTCATTAAGCTCCATCACTCTTTAGCGTCCACGCTATGAGCAGAGAGCAACTGGACGGTCCTGCAGCTGCAGTAGGGAAGCCATCTTTCTCCGCTCTTCACACACACACACACACACGCACACACACACACACTCTCACAACAGTGGGAAGTGGATAATGAATGCAGCTTTAGTGTCTGCTGCTGAACGAGTGCTGCTGCGGGTGGTGTAGGAGGCATGTGATTGCTATCGAGAGCATCGAGAGCCTCCTTCATTCTCCATCTCTCTTCTTTCTGATGTTCTGCTTTTGTTTGTTTCTCTCTCTCTCTCTCTCCCTCTGTCTCTCTCTCTCTCTCTCTCTCTCCCTCTCTCTCTCTATGGCATCCAATTGACTCATATCAACAGCAGTGGCCAAAAATCCGCAGATGCTACAGCAGCTTTTATTTATCAAAAATCATTATTCACAAATAAACAATTCAAAGCGCACTGTCCTACTTCCTGATTTTGCGCCACAAAAGGGCGGAGCTTAAAAATACATTTGATCAGCGCCAAAGTTTTATTTCACTTCTTAACCGTAGTGTTAATGTAGTACTTTGCTTTAAATAATAGTAGTCGTTATTAATTGAGCAACAATACCTAAACTAGCCAGATACCTGAACGCGACTAGCGTTACCTCTCTCGCAGTTGAGCTAATGTCGCTAATCCATTAATATTAAAGCTGATTGCTCGTTTCCAATAAATGAATAAAACACGTTTTCTGTCGAGAAAATAAAATAAATAATAAAAAGTGTCACAACACAAGCTCAAGACGTAGCATCACGCTGCCATACATTAAAATAAAGCTCTGTATATTTCATTCAAATTCAAACGCTTGATATTTATTCAGTAGACAGTAGATTCTCTACTGCTCTTAGTCACTTTGTTGGACTTTTATTAGTAAATACTGATGCAATTTTGAGTAAAAATAAATATAATTTAACATGAAAATTGCATTCGGTTTTGATAACATCGGTTCTGGTTAGAAGACTCATACACTTGGATGCTGTAGGGGCAGTAAATAATAAGTCTTTGTCTTGCTTTTTGAAGGAAAATGCTGATAAAGTGTGACATTTTTAATGATTTTCCAGCACGTACGAACGCACCGACTCTTTTCTTATCTAAATAAGTGTCATTCAGGAGGGTTATCGCAGATTCAGCGGATAAAAGAGAACACGCACAGACAAATCAAGGAAGCTCATGGAATTCCAGTGGGATCGATGGGAATTATACACTGAAGGTGTGAACTTCTTGGGAATAAGGTCATGCATACAGTAGTTAATGCTATGAGTGCTAATCCCACCCCTCAACCTAGACTTAATATTCATAACCCGGTTTGTGCCAGTGACAAGAAACCGGAGCAAGGTGCTGCTGACTCGAGGCTGTTTTACAGTTCATATGTTATTTTCTTGAAGCTACACAGTTATTCGTAGTAACCAGGATGTTGACGTGAGGTCTGGACCTGAAAGCAGAGAATTTGAGGTAAGATATGGTCGGGTTTAGTTATTTACGGTAATGATAAGTGGCTCAAATGTAAGCAGCCACATTTAAGGTTTAGAATTCTAAAGCATTTCTGATTCCAAAACTTGTTTATTAGTTTTTTTATCAAGTTTTTATGAGTTTTAGTCAAGTCACGATTTGTTTAGTACAAGTTCCAGTCGAGTCCAGAGTTTCCAGCTCTATAATCTAGCTGTGAATACCAATGAATTTTCATGGTCATTTTCAAACTTTTACACATTTTCATACTCGGCGCCATTTTGAGAGTTCGGTATGTTTCGTGAAGTGTAGAAACTTTTTTCAAGACACAGCGTACTGAGCCCTGGTCCTCTTGAAAACGCCGGTCTGGGGTTCTCTTAAACCGAACCTTGGGGCGGTCCGGATCAGGTGCAGAAGCGAGCCGCTCTCACCGCTGCACGCCTAGTAATGCGATTACTTCAGCTTGTCACTTTACTTCCTGTTTCCAGTTTGGTGATGGCGCGGAAAGTCGTGTTTATTTTCCTAAGACTCTGTAACTACCTCACTGTAGTGGTGTGATGATGGTGATCCCTGCTGATATGCGCTCTTCTTCTTTGCTTGGATTTTAGTACCAAAAGAAAATAGTACAAAATAACGCACTATGTGTAAATAAAGCCTATGTGAAAGCCCCTCCTCTCAACGAAAGCGTTTATTCAGCCAGAAATCAGAATTGGCTGAATAAACACTTCTCAAATTGTGGGTTAGGACTAACCTACTTATGAGCAAACGTATAATCAGCAGGTCGCTGATGTTTTGAAGGAAAGTACAAGAGTATAAGCATATCCAATATACTGTTTCTGTGACAAAAAAAGGTTTAATCCATTTGAGTTAAATGAATTTTTCTCTCCATTAATCTCATTCGGAGAAACATGAGTTGATGAACTTTTTATGATCTGTCTTTTCCTCTTATTGACCACGAGGACGTTCACTGAAATCCGTAGGTCAGTTAATTGGAAAAATGGACAAAATCTTTTCCAGGTATAGAACATTGCCCAGTGTGCTGTTCGATATCTTCTAAAAGAAGTGTATATGCATTTTATTTCCAAGTGTATATATATATATATATATATATATATATATATAAAAGAAAAAGCCAATTAACACATTAAGTATAAATAGATTTATCTGACTTTTTTCTTCTTTTTTTTCCAAGGAGCAGGTAATGACACAGTTGTCAGGCTTTTAATGAAAACATTTGCCTTGTTAGGTGACTCACAGATAAAATTAGACCTGACACATTGACTTTAAACTTTTCTTGATTGCTGTTAATGTTAAATCACGTACATTAATATAGGAGCATGTTTTTGGGTTGATAGGAAGGTTGATTCTGAAACACTTCTAACGATCTGTGCCATGCTCAAAGATTTCTCTCATATTTCTCTCAAGTTATGATAGTGATGAGTGCGTTTAGAGATTTGCATACTTTTCCCTGAAGGTGCATTCTATCAGATACAATGTGTGTGTGTGTGTGTGTGTGTGTGTGTGTGTGTGTGTGTGTGTGTGTGTGTGTGTGTGTGTGTGTGTGT
>CM074994.1:1411088-1494816 GCA_037576825.1 Pangasius krempfi | reverse complement strand
TGTGTGTGTGTGTGTGTGTGTGTGTGTGTGTGTGTGTGTGTGTGCGTGTGTGTGTGTGTGTGTGTGTGTGTGTGTGAAGAGCTCATTAACGTGCTAGGCGTCCCTTAGGCCCTAAGCTGTGTTAAACATAATGGATCATACTACAGGTGATGCAGACCCAGGTGTGTGTGTGTGTGTGTGTGTGTGTGTGTGTGTGTGTGTGTGTGTGTGTGTGTGTGTGCGAATGCGTGTTTTGGTTTTTATAAAGTTTTATTTGTTATATCTGAAGTTCCAGCTTTCTGCGCACAGCAACTCAGGCACTATAGTAATTATTGTAGAGTTTACTTTTAGGTCACACGTCTTTCAATGACAGATAAAGAAGCCACGCCTCCTTCTCTCAGACTGACAGATAAAGAAGCCACGCCTCCTTCTCTCAGACTGACAGATACAGAGGCCACGCCTCCTTCGCTAGCAATGACAGGTACAGAGGCCACACCTTCTTCTCTCGGACTGACAGATACAGAGGCCATGCCTCCTTCACTCAGACTGACAGATACAGAGGCCACGCCTCCTTCACTCAGACTGACAGATACAGAGGCCACGCCTTCTTCTCTCGAACTGACAGATACAGAGGCCACACCCCCTTCTCTCGAACTGACAGATACAGAGGCCACGCCTCCTTCACTCAGACTGACAGGTACAGAGGCCACGCCTTCTTCACTAGCAATGACAGGTACAGAGGCCACACCTCCTTCTCTCGTAGTGACAGATACAGAGGCCACGCCTCCTTCACTAGCAATGACAGGTACAGAGGCCACGCCCACTTCATTAAGTCTGACAGGTACAGAGGCCACGCCTCTTTCTCTCGGACTGACAGATACAGAGGCCACACCTCCTTTTCTCGGACTGAAAGATACAGAGGCCACGCCTCCTTCTCTCGAACTGACAGATACAGAGGCCATGCCTCCTTCACTAGCAATGACAGGTACAGAGGCCACGCCTCCTTCTCTCGGACTGACAGATACAGAGGCCACACCTCCTTTTCTCGAACTGAAAGATACAGAGGCCACGCCCACTTCACTCAGTCTGACAGATACAGAGGCCACGCCCACTTCACTAGCAATGACAGGTACAGAGGCCACGCCCACTTCACTAAGTCTGACAGGTACAGAGACCACATCTACTGCGCTTTAGAAAGCATTTTTTTAGAAATACCAAAGATACCACCACCTCTCAGTTGCAAATTCCAATGAATTTGCATAACGTAATTGGTATAAAATATGATTAAGTTTAATAGGAGGGGCGGGGCTAGCAGCTGTCTCTCTTAGCTATTTAAATTTCTACAAGTTTTTCATGAGATTAGCTGTCCAGGTCCAGCAGAACGGATTTAATGACAGAATTTGAATCCTGAGTGGCTCCTGGATCCCAATTTTATCAGAAATGTCCCAGTGGACAGGGGACATGGCTGTGACAGGTCTGATATAAAATACACCGCTGGAGTCAGACGAGAAGGTGAAGAGATGTCTGCTTAAATTGGACGAATGTTAAAGGTGAGCGAAAAGGCTGCTTTTGTACTCATGCACACTCGTCTGGTTGATTTGTGCAAGTGTCAAGCGACAGCTTAAATCGTTTCTTCCTGGAATCTAATTTGAATTTCCATAGAGCAGGCCAGTCTTGCAGAAGTACAAATGTGACATGCATGTTCTTTTTTTTTTTTTTTTTTCTTTCATAGTTTTTTCATAGTCATCCCTTTTAAGTGCCCTTCAGGGGGAAGAATCAGCTTTTCGTGAGCAGCGTACCATAAAGAAATCGACAACATTAATAACGCTCTCAGGAAAATGAATCTGCTGTCGGATCAGTGTTCACTACAATTCTGCGAGATCAAAGCGTTTTTAGATGTTGAGCAATTGATCATTTTAATATCACAGATTCAAAATGGATTCAGATGTACACAGGGTTGTACATTATAAAATACACCAAAGGTAAATCACTTCTTTTTTTTTTAAATCACAGTCTATCCAGGAGTCAAACTGCACATTGTGTTCAAGAGGAAATGAGGAAAGTTAAGTATGTTTGGTTGGTTGTTTTGTGTGTTTGTGTTTGTTTGTTTGGTTGGTTGGTTATTGGCTCGGGGACTTGTGTATAGTAAGATGTTGTCTAAACAACACTCAGTGTTGTGCTTTTATGGAAAAATAATTAATAACGGGGTGGTGTGACGAAGCGGAGTTAGAGAAGGTTAAAAGGTTAAAATTTATTCAAGTGCACTGAAACTTTTACTCAACGTAAACATCGACTTGTCTCCTCGAACTTTTTTTTGACTTATTAATTTGGTCGCAAATGAAAGGGAAAGTAAGAGAAAAAAAAAAGGCATACAGAGTTATATAACCAGCTTTTAAATGAATCTTCTCTGATGTGGAAATGCAAACAGATAATTGAGGAAACGAGGACAGCGTGTTTTGCATAATGCAGTGTAGACGGTAATAATTTACTCTCTGGTCTTTACCGCGCTTTAACATTACAGACATCGTGTCAGGTTATAACGTAAATACTTTACTACTTTTGCATCGTCGTTTTATAATCTGCCTCAAATGTCAGCTGTAAACACCTTGAGTGTTCAGTATGCCTTCGGATTATTGCACACACACACACACACACACACACACACACAGTTTTGTTTCGGTGTATTTTTGGGACTATTTTCATCAGCACAGGATAAAATGTGACGCAACAAAATGTGAGATAATGGCTTGTGAGGTCCTTTTGCTGGTCCTTTTGTCTGCTTTTAATGTAATATGTTTTAGTGCTCTGTCTCTCTTTCTCTCTCTCTCTCTCTCTCTCTCTCTCACACACACACACACACACATTACTTTTATTACTACTTATATTACTGTAATAGTGTCCTCATAAACAGTAACATGACAAGGTGGTTATAATCTTCTTTATATTCACACATATTTAATACTGTAAATGAGAAAGACTAAGACACACACACACACACACACACATTTGTGTGTACTAGATTTTTCAACAAAAGCTGCAGTTTAAATCAGCAGTTTTCCTCATGGAGATCAGCCAAATGTCCACACAAGGTCAAATATGTCAGATAGTCCAGCTTTGGTCCCCACTAAGATATTGCTGTAACAGTGTCCTCATAAACACTGTAACAGGACAAGGTGTTTCTGCTCATTTTTATATTTACACGTTTATCACTGTATTTGAAAAAGATCTATATTTGACAGAACTCTCTCTCTATACATATCTCTCTCTCACACACACACACACATACACACACATACAAATTGCTCCTAATGGTCAAGGTGAGCAAAAGGCTTATTGCGCTATGTTTTTTACTTTCAAGGATTTTTGTTTCCATGATGTTTTTTTTTTCCACATGAGGTAGGCGTGTAAAGAGAATTCTAAGAGACACATGCACACACACACATACACACACACACACACACAGACACATACGTGCAAGCAGGTAGTGAAGGAAGTGAAGATGACTGCATTACAGGGCTTGCTCATAGTCAGCCAGCAACACACACACACACACACACACACACACACACTGACAGCATCACCAGGGAATATTCTCACCGTCTGTTGATGTCTGCTGGTCGCACACTTCAGACATCGACTGAAATAAGAAGCTCAGGTATAAAACGTGGCATGGTTCCAATATTTCACCCTGTGTAGATGTAAATTATAAATAAAACTTGACATTTCTAACGTCTTAGTTTCGATTCCTTCACAGATTTAAACTTATTTCAGACTCTGACAATTCCTCGGTCGGCATGGCGAGAAACTACAGAAACACACTTTTGTTGACTTTCTTGTCTATGAGTTAATGATGCAGTAACACACAGCTGGCTGAGAAACAGCTGTCCATTCTTTAAAATTACCTGCAATACAAACGTCTGGACATTCCTACACGGTTTTATTCAGGGTGTCCAACAACCAGTGGGAACATGCTGAGCTAATGGGTCACTCCGAATACGTAAAGCACAATCCACAAAAACACGATACAGCGGCTGAGAGAATGTGTGACGCGTAAGGGTGAACGCGTAGAACATAGTATGTTGTAAATATGTCGTTTTACTCTCATTGGTTCATGACTTTTCGGGACATCCTGTATGTATATCAGGAGTGTAACTTTATACGAACCTGATATTTGGATTGAACCGATAATGAATCCTAAATGAATACGAATACAGATACGAGAAGCAGGCAGAGTGTTTGTTTTGTTTTAAGAAAGCTAGAATGAAAAAAAAAGTTATGTGAGTGCAAAGTATTGAATGTAGCACTGACCTTTAAAGAACAGCTTGTTTCAGCACAAATCCCACCCCAAGTACAACTCAAAAACTTTACCTTTTCCTCAGTCTTGATGGGAAAAACAAGTAAACAGTGGTGGGTGCATTTCTGATCTGAAGTACCGTTTTGCAATACGCAGATATTATATGCACAATCTGGCAACCTTGCTCACAGAAGTTACAAAAAAGAGCAAGTTTACATGATGGGAGATGAACCGTGTGGTCTTACAGAGCGCTGAATAAAACCACCATTTCTCATTCCCGAACTTTCTCTTTAAGTTAATGAGTCCAAAAAAAAAAAAAAAAACAGTAGCTTGTCATGTTACAGAGAAACCGCAAAAAAAAACAAAAAAAAAAAAAAAAAAAACGTAAAGTCGTCTGTCCTGAAGATGTCGGAAAACCTAAAGTTACCTCTGACCGCTACAAAGCGCTGACACTGGAGACTCCTTCCATGACATAACAATATAAGTTTTACATTGTTTACTAACATCATGTTTTTTTGATATTTTTAATGTTGTGGAAACAAGTTAGTTAATAAACATAATAAATATGTAAAACATTTGCATAATTACATTCTCTAAATAAAATATCCTGTAATCAGTGTTCATTCAGTTCAGATACAAATGATTATTAAAGCTTATCCATTGCAGATATAAATAACAATAACGATTTTATTATGTTTGTAATATGTGCACTTGTCCGAGTGTCTAGAGTAGACGTTCTAGCGTAATAAAATATTAATATTAAACTGTTCCTCGATTCTGTGAGAAAGCAGATCTGCAGCAACAGAGTTTGTGATCATGACTCAAGCAGGTGGAACTGAAAAATCTCAGACATCTCAAATTTGTTTTGATATTCCCTGTGAGAAATCTTCACGCTGCTGAACTTCCAGCAACCTCCTCTGCTCTAAAACTCCGATATCTCGCCGTCGCTTGTGGGTCTCTGACAGCTCTTTCTTTAACTGCCGAATCTCACGCTTTTCCCGAGAACGTGTCACCCCTGTCTCATCCTTTCTCCTCATCCTTGTCTTACAGACAAACTCATCGTTATTTTCTGTCGAGTTTCCGAGCTGGGAGAACAGATTCCACCGTGCAGCGCCACGCTTATTCCCATTCCCTTGATCATTCGGCCCAATTTGTGATTACCGTTCACAGGAGCATTACTGTGGGACTCAGGTGAGAGAAGATGAGCGCAAGGAATAGCCAGAGGAAGTCATTCATCATCACGGTATTGATCGGGGAGATGGCGAGGCCCGCTTCCTGATGAATAATCTAATAAAGAGGGCAGCGCTGAATGCCAAGTGATATAGACAGCAGGGTCAGCAGCTCTGGCAGGAGCCGAACCGGCTTTGATCTTCCTCTCATTCCTAAAGCCAAAAGAGAATAAATAACATAAAAAGTTGCTCTCTGTATGTGGAGTGGCGGTGTGGACAAAAACAAGAGACTGCTGAAGTTTTTCAAACACTGTTCTACCAGAATTGAAGAAAAGTACCAAAACTGCTCATTTATATTCCTCTAACACAAATCCGAAATATGTGCTCATCAATATGGAGGGATTTCCCAAATGTTGGACATGATTAGCTAGTTTAAAATGAAATAAAATGAAGAAGGTTAGCCAGCTAATAGATGTTAGTGAAAGCTGCAACATTAGCAAAAAAAAATGTGTTGGTGTATGCACATATGTCAATGTGCTGAGATACAGCTAGCTAGCTAGCTAATAACTTTCGCTAGAGAGCATTAAAGCTTGTAAAGCTTGTTTCAGGTGTGTAGCAATAAAACGTCTGTTTACAAAAGTGGTTAATAGCAAGGGGATGTTTTTAGCATGTGTTTAGTTTGCATTTAGCTAACTATTTATGTTAGCTAGATGACACTAATAAGTGTTTGTGAGAACACTGATGCCGAACTAGCCAGTGCCTTTACAGCATATTTACACATCTCGTACACTGCGAGAGCTTTTTAGCTGACACTACTGAGTGTGTGTAAGCTGTAATCTTAGCTATCTTATTTACCTAACTAGCTAGCTGTTTAACAGCATATTGATACATCTAGTAAATGGTAATGAATTGTTCTTAGCCTGGGGCTAACTAGCTGCCACCAAGTGGTAACCCTATGGGTTCCTTATACAACTAGTCAACAGAGGATTTGCCTTTCAAAAAAAGCAGAACTCCTTTAGAAGGATAAATGTTTTAATCGCTTTAAAAAATAGCCGGTTCTTGGCCTTGGTCATTTGGTGGAACCCTTAAAGGTTCTATTCAGAATTCTTAAACAAAAGAAGTGAAATTAATTTAGAATAAAAAAGAACTCCAAAGGTTCTCTAAAGGGACCTTCAGAAAAGGTTCCAAGTAGAACTGCTTTAGAAAGATAAAAACACTTAGTCTGTAAACTCTTATTTAAAAAAAAAGTTGGTTCTTGTCCATTTGGTGAAATCCTTAAAGGAACCTCAAGGTTCTATTTAAAGGTTCTACTTAAAGGTTCTATTTAAAACCTTTAAACAGAAAATTTTCCTTCCAGAAAAGGTTCCAAGTGGAGCGCATTTAGAAAGTTTCAGTACCTAGAACCCTTGAGGAAGCCTTTCTGTCTAAAACTGTACACTACTACAAAAAAAGAAAAAGTTTAAGCTTGTCCGTCTGTGGGCAGCGTTACGGGTTCTCTACAGGACTGTGAGAACAGCTGTGGATTTTCCCCGTCCAAAAAGGTACCAAGTGGAATTCCTTTAGAAAGATAAAGTGTTCTTCAGATTGTCCATTTAGTGGAATTATAAAAGAACCTCTACAGAACGTTGTCTGGTAGATGGACTGGAACGTGAGTGAAGATAAACTCAGTGATATCGTGTAGATTTCATGCTCGATTGGCTTTTCGCTAGTGTGGGGTTATAAAAAGGAAATATTTATTATTGGATTAAATGAAGTTGGCTTTAACTGCAAGAACGCACCACTTGGGTTCTCGGAGAGCTAATCTGCTCTCTCTTGTTATGCTAATTACCATCACATTATACGAGATCAGCAAACTCCAGCCGAGCGTAGAACCCGAATAATTCCAAAGTTTTGTTCTTCCTGCTGATAGCTCCCTGCAGAGCCGAGCAACTCTCACTGTCCTGATGCGAGGTATGAGCTCTGACAGAACTCTCGAGCTGCCGACAGTACATCTGTCTCGCACACACACACACACACACACACACACACACGCATGTGTGATCCTCCGATATCTCCTAGGTACTCTGTCCTGTTGTCATGTCATATTTTTCCAGATTCACTTCTCTCTTATTGGACAGGCTTGTCATTTTTTAATTTATTAACGAATGACCCGTCATACATTTTATCCATTTATAGTTACATTTAATGTTTGCGGAACATCCGAGAAACAAGTTAGTTCCTGTTCTCACTTATGTTATAGCAGCTATAAACAGTTGTTCCCTCACCAGCCTCTCTTTTTTCTCCCTCTTGATGTTTATAAACCAAAAAAAGTCTGCAGTTTGTCGTTCTCTTGTTACAGAGAAACCACAAAGAAGTGTAAACACTCGTTTACAGGTTAAAAATGACCTCTGACTGTTACAAAGCGCTGACACTGGAGACTCCTTCCATAAATGTTAAATACACTTCACAATATTTATATCATGATTACATTTGTTAATGTGGAAAGTCCCTGTGAATGAGCTGTTACTATAGAAACAATAAGCTGCAGCTACATTTAAAAATTAATCAACACCTTCTGACCAATCAGAATCCAGAATTCGCTGTGGTGTAAATATATATTTCTATAATAATAATAATAATAATAATAATAATAATATACTACTGTTAATGCGACGGATTATTTAGAGTGCATTAAGTAGGAAAAATCGTGCTTACTGGAAAGGGGGAACCGGAGAACTGAACAAATCTATAAATCCCTGGCACGTGGACAAAAACCTTCTTATTGTAAGAGCATATCCAAATAAAGAGGCTTGTCCTGATGTCCTGCTGAAGGCAAACAGAGCTGCGAATTTGGAAATCCACCAGATTTTCTTTTAAGCTGTGACTTCAAGCAGATTTTATTAGAAAGCGCTGTACGTTCGGAAGTGGAGGAGTGTCAGCACTGAGTCGGTGGCGGAATGAACTCTTTGAACAGCTTTATCAAAGCATGAGAAGTGATACATTTTGATGCACAGATCAGAAGGACGCGAGTATCGCCGCCGCTTGCTTATTCTGCAGTTTTGTACGGATGCAGAAAAAAAAAAGTTCTCTTTGCACTTATCACATTACTGTACGATGAAGTCATCACTGATTAATGGAAGATGAAGAATCAATTAAGTTACGGCCTCATTGGTATGGAACTTTCCTTTGATCTTTTGATTGATCTGAGTCAGCAATACAACACACACACACACACACACACACACACACACACACACACACACACATGTAGATTAGAACTAAAATATTGCCATTCTCTGTATCTTTTTAATGCTTCAAATATCTGTATCTGAATTTTGATTTAATGGAGAAGTGGGTGTGGCTTAAACCAGCGAATTCTAGTTCCTCAGCCTCAGCAAGTCACTAGTTCGTAATTGGTCTCAACTAGAGATCAACTGTTTTTCTTTTTTAAATCCTGCTCATGCAGTTATCATTTTTGTTTGCATCTGCATGCGATAATAATAATAATAATAATAATAACATTTTTCGTTTTGCAAACTCAGCCAAATGCGTGTTTTCAAACTGCTGCTCATGCTGCGTCACCGGGTGGCGTAAGACACTTGGAGGAAAGTGTTATCCACCGTCTTCCACATACACGAGCTCACAGATTGGCTAGTGTTGCTGTGATTGACAGGGAAAAGACAGTATGCCCCTCCCACCCAGAAAGCACAGCTACTTTTCTTCACTTGGCTCCTGGAAATGGGTGGCAGTGGCATTGTCGGGATTCAAACTCGGGATCTTCTGTTGATACGTTGAATGCCTCTTTTCCAAGATCTAAACCAACTGGTTTAATCCAGCGCGACCCTGACCAGGCAGTTACTAATGATGAAATAATCACTTCTGTGAGAAGACTGTGTCCCGTAACTAAACCCGGAAGTAAAACTGTTCTGTTCACACTACTTTTTTTTGTTGTCCTGCAGGATCCCTGTCCTGATGCACACCTCTGACCATCTTAAAGTGCATCTACTATTCATATCCGTATTAGTATTAGTGTAGAACATGTTATCTGTTCATTCTGAATAATGTATTTATATACAGTCAATATATTGTCTTATCTTCTGCATAAATGAGCTCTGGGCACAGATAAGAGAGATCTGAATATCATTCCTCTTTTCTTTGTGCACAGAAACAGGCCAAGGTGGAAATGGCAATACGCTGCTTTTCATTTCAGCTCCACTTTGAAGTGCTATATGAGGCGGATCAAAGCTCCGGCCAGCGAGAGAGCTTCCTATGACACAGATGCTGGGAGGAGTTCTGCTGCCACATGCTTATCTAGGTCAATATTACAAAAAGAGTGAATAAATAAACTAATTATAAGCTCGATAAGTCCGGCTGTAGCTGGCCTCTCATCCGAGGCGAATGTTTCTTTTATCTGCATACGATTCAGTCGACTGGTTCACCGGTTTTGGCGGAAATGTCATGTTTGACGTGATACTCGGGGTACAACTACGTCTACGAAGAGTTTTCCATTTTAGAGCAAACATCAGAGGAAGTAAGGCTGAAAATAAAAAAATATATGTACTATGCACTATTTCAACATTTAACTAACTAACTAAGAAAAAACAAACAAATAAATAGAAAACAAACAAACAAGCAAACCAAATGAATGAACAAACAAACAAATGTCTGGTCTTAGTGTTTTCAGTGAGTTGTCATTACTGGAGTACTTTTTTATTCTAACTGTTGCACAAATCATACTTTGGTTCTTTCTTTCTGTGCGTATCGTATATTAGGAGAGATCTAATTAATCAGTGTAAATGCTTATCGCTATTGTCAGGCGTGAAGATGACAGTTGCAGGTCATTTCCTTTATTTCAATACAGTCAACCAAACCTAAATCAATAGACAAAAACAGGGTCAAGACTCCAACGGAGGTCAGACGACAAGCAAACAGGACAACGTAGGAAAAAAGGCAAACTCTTAAACCAGGAAACAGAATGATATCTAAACCAGAGCGCAGATAGAATGACTCAAGGCTTGTGAGCCAACAGCCCCGGGAAGCTGAGTGTATACACCAGCATTGAACAGAGCCTTTGAGTGTGTATAGATAGGGTAGTGTGGTGATTAAGTCCAGATGCAGGTGCACCATCGGTATGATGGTGAACTTGATTGTGTGAGTTGGAGCGTATTGTGGATGCTGTAGTCTTTGGCGGCCATGTTTGTAGGCTGCGATGCGATGCAGGCTGGCTAAGTTTCATGGTCCTTCCATAAGCACTGGTGGTTGCGGAGAAAGGGAAAATATAAAGGGAAGTAAACAACAAACAAACAAACAAATAAATAAAAGAAAGAAAGACTTAATTCATGAATTAACCAGTGTGAAATATGTCCTGCCTTCTTGTTAACAGATACCACTGTTTAAATAAAAAAAATAAATTACAAAAACTGTAGATTGGTTGATTCAATCAATCAATCAATCGATCAATCGATCAAAACATAACAACAAGCTTTAAACCAGTGCAGTCCAGTAAAAAGTACAGTGAATTCATGCACTTTCACCTTACTATATCCACTGGGCAGATATGGCGTCATCTTGTACATTTCTTATATTACGAGAAGAAAAAAAAAAATTCCACAGTGTCATTGCTTAAGCTCATTCAGTTGGTGAAATAAACAAACAAAGAAACAAACAAATAAATAAATCAGGCTTTCAGCAGGAGTCCTGCTCTTGAGCCAGTGTGAACAGCAAACCTTTGGATATGAAGAAATCTTTGCAGCACAATAGAAACAGAATTAGACTGTAATTGTGTATTTGCAGAGAGAGCCCAGGTGCAGCGATAACCTGCTGCGTCAAGGCGAGATTGAGAATTGCCCAATCAAGCCTGCGCTCCAGCTGACGTGTCTGCTGAGAAAATTATCAACACTCCAGCAACAGATGGCTTTGGCCTTCTCTCAGACCGAGCGGCCAACACGGAGACGCTCCATTCAGAGAGAGATGGAAAGAATCCCGAGATCCGTTCTCTTACTGCTGCGCCGATGCTTCTGCTCCGAACTAATTACGATTTTACACCCAGCGCTCGTTCAGATCTCCTGCGTACGATTTATGAACCCTGCTCTGCAGTCCGTCTTATTTCTGGCCAACAAGCGCAGTGTAGTAGTGTTGGCTGATGCCTTTTTTTTTTTAAGACTTGAAAAATACCTACGAATTTATGAGACACGCACTACATCTCGCGACCTCTCAGGGAAGAATTAGAGGCGTGGCTGAGAAAAACAGAGAGAAGAAAAGACAAGCTCAGAGGAGAGACATGTCCAATTACCGCATGGCATCTTTTCAAACTGAGAATAAACTCATGGGTTTGTCTGTTTATAGGAGCAGCTGTTGTTGATGATGTTGGCTGATCTGGCAGATGTATGATCGTGCTTCTAACTCTTAAGTCTTAACTTAACTTAATTTTCTATATATTCCTTTCACAAATCACTGGAGTGTGTGTATATATACACAGTTTTACGGTAATCACTAGGAGCTTTGGGGGACCATATAAAAGTTTTGTACCAATACAAAAGTATTTTCCTCCTTCATGTTCTAAGATAAAGATGTTACGTACAGCAGTTAATAAGAAAGTGCGCATGTAAACTTTCCCAGCGGCTACATTTTAATTAACAAATATCCCAGTTTCTACTCGTGACATGACAGATCACATGACCCTGTCACATGCTCCCTTGATCACTCTCACCTGTTTTGGGTTTCCTTTGGATTAGTGCTCCTATTTAAGCTCCAGGGGTCTGCGTGCAGCGGCTTCTGTTGTCTGTAACCTGTTGTGCGTTTGATGCTAGCGCTTGTTTCGCTCAACGTGCGCCTCTTGTTTTGATTTTGTCTTTTATTTAATAAAAATCCTGCACTTGTGTCCATCTCCAGACATTACTGTGACAGGCTTGACCTCGCTGTTTGAATGTGTCTGCGCTGACCGGTCATTATCATTCCAATTAAAATTATTTGTAAAGTGTTACATTTAACACTTCGTCGTGGGCTTATTCAATTTTTTTTCTCTCTTTCTGCATTTTTTTCACTGTTTTTGGCTTAAATGTTTGGTGAAATCCCTAATAATTATCTGTAACTGATGCTAACTACTGTATATACTTGTCTAATGTTAGTTAAGTCGAAAACGCACGGATAGATTTTATTTAATTACGACTCAGAACTAACTAAGTCTCCAGAAATAGCCACATCTTTCATGTGAGAGATTACTAATGTGAGATGGGAGGAAGAGGCGGGGCTTCCCGTGGGGGTGGGGGGGGGAGGGGGTTCGGTTAATATAACCCGAGAGTTCGAAACACCTGCGCAACTCTCAATCATTTCAGCTTCACGTGTCGATTATCTTGCTTGGGAAACTGAAAACTCGTAGCAGCGTACTCCAGTGTTAAATGCAGAGCTGTTACGCAAAATTGATGTTTTCAAAATTCAAGTCTGCACAACCTCTCCATACGTCTATGTGGGTTTTCCTCCAGGTTCTCCAGTTTCCTGTAAGCTGTTTCAGTGGCTTAACCGAAGACAACCTGCAGCTTTTTTTTTTTCCCCAAATATCTGGCGGTTACCATAAAACTGTGTTTATAACAGCATTGCAGTTACTACGTTACACAAGTGATTTGTGAAAGGACTGTATTGAAAATGTAGTGTGTTTTTGCGCATTATTCCTCTTCGGGGTCGGAAGGTCTTGAGCTTTCATGCTAATATCACAGTCAACACTGGCTCACAAAGCTGAGGTCCACAATTTCACAGGTCAAAGTTCATCTAGATAAAGAGCCAAGCGAAAAAAATCATTCCCACGTCCTTTCTTTTTCAGCTTTTCCAGCGAGTGAATTTTATTCGGGTAAAAGCAGGGTTTTCAGGTGTCTCCCGCATCACCATAGCAACAGACGTAGCAAAAAAATCATAAATGCTACAGTTAAACCATAACATCAAGCTTTTGCAATAAACCACTTCAATTCATATACTGTTTATACAGTGGGTGTGTCTTAATGACATCACACCTTTTCAAACTCGTAGGCAGTGTTATGCTTCTAAAAAAAACGACAGAGGAACAGGAACAGGAACCTCATTAGCTTTCTCGCATAGGTGTAGGTTCAGGGACGCGTGTCTGCTTTACTGTTTTCAATTTTTAATAAACAAATCCAACACCATCCAACCCAACACTGAGTCTCTGCTAACTCTATTGCGTAGCTGCATTGCATCCTGGGACTTATCAGTATCTCCACTACGCTCCTCTGTGCTGGATTTCTTGTTGAAAGTTGCCGGAAAATGGAGTGAGAAAGAAAACCTAAAAGAGCTAACAGCGAAACCTGACCTTGATCCCTTATGTCTGTTGATTTTTATTCCCTATTAAACATCATTGAATTGCACTAGAAATAACAATGTTCCCTCTGTGATGTCAGACTGACACACACCCCACTAACTTCTCATATGGAAAACCGTAAAAAAAACAACATCAACCAAATCAAATTAGAACCAGAACCACTAAACACATCACAGCTATTTCAGTACAAACATATTAAATGTGTTCCAGAGTGGAGCTTTCCTTTAAGCACATGCTTCTAGTCTAGTATAATACGAGTTTCCACTTATGTGTAAATGAGTCAGTCATTCTTAAAAGGGCTCAATGGATGTTTTTTTAACAGTAAACATGACATAATCCAGACCTTATCTAATGACGGCTTAGCGAACAAAAGCGCCAGAGGTGCTGGAATTAAAGTCAACAGTAATGGCGTGTGAGCTCCTCAGGGAAAGATCAGTGTACATAAGGACCATAAGGTGACTGATAGATGCCTTTAAACCAAAAGATCAAATCATGATACTATTTTCCAGTAGGGGGGCCATTATTAAAGCACATCAGTACAAAATGAGAAGCTCTGGGCTGCCTATCAGGTTATGAAAGCGCGT
This sequence comes from Pangasius krempfi, assembly GCA_037576825.1. Classification (NCBI taxonomy): domain Eukaryota; kingdom Metazoa; phylum Chordata; class Actinopteri; order Siluriformes; family Pangasiidae; genus Pangasius; species Pangasius krempfi. The sequence goes on along the minus strand of CM074994.1, from coordinate 1,480,485 downwards.
GGAAACGTAATTTAAATGAGCAAGTAAAAGAGGCTGACAGATGGGGAATCGTTAGTCGGGGGATTGTGCGGTAAATAAGTGCGGCTTTTGCGATCATCACAGCAAACATTTTCACCCACTGAGAACAGAGAGAGAGAGAGAGAGAGAGAGAGCAGGAAAAAGAAATGTTTTCCGCCCCGCTGGTGTAATGAATCTCACTCGTTTCCGCATGCTAAGCACCGTGCTGAAATCTGGACGCGTCCCGTGGAAGTGCGGAGAGTCGTCGAGGGAACGCTCTGATATCTTCAGATCTTTGTTTATTATTATTGCATGGTGATGACAGGGAGGATGGGGTGGGGTGTGATTTATGTTCTCTATTACAACCCATACATTATAAAAAAAATAATATGCAATATAAAATATAGTATATACCTGAGCCTTAAAAAAATTCCTTATATCACCAGATTACATCGAAACGCCACGCAGAATCATCCACTTGATGGACATCAGCTATTTCTTCTACGCAAGGTTGAGACTCGTGTGTTTGGTAAATGGCTCCCCACTGCACCACTTGTTGGTCGTAATAGAACCGTAATACAGGACACGCCTCATACGTCAACAGAGGCGATAACATCGCTAACAAATCCTAGCATGCAGAGAGAAAAAACGGAATTGTACCACGAAAAAAACCAGAAGCGTATACGTCATGGATGGGGGTGGTTTCATGAACACCAAACAGCATAAATACGTAGTTAAATATGTCGTTTTCAGGGTTGATTGTGTATCACTGTCGCAACATGCTACGTAAATGCTAAACTGTAAATGTCGTCCACTTTGCATCGGCAGTAAGTGTGGAAAACCTTACGTCGCATTTTCACCGCTTCCAACAAAAGACAGACTGAAAGCCGGGGATGCGCTGAAAATGTTCAACTTGAAGGACAGGATGGACGCAATTAGTTTCGCTTGCTGGCGATTCAATCTTTTTTCACTGAGTCACTCATTCAAAAGTGAACGAATCAGTATCAGTCACTGACTCATTCCCATTCTGTTGGGCTGCTGCTGTAAAGCACTCAATTTCCACACTCTGACTTCAGGATTATCAGAGATTTTAAATAGGTTTAAAATAATCTGTTTGTGTTTTTAAGACTACTCGTGCACTGGCTATGAGCCAACCCTGATCCCTGTGACACTGTGAATCGTTTCAGTCGTAACCGAGACTCACTCTTTTTTTTTATTTTAACAGAAACCTTGTATTACAAACTGCATTCCTTGTATTTGAAACCGATTTGAATTTGTAACAGCCAGCGATCAAAAGCAGGGAAGAGAAAAGAGAACGGAAATCTTGTGAAGTGAAAATTGACACCGAAACGTAAACGAGAACTCGATGAAAGTTGATTCGTTTGTGCTTGAGAGCAGATTGTGCTTCATTCAAGCTTTTGAGAGAAGATCAGGTCATCAAGCTGAATCACAGAACCCTGTGGGCTTTTGTGTTTGTTTGTGTTTGTTTGTGTGTGTGTGTGTGTGTGTGTGTGTGTGTGTGTGTGTGTGTCTAAGTACAGAGGAATGAAAAATGGCTGTTGTATAAGCATGAGATAAGATTACAATGCAAATTAAACATGACTTTGTGTATGTGTGCGTCTAGAAAATGACAATAATCTGTAGCACTGGCTGTTTTTCTGTAAACTGCAGTGAAAATACCTGTATATCTGTGTGGAAATTACAGCGATCTGCATGTAGATAAGTGGCACTCGGAGATGGATTATGCGAGAGAAGCCACACTGAGGTGTGTGCTTATTTACCCATACTTTAAACTCAGCCTTTGTTTGCTTTGAGATTTCTTTTGCTTCCTTGTTTCTGTGGATCAATTTCCATCATTTCAACCCACTAAAATGTGTCTAGTCCTCTGTACATGCCAGCAACACTAAATAATAAATTAGTACGCCTTGAGCAAAACAGGGTTTACACCTTACTATAACTGATTATTTTTAATACGCACTGTTTTATGTATTTCGCCTCTGGAGAGCCCTGAGAAATACTAAGCACTACTTTTGGAAAGTGAGTTCTCAAATAAAAATTCAAGCTTAAGAGAGGCCAATAGTTCCTCATGAATATACACCAGTTATAGAAGCATTTAAACAAGCGTCTGCCAAGTAAATAAATACGTAAGTGTTTATCTTAATTTTTATTAAAAGAGCCAGAGTACAATGTAACCACAGAGCAGCTTCACAGCGAAAACGCTTCTGGAGCATTCTACGAGAAATCAGAATTGTCCGATTTGGATTTAAAATAGTCTGAAAGTAAGTACAAACATTTGGGCTACATTTAGAGTTAAATCCAGAAGTTACGTTGATATTCACACAGGGAAAGTTAGGCGTATTCAGAGTTGGGTTACGCACACGCCTAAGTTGATATTCAGATTAAAAATTAAAATCTGAAACATTTGTTTTGTATCACGTGCCAAAAGGTACTTGTACTCACAACTTAATGAAGCTAAAATCAAGATGATAAATCAAGGTCATGAAATCATACTGTGTGCATAGGATGCTTTTAATTTACTATTTTGTTTTGCTGTATTAATAAAACAATGCAAGTTTTTGTTCATTTGATGCGCTCTCTTGTAAAGAAAACGTCCACAGTTTGAAGGATAAGCTGACCAAGCGCTCACCTGCTGCATGTTCAGTGGAACTTTAAGTTCATTCATCATTTTATCCATAAAAAAAATCTGGTGCCGTTCTGGGGATTCGAACCCACAACTTTCTTACCACAACTACAAAAGGTTAACTCCCAGTCTGTAGACAAAAGTGGATTCCCTATACGCTTAGAGGGTGAATTTCTAGAGCACTGAAGGGTTGTATGGGGGGCCTTTAGAATTTTAGGTAGAACCCTTTAAAGGTTCTATGTCGAATCTGACAACAAGAGGTTTTCTAAACCGTTAGGGGAAAATAATTAATTTTAGGGATCTAAAGTGTTCTTCAGTGTGTGTCTTGGGGGACCCTTAAAGGTTCCATGTAGAACCTTACAACAGAGTTCACCCAAACCCTCGCTACAAAAAAGGTTCTATGTTGAATTCAACAATAAAGAGTTTCCCTACATTATATAAAAAGGTTAAATCCGGACCACTAATGGGTTCTTCGTTGTGTCTCTCTGGGGGGGGGGACCTCTTAAAGGTTCTGTGTTAAACCCAACAACAAAAGGTTTCCTTACTCTCTTAGGGGGGATTTTATTCTAGAGCCCTAAAGCATTTTTCAGTTTTATGTAGAACCCTACAGTAAAAGGTTTCCCTACACTCTCTACAAAAAAGTAGTTAAATCAAGAACCTTAAAGCGCTCTTTGCAGTGTTCTTCTGAGGGTTCCCTTAAGGGTTCTATGTTAACCCCCCCCCCCCCCCCAAAAAAAAGGGATTTCCTACACAATTCATTCTAAAGCCTTACAGAGTTCTCCTGTTTCACTGGGGGAACCCTATAAATAGTTTCTTTACACTCTCTACAAAAAAGTGGTTAAATCCAGAACCCTAAAGAATTCCTTAAAGAAAACCTTACGGGTTTTATGAAGAACCCCACAACCAAAGGTTTCCATACGAAGTGCTTGAATCCAAAACCCTAAAGGATTCTTCACATTTGGAGGAATTGTTCGTTGGAAAATTAAGGGTTCTTAGCTTCTATTAAAATAGTTCTACTTTTATCCCTTTCTGGAACCACTCTGCTGTACCATTCTACAGAGACCCTTAATGGTTCCGTGTTAAAACCCAACAACAAAGGGTTTCCCACACTTTTATTCGGTGTGCCCTTCTGGGGAGAACCTTGAAGGTTTAACTGCGTAACTAGTTCACCTGGTGTTAGCTAGATCGCTAACAAACTTGCTGCGTAACGTCAGATAGCTACCGCTAGTCCGGTTCTGTTGCTGTTAGCTGGGTAGAGTTAGCGCAAAAACGCATTTCCCAGATGTCTAGCTCACACGGTGTTCCTCGAGGGTACTTTGAATGGTTAACAGTTCTAGCCTTAAAAATGCAGTTCTAATTTAGACCTTTCTTCCGAAAAGAACCCCCTCCGTGGTAGTGAACGGTGTGTGTGTGTGTGTGTGTGTGTGTCTGTGATCTTGTTCTGTTTCAGAAATCTCACGGCACTCATGAACAGCGAATGTGTCGTGAGTGAATAATGCTTCAGTGGAATTAGGTAAGTGAAAAGATAATTAATTTTACTAATTGATGAGTCATTTAGCATTCTCTTATTATTAAGTACTGCCCTCAGGTGGAAGAATCAATTACTGCAAATTTAGTTTAGAGCCTGACACATGATGAGGAACCAAAGTGTGTGTTTGGAGCTGAAGGATGAGGAAGTGTACGCCAAGCTCCTGCAGTCTGACACTCAGACTCCAACAGAATTTAGATGCAGAGTTAAAAAACTATTTTACGACTCGGGCTCAGTACAAAGACGGCACAGTAGGATGCGATATATATATATATATAGACGTATCAGAATGAGAATCAAACTTATAAAATAATAAGGAATCGAACACTTCAGGGTGTGCTGTTATAGGAAAATAATCAATGACAGGGAGGTGTGATATGACCTGACATGACACAAACTTCTTACTTCTCCTCCTCAAGCTCCAGTACAAGTGCCAGACGTTTCATTGTATTAAAGAATGACGTGTTGTACTTTTTATCCATTTATAGTTACATTTATATACACTGTTGTGGATCGTCCATGAAACATCACTCTACTTACGCTATTTACGTAAACTCCTCTGTCCCGAAGGTGTCGGAAATGTTCCAGCTTTACCTCTGAGTGTTACAAAGCGCCGACACTGGAGACTCCTTCTATAAATGTTGAATAAACATCTCCTTACAGAAGAATTCACCATATCAAAGATTACATGCATCTTTTAGCTCTGTTCATGTTGAGCATGCGCCGTACAGCACGAGCAAGTCCCTGTGAACGATCCGTTACTATGGAAACGAGACCATATTAAAATGAACGCAGTGAGCGATTTGCAGCTGCACTACTGTCAGAGCCGCTGTTTATAGAAAATTAATCAGCAGAACGTGTCAAATGCGAACATTCAGTTTATGACAAACAGCAGCCACATAACTGTAGTTTGCTAACATGGCATCGATACATTTTCGTAAAAGTACCGTAAAACCCATTTCCATAACAACATTCGATTTTCTTAGAGTTTTACATTATTCAGGTTTGTATCGGATGTCAAACATCCGAGAGAACTTTATCCCCAGAGCACCACTCTGACATAAAACCGTACTACACCTGCTAAAAAAAACTTTTTCGAAACTTTTTGGAGAAGCGACTCTGATCACCTCAGATCATCAGAACACAGCTTTAGCACGTATGCGGTTTAGCTTTAGCTTTACCTTAGAGTTTTATATAAATCTTTATAAAACATCAGAGATGCAGGAGTGGCAGGTGTGGAGTCAGCAGATTCTGCCTGCTCATCATCTCGCCGTACTTTACTGCAGACGATCAAAAGCGAGGAACCAGATGCCGACGCCTCATTGAATATGTCATCTGTGACAGTAAGTGTGTTACACTAGCGTAGCTTGTCAGAAAAACTCTCATTCAGGCTGACGGTTTTATAGCACACATCATCGCCGGTGAGGATTTTCAGTATCACCGGGTGTTTTCTGCATCTGGAGAGTGTGTGAGTCTTTGAGTGGGATCATAAAGGGTCAGGGGTGTTTTTTTTTTTTTAAAGTTAAAGAAGCAACATGGCTGCATATATGAATATATATAGCACGTCCTGATTTTAGCCGTGTATTATGCATGCTTCTGCACTGAAACACTGTTTGATCTTGACCTTAGCAGGCCATGTGGTTGTGTTCACACAGAGACTTGTATATACTCTACTGTTCAATCCAGCGCTTACAACAAATAGCCGTACCAAAATGTTGGAAAAATGGCGAGTGGACACTTAATAGGAGTTACTTAAGAATTTTGTTTGAATGTTCTGTTATTACAGACAAAATTATGGAAGCCCCGAACCATTCTCTGTAAGTCACTAAATAATGACATAGCAATTGAAAAAAAAAATCGTACAGATTTAGTAGGTCAAAATAATGAGATAATAAGTCAAAGATAATGAGATACTAACTCAAATTAATGTCAACATAGCAACTGAAAAAAAATATCACACCTACTATGAAATAGTATAGTATAGTATAGTATAGTGTTACATAAGTCCTCCAGTATACAAACTATAACACTTCTGAATGGTTTAAGACATAAAACACAAATGTCACAGAATGTCCATGAAAGGAGTTCCTGTTCTCACTTACGTTATAGCAGCTATAAACAGTCGTGCCTTCACCAGCCTCTCTTTATTCTCTCTCCTTCCATAAATGTTACATAAACACATTCCTCCTTACAGAAAACTTCACCATATCAACAATTACACACATTTTCTAATCTGTGTATGTGGAACATTTGCCGTACAAGTCGCTGTGAAAGAGCTGTTGCTATAGAAACGATCATGTATTAGAAGGATGCCATGATTTGTAGCTGCTGTTATAGAAATGTTATCACCTTCTGACCAATCAGAATCCAGAATCCATGTAATGTAGGTACTCTGTACTCTTCAAGCAGACGGTAAAGATGGCATAGCAGGCCATTAAACCAATCTCATCTCCGCTCAGGAGAAAACATTTCTCTCGTCTTACTGATGACAAATTAGTGTGACAAACACGGAATGTTTTGTGGCTTTTGTTGTTTTGTTTTTTTTTCTCCCAGGTTGAGGGACGTCAAGTATTTTGGAGGCATCTGGAGATTAAAAGACGGATGGTAGATTCAGACGCCACCAAAACTCACTAATTGGAACGTTACCTGCCTCCAACTGCTATAACATGAGCGTATTAAAAAAAAAATCCACTCAGTGAAAGGAAATCCATTATATTATCTTGGATACTCCAATAATCCATGATACCAGTTGCTGGATTTGTAATAAAGTGGAGTGCAAAAGTTTGTATCCCCTTCAGACAAAATGGGGAGAAAGAAATTAATATCATTTACATGTTTATAGCAATGAGGTTAGGTTCAGTTTCACAGACGGACAAATAGTGCATGATAATATATTAATAGTTGGAAAGGGAAAAAGTTTTCACGCCCTTTCTGAATGTGATGTAGATAGTCGATAATGCTTTATTTGAAGGGTATCTATAAGCACTGCATAAATATTTTATGAAGCAACACAAAACAGTACACACAAGTTGATCTTGGAGGTTTTATGCAACTGTGTCTTTACATCGAAGCGAAAACAACAACCATCAATTACTGTAAGCTGACAGACTGAGAATGTGAGGCAGTATGGGGAGAGGTGTAGAAGGTACACATAGTGCTCATAAGAGTGTTAGACATGTAAATATAACACTTTAGTTTGAGGGCATTAAAATCATCCCTGTGGCTGGCATGAATATTCTCTAATAACCTGAACATCTTTCCATTTTTTTTTTCTTTCAAATCATCAAAAATCATCATCATAACAAACCAATCTGTTAATTCTGTCTTATGTTTTGGTTTTTTTTTTTTTTGGACAAAATTTCTAAAATGAAAGTAAATTTATTTTCATTTTTCATTTTAAAAACTAAACTATCGCCCTCAACTGTGTCTCCATCATGGATCACCGAGTAGCAGCAGCATGGTCTTGTGAGTTTTGAGAGTTATGTAAGCTGCACCAACAGCAGTATTTTGTCAAAAGTACTGGAGAAATGTTCATTAAAAATAATTGAGAAAGTAACCTGACAAGCGAAGCCACTGTTCTGTAGTTACCAGAAGTCTCCACATTTCCCTCGGGCATTAAAAAAAAAAAAAATAAAATCCTCCTGAAACTTCAGAGACTCCCACCAGATGCTGCCTACCCAGAGGATGTCCAATCCCATATGGCTAAAATCTGATGGCATTAAAATTCAAGGGGAATGAAAATAAAATATTAATCTATATAATAGATTATAGAGTCTAAAAGCCTGGAATTTATCCGAGATGGTTCTTGAACATCTGTGCATTAAATGGGCTTCTACTTGGAAAATCAAGTGTGTGTACATTAAAATATCTATATTTTTTCTTTAAACTGTCAAATAATGTAACATTTTTGCAAGCTTGTGCATGCTTTATTACCTAATTCCCAATCCTGCAGTGTCTCCTTCACTAAAATTCCTGCAGTGAAGCGGTCTGATGCCATCACATGCATTATATACAGTACATTAAACACATTTACAGTTTAGCCATAGCATTTGCGTATTTTCTCTGTTGCTACGGCGATGCACCCGAAATCTAAGCTTTTCTGATTTTCCAGATGCAGCATCCATCAGACCAAAGGTGAATAAACTGTCTCAGTTCTCGCTGCTAAAAAGCCAAATCACTGAAGGGGAAAGGACGTGGGACGTGAAAGGTGCTCATTCTCTTCAGGTAGAGGTAGGTGTGGCCTATTTGGTCAGTTAAAAAAAAAAAAGAAAAGAAAAGCAAGAGCTGCTTATTTCTGAGTTTTGCTTGGCTGATATCTGAAAATTAACAAACAAACAAAAAACAAACAAACAAACAAACAACTCAACAGCAAATCAGAAAACGCATCAGCATTAACTCAAAACGGAAAGAGGCGGTCCTTATTGAACATCACATGCTCGCTGCTGATTGGCTAAAGAGAGAAGGCGGAAATCAGACACCTGGAGGAAATATGAGCCTAAATGAATCTACTGATGATTATCTTCATGTGTATTTATATCAAGGACATTCATAAGAGGTGATTTTTAGATTCGTCGTCAATTTATGAGCACGCGGACGCCGAAAAGCCACCGAAAGGAAATCGGGTTATTCAGAAGAAAGAATTCCTCTTCGATATAATTACAAGCTATTTCATATTCAATTCTTTTCCCTAGACTAACTATATAACAAACTTAAAAAGTGCAATTCTTTTTTTTCTTTGTCCAGTTAGCAGCGAGTGTGTTCAATAAGGACCGCCCCTTTCTGTTTTGAGTAAATGTTGACGTGTTTCGGATGATTTGCTGTCATGGTTTCAGTTTTGTTCTTGCGTTTTCTAATTTGCTGATGTGTTTCCGAGGTCCCTGTGGGGTTCTGGATTTTCTGTCATGTGTTTTTTTTTGGGGGGGGGCGGGGTATGTTTGTCGTGATTTCTGATTTGTTGTCATATTTTCAGAATTTCTGTGGTGTTTTGATTTTGTCGCTCTGTTTTCTAATCTGCTGAGCCGTTTCCAAATTTAGTGTGGGGTCCTGAATTTGCTGCTGTCACGTTGTTTTATTTTGTTGTTGTTGTTGCATTTGCTGTCATGGTTTTGTCGATGCACTTACGAATTTCCTGTGGGGTTCTGAATTTGCTGTCATGTTTTTGGTTTTATTGTTGCGTTTTCTGATTCGTTGATGTGACTCCGTATTCCCTGCGGGTTTCTGAATTTTCTGTTGTGTTTTCATGGTTTGGATTTTGTTGTTGTCTTTAAGAACTTGCTGTTGCGTTTTTGGTTTTGTTGTTGCGTTTCGTAATTTGCAGATGCCTTTCCGCATTCCCTTTGGGGTTCCGAATTTGCCTTCATGTTTTGCCGTCATGTTTTTGTTGCGTTTCTGGTTTGCTGTCTTGTTTTCATGGTTTTGGTTTTCATGGTGTTGTTGCGTTGTCTGATTTGCTGTTGCATTTGTACTTTTGTGGATATGTTTTTTACACTTACAGGCCACCGTGAAACATGCCTTACAAACTCTAGCATAATTTACACTCCAGTTTACCCCGTGTATTGATTTCCTTTGACATTTTACGACCTTCACGCTTGAGTTTACAATCTGCACTCGCAATCATAAACATACAAATAACAATAGGAGGGCTAAACACATTGGTTCACCTCTGCAGTTTTTGATGAAGGTCTTTCATACGAATCATTGCTATTGCCAAAATCTGCTTTCTTCCATCCAACTGGCAGAGCTTTTCCACTATAAGCAACCTGATGAGCAGATTTGAGAGCATCCAAAAGCACCCGAGGCAACGATGCTCGCCTGCTGAGGATGTACAACACCAAACTGGTGGTTGAGACACCTGAGCCAGGGGCACTATGACCCACTTCTGATAACAGATGATATTTCACCACCATTTACACCAGCGTTCGAGCTATGATCATTGGGAGAGAGCGATTGCCGGAATCTAGAGCCGTCCGTGGGCAGGAGTCCAAGAAAGCATCGTTGTCCTGCTGCGTGTGTGGGAAGGCATTCCTTTTCCCCTGTTGATCAGAACAACACTCGCAATGATGTAGTTGCTAATGTCTTTGAGGAAGCACGTTAACATAATTATACCACAGCGCTGTTGAGTTCTGGATTCTGATTGGTCAGAAGGTGTTGATTCATTTTCTATAACAGCAGCACTGACAGTAGTGCAGCTGAACATTCACAGGTTTATATTAATGCACTTGTTCTAATACATTATCGTTTCTATTATTATAGTAACAGCTCATTAACGGGGACTTGAATGTTTGGATTAAAAAAACAAAAAACAAACATGTGCAATCTTTGATATGGTGAAGTTTTCTGTAAGGAGACATTTATTAACATTTATGGAAGGAGTCTCCAGTATCAGCCCTTAACACCCCCCCCCCCCCCCCCCCAACAGTCAGTAACATGACAAACAGCAATTTTGTTTGTTTTATCAATTTAAAGAAAAAGAAAATGAGAGGCTGGTGAGGGGAAAGACTGTTTAGGGAATTCACTTGTTTTGCAGACATTCCGCAATATTAAATGTATCTATAAACAGATAAAAAGTACCATGTATCATTCCTTAATGTTCAAAATGTAATTGGTGATGAATTTCTGTGGTATATGAGGAATAAAACACTTCAGGATGTGCTGTTATAAGAAAAATAATCATCTTTGGGATTGTAAGAGTAACTCTGCTTTATCACAGCACCCTGTCGTTGATTATTTTCCTGTAACAGCCACCTCCACAGTTGGTAGCTTTATTACCTCAGTATGAAGATAACAGTCATAAAAAAACATTGGACTGACGACTAGCAAATGTGGTAACTATATAGCTGTTTATATGTTCTCTATATGTGTGGCTTCACCAAATTTTAGTTGTTGAAAATCCCAGTAAAACTTTTTAAAGTGTTAAAATATGATTTTTTCTCATTCTCATGAAAATGTGCCAATAATTTTGGACTGTAACTTGCACAAGAGGAGAAGTCATTCCCGTGTTTAACTGCAAATGTTGCATGGCTTGTATTTGCATACGGGAACATGATTGGCTCTCATATGTTATGATGTAATAACAGATTTCACTCATGTTTTCCCAAGGAATCAGTTATTTCTCTTTCTTCACTCTAATGATTCAGTTCATTTAAAGAATTTTTTTTGCGCTCTGACCCGCAGGTGCACGCAAATGAATTCAACGTGATCACTGAAAATGATAGATTTTGTCAAGTTTAAGGTCATTCTAAGGCTCAAGGCTTGAGCGTGAACACCTGAAGACAAGTCATGCATCAAACTAATTGCATCAAGAAGTGCAAGAAGAATTTTTATCCAATCTTTATTTCTGATATACAAGCACCATCCAGTTCTGAAGCGGGTTCTGTCGGGAGTGTTCTCGTGATAAGCAACAGAAGAGTAAAAAGTTCCCATAAGAGCATCGTTTTTTTTTCTATCTCTCTCTTTTTATTCGCAACTTCTTTTATTTTCCCAGAAGCTTCTGTGCTGCTGCTGCAGCTGCTCAGGAGCGCTAATTGCCAGTAGAAGACGGCTTTAGAAGAGCGAGAGTGATGGAAGCAGCATGCATAATTCAGCCAGAGATGGAGATGGAGTTGGAGATATGAAGAACGATTGCAGTTAACAGAAGTGTGTGAGAGTGTTAATGTGTGTGTGTGTGTGTGTGGTCTAAAAAAAAAGTACGGCAGCGTCTGAGGGGGAAAAAAAAAAAGATGGCATAATGAATTTGGTGCGGGCGGCGCCGCTGGGGCGAGATTATTAGCGTAGTTGACTGGAAGATGACGGCTGCAGAAAGACACACACGCATTTTTTTTCCTTTCACCGCAGACATTTGATTAGCCGCCTGAGACCCCGAGGGCTCGAGAAAGAAAACTCCTCGACAGGAGAGAAAAAAAGGTCAGCGCAGCCTCCTCGTTTAGAAGCCTCCCGCCATGCAGAGGAGCTGAACAGGAAATGGCTGAGTGTATACCACACAACGCCTACATGAGTTCCTGCTAATTGGCTCGGCAGTCATTTGTGTGAAAGTGTGAGCGAGTGTGTCCACTGGTGCTGAAGGATATAATCGCTACAAATCCATTCTTCATTCTTGAAACATTCCAGATCGTGAAAAAAATTCTGTGTGTTTTTCTTTTTTTGATTCATTGTGACTTTAAATAGTGCAAAAGCGCACTGCAGCTCCAGGATTAGCGCAGGGTTTAAAAATCAAGCGCGTGGGAATTTTATGTGTTTACGGAAGACTTTTCGCTAAAGCATGAACGCCTGACCTTTTGTTCGCAGGAAAAACCTTGACTTTAGAACGGGAGGTTACATTCAAAGATAACGGATTTCTGAAATCTATAGCAAGTGTCCAAGCTAATGTAGTTTACTACTTTACTTTTTTACTAACAGTTTACTGTCATCACCCAGAAGTTGATTATTTTCCTAGAACAGCATGTCCCAAAGTGTTTTATTCCTCTCACACCACAGCGATTGGCCAAATATTACAATTTTTATTTATTAAACAATGACATAGTTTTTATCCATTTATAGTTACTATTATCCACGAAACAAGTTAGTTCCCGTTCTTGCTTACGTTACAGCAGATTCACCAGACGCTCTTTTTTTCTCTTTACTGAAGTTAATTAGAAAAAAAAAACTTAACAACTTAACGTAAAACGCAACGCGAAAAAACTCCTCTGTTCCAGCTTAACGCTGACTGTTACAACGCGCTGACACTGGAGACTCCTTCCATAAATGTTAAATAAACATCTCATTACAGAAAACTATCAACAATTACACGTTTTTTACCTGTTTATACAAACCGTGGAGCGTCCATCGTACAATCCCCTGTGAATGAACTGAAACGATAGCGTATGTGAACGAGTGTGCTCTAGAAAATTAATCAACCCCTTCTGACCAATCACAATCCAGAATTCAACAGCGCTGTGCTTTAATAGTTAATCGTTTCTTTTTCGTTAACGTGAGCGTAGTAGAAAAGTGAGAAAAAACAACACGTCAGATAACAATTAAATGTATCGCATTGCTGAAGGACTTGAAGTAAGAAAAATACGCTTTGCAAAATAGATTAAAAAAAAAACTTTTCACGCATGAAGCAGGACTCAATACCTCTGACATACGCACGTTTTTAATGATCGATCAGACAAGTGTGAAATCCATTCTGCTGAGCGCACACACACGTCAAAAATACGTTATTGTGACTTTAACATGACACAAAAACCAACAGAGCACAGAAACGAAGTGACACTGAAGCTTAATGATATTGTTAATCGTTCGAAAGTTGCTGTCAGAGTTAATAAAAAAAAAAAAACATTAAAAAAAACGCACCGCTACTTCACAAAAACTTTATTTATCTGCATCAGGTAATAAATAAAAGCAGCGCAGGGTGTTAGGGTTCTGTGTTTGACTCACCGCCATTGCTCAAGAGAAGGAGCCCTGTAGACCCTTGCGTTTTGTATGAGCGTGCTGTCTAACAGCGTTATCTCGCTAAAATTGGAACCTTCGTGTCTAAACGTGAAACCCTCTGTAATCGACTACACAGAACGTTTTTACCTGAAGTACAGTCCGGATAAACCTTTTGGGTTCTAGATTTAAGCTGTTTTTGTAAGAGCGCACAATTAAACAGTTTCTAAAGAAGTTAAAGGGGGAAGATGTGACCCGTCATTCCATTCATCTTGTTGTAGAAATACAATGACAATAAATGCTATCTATCTATCTATCTACTGGAAACCTTTTCTGAAAGGGAAATCCTCTATGGCACAGTTCTGCATAGAACCCTTAATGGTTCCCCAGAATAACCAACCAAAAATCTCCTCAGGGTCCTAAATTTAACCGTTTTATTCATTTTACTAAGATAAGCACTAACATTCTGCACTAAATGAAAATGGCATTTTTATGTTGTTGTACACTTTTTGAATACTGTAAGTTCCATCAAACATCCAAAAACTTTGAGGTTCTATGAAGATTCCTACAACAAAGTGTTTTCCCTCTCCGAAAGGGGCCCAATTAGAACCGCTTGGTTGAATCTAAGGGTGTTGAACCTGCTGCGTTTTCTCCCTTCGTTTAGACGTATACGAACACAACAATTGTACTCGGATCCACACCAAAAAGCAATCTGTCCGAACTCTGGAGCGGTTCGCTTGTAGTGAGAAAGCAGTCCGACCCAGTGGACCAAAGAACCAACCTGTATAGCGATGCATGATGGGAACCGCGTTACGTAAACAGCGTGTTTGTTGTAGCTCGCAACATGAATTGCGATTGAACTTGGATCAAAGACGAGGTAAAATGTCTCACTGAAATTTCCTGTGACGAACTCAACTGATAAATTATAATAACTAGAATGATATAATAAAAAGAAAGCCACAATAAGCTCGCGGAGCTGCTGTCTATCCATCTTGATGGATGATCACTATGTGTGGAAGCCCGGAACATAAACAAGCGCACGCTGACCAATGAGAGGACAGTTTACTCACGTGTGATTTGCATAAACGCATTTTGGTACGCTTTGAAATGTTGCCTTGTGAAAGATCCACAGGTCTGAAAAAACCCCAGGAGCCCTTAATTATCCAGTGGGCCTTTAAAGAACCATTTTTTTTCCTAAGAGCATTTGTATTAACTGGGTAAGTGTGTGGTACAGACTCATTATTTTCTCCTTAATCCCTAGAACCTGTCACTATATTGGTATTTGGTTCTTCAGGGGTTGTTTAAAGGTTCATTGGATAATTAAGGGTCTGAAAAGGGTTCTACTTGGGAACTTTTTTCTGATACAGAAACACCTCCTGTTGTAGGGTTCTACATAGAGTTTTTAATTGGTTCTCCCAGAGGGACAACTGAGGAACCCTTAAGTGTATAGAAATTCGGAAATGAGAGACCGTGGTGAATAATTCTTTTAATCATTAATCTCAGTTCTGAAACTGAACTTTGAAACTTTGCACAAAAAGTTTGAACATGTATTGTAGAGTTCGAAAGAAAACGTGTTTCAGCCAAGGCATCAGGTTCTGCCCTTTAGGGTTAACGAGCAGAACCCAATATTTGATTAATGAGTCAAATCTGTGTCATCTTTACTCTTTTCACTCGAGTGAGTCTTGTGTGCGTGATTTTGTTTGAGAAAAATATCATCTAGCAAAATGATATGAGTTTTTCATAATTGATGAGATAAATTATTGATTGCGCTCTCAGAGTTTTGGTTAATGTGGTTGATTTTCTCAAAATAAATCAGACTGTGTTCTCATCTCCTCGACTTCTCGTGTTCTCAGATTCATTTCGTCTCGACGTTGTCTTGGTTTCATGCTTAAATTTTAAATAGGATTAAGACAAAAAATGATGATAATGTGTGCGTTTTTTCTTTTCTAATGAATTTGATAACCACAGCGCTGACAGTAGTCACAGGTTTATATTAATGCACTCATTCTAATACGTTACCGTTTCTATAGCAACAGCTCATTCAGAGGGACTCGTACAGCGGACGTTCTGCATAAACGGATTTTAAAAATCGTTGCCGTTTTCTGTAAGGCGACTTTTTTTTTTAACATTTCTGGAAGGAGTCTCCAGTGTCAGTGCTTTGTAACAGACAGAGCTGAAGCTGTATCTCCGGGACAGAGGAGATTACACTTTGTGGTTTCTCTGTATTAACTAAACTGTTAACTAAATCATGCTTTTTTTTATCCATTTACAGTCACAAACGGATTACATTTCCTTACATTCCTCAGGCTTTTCCCACTTTTCCAGTCGAACTCAGACAAAACCAGCAGGCTGTGTGGCTCTTTTGTGATCTCGTGCTTGCTCATTTTAAGGCTTGCTAATTACTGCTGTAATGTCTTAAGGCTGGAGGAAGTAAAGCTCACACTTCCTCTTTCATCCTTTCGCCGTCGCGATGTTCCCCCACATCGTCCGACTCGCTGTCACCTGACAGACGTGCGTATTTTTAGATCTGTGCCTCAGGAACGGTGTTTTACTCTCACAGGAGTTTACACAGAGGCTGTAAGACTGCAGGTGTCTGAAAGAACACGTCTCATTACATGTGAAATATCCTCATCTTGGTGTCCAGGTTGCATGTGTGTGTGTGTGTGTGTGTGTGTGTGTGTGTGTGTGTGTAGACGTGTGATGTGGCTAATTGGCTGGCTCTCTGTCTCTAAGCAATTTGTGAAGCACAATAAGAAGGGGGAAAAAAAACAACTGGCTCAAGTCAATATGATGTCAGAGAAACTACATGTGTGTGTGTGTGTGTGTGTGTGTGGTTAATGCACAAGGTATAATTGGCGTCGATCCCAGAATGTTTGCCAATATTCCGTACAAAGCTTTCTCGGAGCGGCGTTGCTGACATGTCATCATCTCTCACCTGGAACCTGAATGATAAAAGAAAAGAGGAAATTCAGGTTGGTTTGGAGATTCAGAGGAGAAACCACGACTTGTTTGTGCTGCATGCTGAGATTTATTTTTCTTTTAGATCAACAGAAAGAATCAACAAGCAGAGCCTTTAGTTATATAGTGGATATTTTTTATTTAGAATATAATCCAGCACAGATATGAGTAATTAAGGGATAATGTGTACCTTGCGGATTTGAGAATGTTTGTAGTCCTCGGATTCGACCTACAACCTTCACAACCGCAGAGATCAGTTACGCACACGTAGCGAGAAATTAATACTGAATTTCCACACACCGGTATTCAGATAGCAGACGAAACTACAGGTCCAGAAGCTGTTGAAAACCCCTGCTTTCTACTCAAGAAAAATCTGGCGACCTCAGAAGCAACATGCTGATGATACAAGCAGCTCAGGAAGTCAACTTAAACAGCTGCGTAACCCAACTCTGAATACGCATAACTTTCCCCATATATTATTGCTATTGATGTAACTTTTCTAGTGTATCTGACTCTGATTATGGCCTAAAGTCCGTGCTCAGAAGAGACAGAAGCTAGCCCTCCACGTCAAGGCAGACCAGCGTCAGGGTTTGGTGGCCTGGAAGCATAATTCATTACATTGAAAAATAGTAGCTAACAAAATGTAATAAGGTAGTTAGTGTATTAATACCGACACAAACAAGTGTATATACTGTAAATCCCTGCTATGAGGGTGACATCAGACCAAGTGTCTGATGTAGCACATCATGTTTGCTCCCTTGACAAAAAGTCTGCCAGCTGTCATGAGCTTGTGGTGTTTTCTCTTCACATCGCACATAATAGATCTTGTTCGAGTCTGGCTAGCGTTGTCATTTCCTCTAACAGTGAGGTGAGTGTGTGTTGCTAGCAGGAGAGTCGTATGACGGCTTTGCGCTGGACCTTCTGTCAGTGTTTTGTCAGTTCCTGAAAAGATCGTCTGTCACGCGTTTCCGTTAAGTACTCCAACACTGATGTGTGCAGTGCAGCAGGCAGTGGGATTTCTGACGAATAGTGTTAAAACATACTGTAGCTACACACCAATTGAAAACTTATTTTGCAAAAGTCAGTAGCGAGTAGAGTTTCCTCTTGTTTCTGGTTGGTCAAAAGAGGCACAAAAAAGAAACAACCTCTAGCCTACTGAGCATACTTGTCTGAAGGTAACTATACGAATAAAAAAAGCTAATAACTCAGACACTAAATCTACTTGTCCCAGGCGCCAAGCGGTTAGTCATTTTTTTCTGTCGCAGAAATTAAAGCTCTTGAGGAAACAGTCATGAGCGAACAAAATGAACAGCGAAATGCTCTCCACAGCCGAACTCACCCTGCTTACTTCAATTTTTCATGATTGGAATTCACTCTCTGCCAATGATGATATCGCTTTTGATACCTGGATCGAATTACCTCGCTCTGTACGAGTTTACAGAATGATTTTCCAGGTAGGAAGAGACAGGAAAGAATGCATCATCTGTAGAGTATTTAAAATAGAACTGGTCTGTTGCTCTGCGTTTTACTGCGCCATTCATCACTCTTTAAAGAGAAGATATTCAGGACAGTGCTGCGTGGTGTAGCTTAGACTTCTCTGAGGTAATATCCAGCCAGCTGCTCTATAAGAATATTAACTACATCCATAAATAATGGCAAGATGCTAATTGCACTGTTTTGTTCCTGAACACTGGAGAAAAACAATGTTACAGAGCTCCAAACTTGTGTAGGCATGTAGCAGGTTTGGCTTCAAAAGCTCAGCCGCGACCGCCGCCATCTCCGCTGTTGAAGTTCGACCTGGTTACATTCTGTGTTTAACACACCCTCGTCAACTTCCCATGATTTGCTCCATCGAAATCCCAGACGCCATCGTAAACGCCATTCCCATACCGCACTGGCTTGCTAATTGATCAGGAGCAGAACTTGGCCACTGCTTTTAGTTGAATTGCAGCGAATTGAAATTGTCTTCCACGGCTCGAATTTGCAAGCAAGGTTTCAAACTCAATTTTATAATAATCAAGTGTGGAAAATTCTACTTGAGTTTTAAATTTCAAGTCAAATGCAGATTCAAATGTTCAGATTCAGCTGCATCCTGAGATTTAGGAAAAGCGACGGAGCACAGATTCACCTGCCACCATTTCAGCCAATGAGCTCAAAGTAGTGTTATTGTTTTGAGACTGTGAATATGAGTATAAATTTCAATTAGAAACCTTGCACACAAATCCCACAAAGCCATGGAGTCTGCACACAGTTTCAATTTGATGTACAGTCATTCAAATAATTCATGAAATATTCAGATCTGGACATTTTAATGAAATCAAATCAAAGTGTAATGGCACATTTCTCCAGATACAACGACAAAAAAATGTTGAAACAACTAATATTTTATAAACATAACATTCCATCTGCTAGCTAGTACGGCTTGTGCTGAACGTGGCCAGTCACGTGACGTGAGTGTGACGCACATCCGAGTCGTACGAGGAAGTCGACAAAACAAGGGCCTTATAGGAATAGAAACGAACAGGGTTGAATTTTGATATTTCTATAAATGAAGCTGTAAAATAAACACACCCCTAATCCCGATTATAATCTTGAGTCACGAGAGTCAGGAGGATTGTCCGAGGCCATGCGGTCTTTGATTTTGGTGCATGAATTGCTAGCTAAGGCTATCTTCACATTGCTGGTGCCACCTTTCTTACACTTTTTTCCGTTCATTACATACGGAATAAAACATGACGTGACATGCTGTTACAGGAAAAACTACACCACTGTTACCATCCTGCAGTGGATTATTTTCCTTCTATTCCACTGAGAGCTGCCATTTTTTATTTATTAAAGAACAACACATCATAGGTAGCTCCTCCTCTTGATATTTTCACAGAGCAAAGTTTGCAGTCTGCTTTGCTTTGATCATTAATCATGAAACAGGTCTGGTATCAGTATCGATGCATCTGGTGTCCCGTTTGAAATGCTGCACGGGTCGGCTGTTGAATTATCCTGCGCTAGATTTTTAAAAAAATTATTATTAATAGTAGTGCTGTTAGCATTTCTTGATTGAGATTTCTTTTTGATGTGGATACAATATAGCTGTTTGTTTTTGTTTTGTTTTTTTTCCTCCAGTGAATCATCTCTGATCCTTTGCTATTCGTTAATTATGATTCGGGTTCTTGTGAATCTCTCACTGTGTGTGTGTGTGTGTGTGTGTGTGATCTATTCGCAATGAGCTTTATGTATGTATGTAATCACCTTGACCATCTGTACGTTAGTCCCTGCAGAATGACAACCAGACCCGGCTCGTTGTACCATGCTAATTTGAGCGGGAGAGAAATTCCACTTATTCGATTTCTATGCTAATCCAATCCCAAAAGAGAGTCGACGCCCACCGTGTATATACCACACCTTAATGTCCGCTAGCTGTGTTATTACTCCTTTGGCACATGCTAAGCATTTTTGCATTTGTTTGTATTGCAAATATCACAAGGTCACTGTGTAGCATCATGGAAATATTAGATTACTGGTGTAAATGAAATGGTGTGACCTTGACTCCAGATGGTCTGTGAATGCTGCTATAATTATTGCATTTAGGAACGGTTGTATATCTATAAAATTTAATACAAGGTGAATGTCAGATAAAGGTGAGCGTAGAAACTTTTCTCGAAGCTTTTCTGTTTTGTGTTAGCCTGAAATCCCATTTCTTTCCATCCTGAAATGCAATTACAGTAGCATCACTTTCATTTTCCCCCTGTGGCTAATATTTGTGTCCTTCAGACGTCGGTCAAAAGGTCTGATCAAGACATCAAGACATCGCTTAGCCTTGAATCGCTTTAAAAAAAAAAAAAAAAACTACTCAGTGCAAATCCCATTGATTGAGTTCAATCTGTCAGGCGCTCTATTTCTTCAAACATGAAGCGCTTTATTGCTTGAACTGACGCACATACGCTGCGTGGAAGCAACAACAGGTCACACTGAGGAGAGAAAGAAACAGACGACAGGAAATAAGAGCCACCCTGCCACAAACAATAAACAATACAAGCGCTGGAAAAGTCAGTACTGTCACTGTATTGTGGTCGATAAAGTCAATGTCACAGCAGAAAATTAATAAATTATCCTCCAGGAGAGAACCTGAAACATCTCGACACACAGGACCTGTCCTTCGGGAGCTTTTCCTCAAAATGAGAAAAGAAAAGGAAAAAAAAAAAAAGAAGTTTCCCGACGTGGCACGACTGTGGAACTTGTCGAGATAAAACTGCATTCTATTCAAGGCCTTTTTTTTAATTAACAACTAGCTTTCCTCATGAATCGTTTCATTATAAAAGTATGGATTTTAAATGTACATTCGGGGTTATTTTTTTTTTCTATCTCGCCACCAAGCAGGGTTAATTAACAAACAGTAGATGTTTAATTTGAATCTTTTATTGTCCAGGTTTTTATTTATGTGCTCATTCTAATATGCTGGACTTGTCCAGCAGACACTCCACGTAAAAAAAAAAAACGTAAAAAAAAAAAAACTGTTCATATGGTGAAGTTTTCTGTAAGGAGACTTTTATTGAACATTTATGGAAGGAGTCTCCAGTGTAAGTACATCGTAACATCACGGATGTATTCGTAAGTCATTTGGCATTTCAGAGAATGTATTAACAAAAATGTAATATTTATTTTAAAAATCATTGGAATTGATAGAACAGTGGTATAAGAGGAATAAATGAATAACGATATCTCGAGAGATGCGAGACCTGTCCTTCGGGCACATTTTGTCAAAATAACTCCATTGCAGAAAAACAAAAGGAAAATAAAAAAAAAGCTTCCGAATGTGTCGCGACTGTCGATGGTGCTTGATAGCGAACGCTCCCCCGGATCCCGAGCGTGGCGGGATGAGGCTGCGTTCAGCTCAGGGCTTTTTCACTCCGCACACATCTCTTGAGGGAAAACACAGCGTGGGACACGGCTGGTGGGATTTCTATGTGCAATATCTGAAATTCAGATAAGGCCACGAAAAACAAACTTTCTTAACAAATAGTTAGAGGGCCAAGCTGTTCTCAATCCTCCGTCCTTTCATCCGCTCGTAATATTTTCAAGCTGTTACAGTTTCCCCCACTGAGATTCTTCTTGGAATCCTGGCAACACATCAAGAAAAAAACATCTATTTTACATTCACAAGTTCACAACAGCGGCTTCTCGTTGGGTTCGGAAGACGAGTGTCAATCAGGCATCTCACGTCTCTGGGCATCTATAGGACAGCTCTCATTATTATTATTATTATTATTATGATTATTATTAAGACTATTATTAGTCTTAATCACTCATGTACAGTTTGCATTAAAAATTAGCGTAATCCTTTAAGATTATCACTCGTCACACTTTTCAAGATCCCAATAAAATCTTCACCGAATTCTATAACAGACGGTAAGATAGTGCGTGTTCTCCACGTCAGATGATACGATGAAGATCCTCTAACGATAGACCTGTGATTAAAGAAAATGAGTTTGTTTTGCTCACCTCATAAAGTAGCGTGATCGCCCAGAAAACAGGCCTGCATAAACAAAAACATCCTAATAAGGAGATTTTTTTCTCTTCGTTAGCACGTTTCATTCATCCTGTGTTCACAAGTGCGAAAGTGACAGGTGACTGTTTATTTTCTACGTATACGTGCACAAGCAATGTTTCCATTTTGCACGTTAAAGCGACAAATCCAAATGACTGGCTTGATTCCTCGGACCAATCCTACTGCAAGCGTGGTCTGACGTTTCTTCAGTTCCCCCGCTCACAACTAGGTTCCGTTTACTGTTTGGCGCACAAAAAAATGAAAGAAAAACGTATAACCGTGGTTTCATCCTTTCCTGTCCTGAACGAACTCTCGTTAAATGTGCGCGGAGATGTTACAAAGACAAAAAGCTTGGATGGGAGCAGCAGAGATTGTTGTTCCCTCTGGTGAGTGTACGTAGCTAGAACAGTTAGCTTGCTTTGCAAACAATCTGACAACAAAGCTAGTCCAAAGCCAAGCTTGTAATATTTCAATTCAAAAACAACAGATTTTTCACTCTGATTAGTGCAATATTTAATTTGCATTTAACTAGTTAGCTTTAGTAGCTATGTGTAGCTACTAGCACTTCTCACTGGAACGATGGACAGGCCACGCCCACAAGAGACAAACCTCAAGTGATACAAGCGACTTGTCTCGTGCTATTGTGAGCATGAGGTTATGTTTCGCCTTCACTACTAACGAGCTGTCCGGAGAGTTTGCCGTCCTCCTATTGGTGGATTTTAGACGAGTGTTCTGGCACTCGTTTTAATTAAAAACTTTGTCGTCAGCCATCTTTGATCGCGATGGCAATAAACTGGCTGCAGATAATGACGACACGTCACAATAGGCACTCTCGTCACCATAGAATTGTTTTATGACAGCAGCATCATGCAGAAAAGCTGGCCTGTCATGATTTTATACGCAGTAGCTCGAAATATTGAAGTAGGGGAAAAAGTCTGCAAGTTAGTGATTTACACACACAAGTTTCACACACACACACACACACACACACACACACACACACACACACACACACACACACACACACACACACACACACAAGTATTCGCCCTCGTTAATAAAATCCATTTCAGTTCCAGGTTGTTTCACTACAAAATGCGGAAAAGGGGGTGAATACTTTAGCAGGGCTCTGCGTCTTAAAGAATTTACCTGTTTTTATGGTTACACAGGACTGAAAACAAACAATTTCCGACGTGCAGTGTTTCTTTAAGAGTCATCACGGTGCAAACCTCAGCTCCAATTAAACATAACGAGAAAATAAACAGAGGCGCTTGCATTGGTATTTGAATGCATTAAGTATCCGGAAAGCTCTCGCTCGATGCTCAGGAGGACCTAATCACACACTTACAGCGCCGAGGTTACTAAGCAACCAATGGAAGAAAACAATCCGCCGCCCATGGCATTTCTACATGGCATTAATGTTGGCTCGGACTTAGACGTGTTTTGAATGTGAAGTCGACAGCCAGCTACAGAGGTTGTGCTGTTTTTTCTCTCTTTACTTGAAATGCATTGTGAATTGCAGCTCATATTTTAAGCAAATTAGGTATTCATTAGGAACAAATGGAAATTAATGGAATATCTCTATTTATTCATTTCTAAGTCGTTGCCCTGGGGTATCTGTTAGATCAGTTTGGAGGCAGATGATTATCGCAGAGATTACACGGTGGATTCGTTAAAAAAAAAAAAAAAAAAAAAAAAAGGCCACAAGGTTGTAAGTTCAAAAGTCAAGACTAAAAGAAAGCCACAGTGGGTTCTCGAGCAATTCTTGAGAAATGTTGGGATCGGATTCCGCCTTGCTATTACACCATCGCCGATAAAAGCATGATACAGCTTTTAACAGACAGCTCTGGATATATATCTTTCACGACAGGTTATAGTTTAGCTGCAGAATAAATAAATAAAAATGAATGAATGAATGAAAGAAATAGAGGTGCAAGTGGATAAACAAACAAACAAATAATAAGTAGATAAATAGAAGCATAGATAGATAGATAGATAGATAGATAGATAGATAGATAATGTGTAAACAAACAAATAAGTAAATGCATGAATAAATCAATCAATAAATAAAGCACATAAAACAAAAGCACATAAGCATGCACATGCAAATAAAAGAATGAATGGATGAATGAATGAATGAACGCATGCACAAGTGCATAATCAATCCGACAAACAAAAAAATGAATGGAAGCATGAATGCAGAAAGAGAGAGAGAGAGAGAGAGAGAGAGAGAGAGAGAGAAGGAAAGACATAGAGGCATGAGTAAGTAAATAAATAAATAAATAAATAAATAAATAAATAAATACATTTGCATGAGGCCTACACTGTCCCTTTATGACACTTTGCATAAATATTTTAGAAAACAATTTTATTTAAAGTTTATTTTTTAAAAATCATTACATGACATGGCACGTTAGGTTTTTATAACGTTGTCTTATATGGAATAGAAGATTTCAGCTCTAATCATAATCCAAGCGTTCGACTAGGCATTAAGTCCCGGTTACGCCGCTTTCATCACATGACGTGTTTCTGAGTGTGACTTGCATCCAGCGCAGCACACAGGTGCCGGCCATGATAGAAACCGGAGTGCGCGTGTATACCGCGGTTTACGGTAACTGTAAAAAGTACTGTTCATAGCTGCTTCGTGGACGTTCTACACCATTAAATGTGACTATAAATGGATAAAAAAAGTATTATGTGCTGTTCATTAACAAATTACGAATTGTAACTGTTGGCTAATCGTTATGGTATAAGAGGAATACGTCATTTCGGGACGTGCTGTTATAGTAAAATAATCAACGTCAGGGTGGTAACAGTAACAGCGTTTCATTACACCACAGTGTCACTGATTATTTTACTATTACAGCACGACACAGAGGGTTGCATTCAGTACATTACAGCCTTCACCTCCGTCTTATGATCACTCTGATTTTATTTGTACACCATTTGTCCCTCTTAAATGAATATCATAACTTTTCAACAAAATTAGCTGCCTGTGAACTTTTTAACCCTTTAATTTCAGCCTCCATTTTACTCTGGCTAAGGTGTAATCCTTGAATATCTATTTTAGTGGATCTTATGTAACCTGAAACACAGCCGGTGGCCCCTCATCCTGTACAGACTCCTGCTCTGGTGGACAGAGGGGTCCAGATGGGTCGCCTTTGGCTCCTCCAGCCTGAAAACTGCTGTAAGTGCTGTCAATCTCAATGACGGTGGAACTGGTGGCCACAGCTGGTGGACAGCTTCTCATCTCCATGTAACGATTGAAGTTTGTGATTCTCACCTGATACACTCGGCCAAGCGTGATCGAATGATTAGAAACATGGATGCCTTTGACAAGCCTGTCACATGCCAGTCCAGCCCTGACCTCATCACCACCAGGTGAGAGAACGAGAGAGAGAGAGACCGAGCGAGAGAGAGAGAGAGAGAGCACGAGAGAACAAGAGAGAGAGAGACAGAGAGAGAGAGAGCACGAGAGAACAAAAGAAAATGCGAGAGACCGAGAGAGAGAGAGAGCACAAGAGAACGAAAGACACAGAGAGAACGAGAGAGAGACCACAAGAGACCGAGAGAGAGAGCACGAGAGAACAAGAGAGAGAGAGAGACAGAGAGAGAGAGAGCACGAGAGAACAAAAGACACAGAGAGAATGAGAGAGAGACCAAGAGAGAACAAGAGTGAGAGAGAGCACGAGAGAACAAGAGACTGCGAGAGACCGAGAGAGAGAGAGAGAGCGCACGAGAACGAAAGACACTGAGAGAGAACGAGAGAGACTGAGAGAGAGAGAGAGAGACTGCGAGAGAGACTGCGAGAGAGAGAGAGAGAGAGAGAGAGAGGGAGATTTTACTAACTGCAGAACATGACTCATTGAGCATATTGTGCTTTAACTGCATTTGGTTCATTCAGTTCTTTGACTAATAAGCAAAATTAACATTTATTCTAATATTCAAGAGAGTGTTATTAAAAAGAGAGACAAATCCATTTTCTAGCTTTTTTTAAGAAACAAAAAATGCCCAGAAGGAACCTGTCTAGACCTGGATTAGAAATAATCACATCACTAGAATTAGCGAAGAATGTTAGCTGCAGAACTACAGCTAAGAGTTTCTGGATGTACGTGAACATTTTGTGTTAATAAATTTGGGCCAAACGCTATATTCATTTAAAAAAAATTCTTATACCAACTTTCACCTGATATTAAAACAATTTATAAGGACCTCTCCCTACAGTGTCATTGTCCCTACACGCTTAGAGAAAAAAAAAAAAAAGGACAATCTAGCACCTTTGCTCTCTGGGTTCACTTTTAGAAATGTTTCCAAAGAAAACTTTATCAAGAACAATTAACCATTTAACAAACTCACAATCTCTCACAGTCTAAAAAACATTTAAAACCCTTAAGAGCTCTTTGGTTGTCCCTCTGGAGGATCTTTTAAAGGTTCTGTGTCGTTCCGCTTCAGAACAGGTTGCAAGGGGTTGTAAAATTTGTTTTTTTTCCTCTAGTGAAAGAAGCTAATAGAAAGCTAGAACTGTTTACCATCCAACAAGCTACTACACTCTTAAAAACTGTAGAACCCTTAAGGAGAACCCTTGAGGTTTTTATGTATAACCCTGCAATAAAGTGTTTTCCTGTCAGAAAGGATTTCAAGCTTTGGATGCTACGAGTCCTTAATTATCAACGACCCCTTAAGAACCCGTGAAGAACTGGTTTTTTTTTTTCTAAGAGTGTGTGTATTAACTGGGTTAACTGGGTTAATACACTGGGTTAAAGTCTGCAGCACAAACTTCAAATTATTGCTTATTATCTTCTTCTTAATTTCTAGAACCTGTCAGGTGTTTAATATTTCTTGGTCCTTGGTACAGAAAAAAAATGTTCTACAAAGGGTTCTTTGGACGATTGGTCACTGGACGATTAAGGGTTTGAAGTCTTCTAAAACAGTTTTCATTTCTGACAGGGAAGCATTCTGTTGTAGGGCCTGACACAGAAGCTTCGAGTTCCCCGAGAAAAATTTTAAGGTTCTTTAAGAATTCACTGAATAATTAAAATATCTAGAACCTTGTGGTATTTGGTACACTTCTAGAAACAAATGAGCTCTTCTAGGGTTTTTTTTTTTTAAGGGTTCAGTGGATAATTAAGGGTTTGGTGCTTGTAATCTCCTAAAACGGAAACACTCTGTTGTATGGCTTGATATAGAACCTTTACGTGTTCCCCAAGAAGGGATAATTACGGGTTCTAAACTTTCTGTCCTTTGATTCAAATAGCATAAGTATTAATATCTTCTTACTACCTAGAACCTGTCAAGCGTTTAACGTGTGTTGGTGTGCGGTAGGTTTGTTTTTTTTTTTTAAAGAGAAAAAAAAAGGGTTATTCAAGAGTTCTTTAAAACTGAATAATTAAGGGTTCCTCTAAAAGGGTCCTAATTTCTGATCGGTGAAATTTGTGCAGCTTGCTATAGAAGATTTAAAGATTCCCCAAAAGCGAAACGTGGAGAAGGGTTGTACATTTTCTAATCTTGAGTCAATAAAGAAATAATAAATGAATTAGATGAAACTCTTTCAGTTTTTGGGCGTTTTTCCGTGGTCAGTTCAGACCTGTGGAACCTCCAGGATGTAGTAACCTAATTAAATTGAGAAGTTCTCCTGGAGCTGGCCTCGAGCTGGCCATGACATCGGAACAAATTGCTCTTGCTAGTGACCTAAACGTGGCAGACTGGTGAAATGGAACAGACCCCGGGGAGTAAAGATGGTACAGGCCCTGGGGAAGACAATAGTAATATTCTCATCACCAGGATTTGATGTTCTCCTGCAGAACCCCCTGTCCCGGCTTTGCCCTGTTACACAACATTTTCTATTCACGCGCTGGGAACGATTTAATAGATCTGCTTTGAAGAAATACAAAAATGCATGGAGGGAGGAAAAAAAGCAAACATTTGTGGAAAATGGTTGCAGGCGTGAAACGCTTCTGGCAAGTCGCTCGCACAGATCCCGTTTTCCTGGGAGGCCTTTGTGCAGACAGCATGGGTTTCACGGTTCTGCCTGCTCTTTAGCCTGCTCTGGCTCTCGTCTTCCCCTTCGACCATCTGCAACGCGACGCAGCAGTCGGTTCCACCTCTGACCGAATCACACACAAGTCTCTGTACTCATTTAAACCCTCTCCATGACTCCTTTTAACTCTCTAATCGACAGCACTTGTTTTGTCAAAGTCTTCCCATCAAGCAGTGACACCTCAGGCAGCTAAAAACGACAGAACGCTCGCGCGCTAGCTCGCATAAACAGTCCACGACCTGACTGAAGGTCATCTCGCTAGAACACAGTGTAATCAATAATGCAGCAGCCATAAGTCATAAACCACAAGAAGTACCATTGGTTCTGGCAGAAATCCATCACGGCGAGCAGCTCGAGACTGAGAGTTGATCGAAGTAATAAAAATAGTCAAATTGTTTTAAAGTGATTTATCTGAGAACCCTGGATGAATCTAGAACCACTCATTTGCAATGTGTGAAATGCAGAACATAATCCCTGCAGTCTTGTTCATCAGAAACAATGCTAATCAATTAATTAGCATCTCAGCATCCACAAGGGTTCTTCAAGGGGTCACTGTACAATTAAGAGTTCCTAGCCTACTTTCTGATAGGGAACCCATAAAAGGTTCTTCATAAAACGCTACAACAGAGTGTTTCCTATAATAAAGGAGGGTAATCACTGTTTGTTAGCTTATCACCATCTACAACCTTTAACAAAGTGCTCTTTAAGTGTTGTTTAAGGGTTCAGTGGTTAATTAAGTGTTCTTAGCCTCATTTCTGATAGGGAACCCTTAAAAGGTTCTGTGGAGAACGCTACAAAAAAGTGTTTACCTAACAGAAGGAGGCTAATCACTGTTTATTAGCAAAAAATAAAAAATAGTTTCATCGGATAATTAAAGGTTCTTAGCCTGCGTTCTGATAGTGAATCACTCTGTTTTAGTGTCCTAGCTAGCATATAGAACCTTTAAGTTTTCCGATACCGCCAGATTCCTTTCAGAAATTAGGCTAATCACTGATTATTAGCATCTCAGCATCTATGCACTTAGAAAAAATTTGTTCTTTAATGGGTCTTTGCATGATTAACCAACCCTAGCTTGCTTTCTGAAAGGGAACCTAAAAACATCCTGTGCAGAACTCTACAACAGAGTATTTCCTTATCAGAAAGGAGGCGTATCACTGATTATTAGCATCCCAGCATCTACATGCTTAGAAAAGAGGGGCTCTTTAAGGTTTCTCTGGATAATTAAAGGTTCTTATCTTCCTTTTGGATAGGGAACCACTCTGGTGTAGTGTTCTAGCTAGTGCATAACACCTTGAATGGTTATCAAACAGCCAGATTCCTTTCCGACACAAGGCTAATCATTGTTTTTTTTTTTTTTTAAGCATCACAGCATTTATACGCCTGGAAAGGGTTCATTGGATATTTAAGGATTTTTTTTTTTTTGCCTCCTTTGTTGTTCTTGTTTGTTGTTGAGTTCTTCATATATCTTTTAAGGTTTGCCCTCATAAGGACAAGCCAGATTCTTTTCCAGGTTCTAGATTTAACCTTCTGTTTTTCAAAGAGTTTAACTTTTCTTTTGATCCTCTGAAGTTTAAGAGAACAGAAGAAGTCTTAACAGTTCAAAATTTTCTTAGAGTGCACTCTTAGTGCTTTTTCCACAAACAGCCAGTTGTATGCCTAGGGGAAAAAAAAAAGTTTTTATTACAAATCCTCGAGCTGAAGATCTTGGGATGATGTCCAGAACCTCACTGGTGGAGCATCTCCGTGTTGGCCGCTCGGTCTGTGCGGAGGCCAAAGCCATCTGTTGCTGGAGTATTGATAATTTCCCCAGCAGGCCCGTCAGCTGCAGCGCAGGCTTGATTGGGCAATTCTCAATCTCACAGCGAAGCAGCAGGACGTCTCTGCACCTGGGTTCGTTCTGCAAACACACAATTATACTTCCAATCAGCGGGAAGATGAGAACCTGGCGGGGGATCCGTTGTGGCGAGAGGTTTTGTCTCACGATTTTAGACGTTATGATTGAAGTTCCGTTTGAGATGTCATGCTTAACGATTGATCGGCGCGTAATCTTCTTTGCTTCGGAAATGATTCTGTGAATATCAATATGTCAGTGGCAGGCCATTTAGGTAGAACGTGAATTTGACTGTTTGGATATCAGGACGGAAATCCAACCTTTAGCACCTGTAGGACCGTACGTTTTTCATCTGGGTGAAGTGACAAGGCAGACGAGGAAATATACAATAGGATCCTTGAGGAAAATAAGTTCCTCAAGGGTTCTTTTGGATTCTTACTAAGTCAAATACATGTTAAAATGGAAGCCTTCTGGTTTAGGGCTCTACATAGAAACTTTAAAAGATTGCCCAGTCTGACAAACTGAAGAACATTTTAGGGTGCTAGATGAAATCTTCAAGCAATTTATTCAAGAACACTGAACAAATCTAGGAAATCTAAATTCAGGAATGAAATCCAACCTTAGCACCTGTAGAACCAGACATTTGCACCACTTGGTGAAGTTACAGCGCATATGTGGAAGTATATGATGCAGAGCTGTGCAAAGGTTCTCAGTTTGTACACTATTGGTGCTAGCTGGAACCTTCATCAGGTAATTTATTCAAGAACGCTGGACGAATTCATTCATTCTAGGACCATTCATTTAGAAACTCTTAACAGCAGAACATCTAAAATATTCCCTGTAGTCTTGTTCATCTGAAATAATGCTAATCAGTGTTTATTAGAATCTCATAGCATTCTCAGTCTTTAAAAAAAAATGGCTCTTCAAAGGTTCTTTAAGGGTTCTTGGGGTCATTTCTGATGAGAAACCCCTTAAGGGTTCCATGTAGGGTGTTTCCCCATCAGAAAGGAGGCTAATTATCTACAGTCTTCGATTAAATGGTTCCTCAGGGGTTCTTTAAAGGGTTCAGGACACCACAACATGGTACATTTCGTTCATGGTTCTTTCTGATTGGAGAGGACTTTGTACTGTTATTTGTAGTGTTCCCAGCAGAACCCAAACCCAACCTGAAATAATAAATAAATAAAAATGGATGGCTGAAAACCTTCACAAACAGAAATCTTTACCTGAGAAGGCTGCATGTTCAATCGGAGACGCTGGGGCTCTTGGAATTATTTGGGAAAAATCATCACAGCGAGAAAAAAAACCAAAATGACTTCAGGATTTCTGTGCAGATGTTTTGTCCTGTAGCCGCGACAGTTTGAGCCAGATGCGGCATTTGGCTAGAGGAATCCCCAAGGACAAAGCTGGCCACGTTCCCATCTCCCATCTCCCCGGAAACTACTTGAGCTCCCGGGCTGTAAGATGTCTGCATGGTCATGTGACAGGGTTGTGGACTTTTGTCCTTCTGGTGACTGGTATTTTGGCATATTAGGGAGAAGATGTGCTGAAAATCAATGATATGAAGAAGGAAAACGGAAGGAGTAGGAGAAGGACGAGAGATAATTATGTTTCAAAATGTTTACAACAAAAATGGAGGAGAAATGTGACAATATTTCTTTCCTGAAAACTAACCAGGAAAGCGAACACAATTTTAGCTCAAGCAGTCGTGCTGGAAGAAGGTACACGTATATAAATTCCTCCTCTAGTGAACGTGCAAATGCTCATAAAAACACAGTGACTACTAACCGTTTTGCTCAAGCTGAAGCAGAACATTGCACCTTGAATTCCAAATTCATTTGAATCACTTCTTCCCCATTGCTAGCATTATTTCAAAGAATAACAAAAGATGTGTAGCTTTTAATATTTTAAAGAATCAATCGTTTGTTCCTCTTTTATTAATTTAAATGTGAATCTAAACAATGCTTTTTCCATTTGAGAAAAAAAAAAACAACACACTAATATTTAAGGGAATTTTTAAAACGAGTTAAAGAAAGTACAGCCATTTACAAATTCCTTCAAAGTTTCAAAACCAGCTTCATTTCTTTTACTCAAACTAAAGCACAAAAATAGAAGTGCTTAAATTTACATGAAGTATAAAAATAAAAGTACAAGAATCACAAATCAGAGCATGAACTGCAAATGAATTTAATTACTGATGACATGAACAGAAGCGTGCTAAACTAATCTTTTAAATATGAGCTAGCATGATAATAATTCGGACAGTACAAACTAGGCTGCATGCTAATAGCTAGCTGTAATTATTCTGTAATTATGCATGACAGCGAATAACAAACATTTGGTGAAACATTAGCTAGCTTAAGAGCTAACGATAGCACTCTCTTAATAAAAGTTCAAATACCGCTAGAATTTTTTGCTTACGAATACAAACATATAAACTCTTAAATTTACTTTAATGAAAGTACAAGTAAGACTCACACTCTGATACTGAAAAAGTTTGTAAAGTAACGTAGGCAAGCATGAACTAAAGCTAGCTAACTTTTTTTTTTATCTTTTGAGCTAGGAATGCTTATAGTAGCTACTTAACAAACTAGCTGACGGGATCAAGTTCTTCGCAGTAGCTAAATTTTCTTTCAATACAATTCAACTAATAAACAAAATTGTGAAGTTGTTGTATGAACATGTTCTACTGGATGAAGTGCATCGACTATGAAACGCACAGCTGAACTTTTCTGAGTTCCTGTCATTTGTGTCGCGTTTTTATTTATTTATTTTTCCCCCCCACGTCACCTTGAAAACGTTCTCCATAATTTGTCGCGTCTTCATCTTGCGACCTCCATCGACGCCGTGTTCCTTCGCTGTTATTATAGCTGACGTTTGCACTCTAATCGCTATTGAGTGGCACCCAGCCAGGACGGCAGGAATCTGAATCCATTAACATTTCATGCAGCCTTCACCTGCCGCCGACGCTCGACGCCATTTTCGATACGACGACACACTCAAGCTAAGTTAAAAGACCTGCTGTTTAAAAAAAAAAAAAAAAAAAAAAAAAAAAAAAAAAAAAAAAAAAAAAAAAACCACCAGCGTGCTCGTTCAAATGGATCATTATTCAACTGGGACTTTAACTTCTGTCTGTTGAACTGTATAGGAAGTGAAAAGGAAATCATCTGCACTTAGCACTTAGCCACACACACACACACACACACACACACACACGATTTTAAAATATTAGGGGAAAAACAGTGCTAGCATTGATTTTAAACCCGGTTTAGTCTCATCAGGGCATCAAAGGAGGAACACTGACACTGAACACGGAGCTGAGATTCACAACAGAGCCATTTAGCCTTAGGTGATGGGCCAGCTATCATTTTCATCATTATTTATTCATATGTTTATTCGTTTTGTAATAAATCGACTCGTGTTTGCGCGCGGCTTCTGCGTCCCCGGAATCCCAGACAGCTCTGCTCTTTAATGATCATTAAAGTGGAGCTCGGATGAGGAGCGGGATTTGACGTTCCCAGCTTGGCATTTTTTCAAAGTGACAAACTGAATCATATTAATACAACTCACTGTCACTATCAGGTTTTGTTGTTGTTGTTGTTGTTATTGTTTGTTCTTCATTGTTTATTATAAAAGTTATTTTCTCTTTTTCATTTGAAATTTTACGTGTGTATATTTTACATGCTTTTAGTTTCAGCTTTAGTTTTTGTAATTTACTCAGTTATATTTTTAAGTTTGTTTTACTTTAGATATTTTTATCTTTTTTTTTTTTTTTTTCACTGAAATTCGAGTTTAGTTGTTGGGTTTTGTTGGTATACGTTTCTAATATATACGTTTTATAAATCAGTTTATTTAAAAAGTTGAAATTATTTTACACGATGTTTTAGTCGCCTATGTCCATCAGCCACAGTAAAGGAGGCGTGGCCTCTGTGCCTGTCAGTCCCAGTGAAGGAGGCGTGGCCACTGTGCCCGTCAGTCCCAGTGAAGGAGGCGTGGCCTCTGTGCCCGTCCGTTTCAGTGAAGGGGGCGTGGCCTCTGTGCCTGTCAGTTTCAGTGAAGGGGGCGTGGCCTCTGTGCCTGTCAGTCCCAGTGAAGGAGGCGTGGCCTCTGTGCCTGTCAGTTTCAGTGAAGGAGGCGTGGCCTCTGTGCCCATCAGTCCCAGTAAAGGAGGCGTGGCCTCTGTGCCTGTCAGTCCGAGTGAAGGAGGCGTGGTCTCTGTGCCTGTCAGTCTCAGTGAAGGAGGCGTGGCCTCTGTGCCTGTCAGTCCCGGTGAAGGAGGCGTGGCCTCTGTGCCTGTCAGTCCCAGTGAAGGAGGCGTGGCCTCTGTGCCTGTCAGTCCAGGTGAAGGAGGCGTGGCCTCTGTACCTGTCAGTCCCAGTGAAGGAGGCGTGGCCTCTGTGCCTGTCAGTCCCAGTGAAGGAGGCGTGGCCTCTGTAACAGTCAGTCTAAATCTACATTATTTTAAAAATTACTGAATCGGTCACAATCTCACCTTCACAGCTATCACTATTTGTAACTTTGTAAACAGAAACGTGTAGGTCTAGCTGGACAGAACGTCTTGATTAACAAGCGTCCGGATAAACAACTAACATGACCGAATGATGACTGTTAGCTTTTTATTTTTTAGCCATAAGCGATCAGTTACGTTTTGTTTTGCAATGGCGTTTCACGTTACCATTTTTTACTTTTGTTTTGTGCTTGAAATTGAGAAACTTTTTTTTTTCAACAAGCCATATTGTGTACTCTGAGAAAACTTGCTCCTTTCACGATGAGCTACCTTCAGCTAAATAATTTGCATATATGCACATGATTGGCCACAACAGAGGATCTGCAGCAGGAGCTGAGATGGTTCGCTGGGTCACGTTTACAAAATTGAAGTCGCTGAAATACGGCCATTTTTTTTCAGAGGTTTATCGCTGAAACACTTTGCTGGTCTGCCAGTGGACGACTTCTGATCTAGAGAGAGAGAGAAAAGAGAGGTTGTTGAAGGAACGACTGTCTGTAGCTGCTGGAGTGTAAGCGACAACAGGAACAAACTCGATTCATGGCCGTACCACAACGGTTAATGTAACCATAAACGGATAAAACTCTATGACGTGTCGTTCTTTAATTGCTGAAATTTAGAACTGTTGTTGAATTGCTGCGGTACAAGCGGAACCTCTAGGTGTTAACGGTGACTCGGCATCATCACGCCATCACCATGATTATTTTCCTATCACAGCATGACACAGCGTATTTTATACCTTAGATCTTTTCTGTCTTTTATTTAGAACCAGTCTGATATCTTTCTAACTTGCTGTCCTCGTTTTTGGTGCCTCAGTCAGTTGCCAGCGTCGCTAACACCACCCCCAGCACCCCCACCCCCAGCACCCCCACCCCTCCCTACCACAGCCTTATGAATGGCAGCCAATCAGCGGCAGCACCCCCCCCCCCCCCCCCACCTACACCCACCCTCTGCAAACTGCATCCTTGTCTAGCAGAGCGAGAGAAAAAAGGATAGAGCTCAGAGAGGGAGAGGGGGGAGAGAGAGAGAGAGAGAGAGAGAGAGAGAGAGAGAGAGAGAGAGAGAGGTAGGCAGCTGGAGTCTTCTGCACAACTGTAGCCAGTCTCGGAGCCTGAGCACTGCCAAGAGGCGAAGACAGGAGCCAGTGTCGCACTTCAATGAGAACGACACGCGCCCAAAAGAGCGAGGGAACCTTCTTTTGAGGTAAGAAGCTTTGTTTTGGTTTTTTGTTTTTTTACGTTTTTATCCCGCTATGCAACATGCTTCTGCATAAAAAGAGCTGTTTTATTTTATATGCATGCATATGAACGAGTGCTTGTTTCCTTGCAATGCAATGCAATGCAATATAATATAATATAATATAATATATAATATAATATATAATATATGTAATTCATGGTTTCGTTTCATTTACCAAGCTCACCATAAAAATCAGAATATGATCAATATTTTCACTTCTGTACAAGTTCCACTAGAAGCTGGTCTAGTGCTGTGTTGTGATGATGATGTGATCAGACTGCTTCATTATAAAATCAGTCATTTTATAAAACAACAACAACAACAACAACAACAACAGTATTTTGCAATAACAAGCTCAACGATTAAAATATTTGAAATATCTCCATCATGACGCGTTTGATGAACGTACGTAATTATCCTTTAGCTGCGAAGGATGAACGAAACGCTTGCTTTCTGTCCTTATTTCCACTCCTGTTGCTTTATCTCTTAATTCCTGAAAGTGTGTGTCAGTTGGACCTGTTTGATGCCCATTGATATTACTTTGATGCGTCACACACACACACACACACACACACACACACACACACACACACACACACACACACACACACACACACACACACACACTCTTTCACTATCACTGTCTTTGTCTATGCCTTATAGTGAGTCCCTCAGGGTCGTATCTTGTGTCCTGTAAAACATTCAGAGACTGACTTTTTAACACAACGTTAAGACAGGGAACGTTATGCCGAGAGTCATTTGGAGTGACAGAGTCCCGATTTTGCTCATCATAGACCTTTGAGATATGTTTGTGATTCGAAGAGTAAACATAACGCGTAAATGTAAAACATGAAATCTAAGAGTTTTGGGCTCTGCAGTGTCTGTAGCCCAGGAAACTCATCGATGCTGCGTTGCGTGACTTCCGAAATCTACATCAGAAACAAGTAACAAAAATCCGTAGTGGATTTATGATGTTTTTATATCGACCTCCCATGGTTAGTTCGGGTCCAGTTTGACATTTTTATCTCGCTCTCAGACGCACTGTGCGAGTGCGCGAGTGATTTATACATCTGAGCCGGACGCATAATGGCACGGCTGTTTGGCGCAAATTAAAGTGCGCATTTCCTCCGAGCCGTTGTCACATGTATAATTGCCTTTCAACACAGACATGAATCATGAGACTTGCACTTCGATTCCAGATTGCATTCATCCCCCCCCCCACTCTCTCTCTCTCTCTCTGTCTGTCTTTCTCTCTTTTTCTATTTCTTATGAAGAGGGGATTAGAGTGGATGCAATTTGCCTCATAATGAGATAAAAGTCAGAGACAATCAATTTATTTCCTTGGAGAGGATGTAATAATATGAATGCCTCCATCCTAGGGTGCGCGTTCTACGTTTCTCGGCCTGGTAATTAATCCGGCTTGGAAAAGAAAAACATGTGCGTGGAAAATAATCTTCTAAGGAGCTGTAGTGTCTGCACTGATTCATCATATGCAAGATTCCCCCAGAAAATGCGACACAACACTGATACACTAATCATACTGCTGCTTTCTGTCTTAAACGTCCTGATTTAGGCCACGTTAATGATTCCTCAAGACCACCGCACAGGACGGCCTTCCAAAAAAAAAAAAACCTGAACGGTTCATTAATTCCCGCCAGCGTAATGGAATCACAGGAAGTGCCGTCTCTAATAACGCACAGCTCGCACGATTGCCTTGATTCTGTGAACCTGGCCGTATCAAAGCCTGATCCTCCGGGCAGCCAATCATCGAGCCAGAGATTTGATCTGTATCAAAGTTTCAAAACAAAGACGACAGGGCATTAATATTACAGAGGAGATGGCAGCTGTGAAAATTGTCCAAAGTGAGAGATAGATAAAGAGAGAGACACACAGAGTGAGTGAGAGAGAGAGAGAGAGAGAGAGAGGTGTAGAAAAGCTCTGGGGCTCCACCATGTGGTCGAAGGTTGAAATGTCACTTTTATCTCAAAGACCTGGCAACATTACTTTTTTCCAGCTAATTTTTCAATTTATTCAAACGTTTTTTTTTTTTTTCATCATAATGTTCCATTTTTCTATTCGTCATTTTTTTTCCCCTTTATTTACATTTTCTTTTACTCAACCTCCTCATCTAGGATCCCATATCGCTCCCCAGGATCCTCACTAAGATCAAAAGCTGCAAGTTCTCAAGTTCTTCATCTCTCGCTCTCTATTCCGTTACGTTATCACTTCAGAAACACGTTCGAGGTAATGACACTGTTCATGTCCAGAGTTTTAAAATTACATCTCTAATTAGAACGCTCAATCATAATAATAATAATAAGAAGAATTATCAAAGACGTTTTAATTGTTACAAAAGGGAGTCGATTTGTCTCTCACACACACACACACACACACACACACACGAAGCCTGAGGGCCTGGAAGAGATTAACATCAGAGCTGCGGCAGGATTACGTGCAAGAAGCGTTCGCGCTCTACAGAAAGCCATTAGCGGACTTGCTCGGCTTTTCAATTACAAAAGCAATCTCGGACTAATTTTCGGAAGGTCCTCTATTATGCCATCCTTCATTTTAAGCAGAACGGTTACTTCCAGAACGGCTGTGTTATTGGAAATCCTTGCAGATAGATACATTTTGCTGGGATGTAGGTGTGGGTCTGTTTGTGCTCAGTGTTTGGAGAAGGGTGGAAGCCACGGCGTGTGATTATGACAAATGTGTCGAGGCTCCGGCAGGTTTTTTTTTTTTTTTTGCAGTAGAGAGGAGCAGTTGCTACGAGACGCCACATCCAAAAAAGTCCCGAGTATACACTCCTGTTGGTCTCAGAGCCTCAGGGTTTAGTTTAGCCGATGACTAAAACACATTTCATGATTTAACAGGATGCTAAATATCCTTCTACACCTCTTCATCGGCGTCTCTCCGCCAGGTTCCTCTCATTTCCCTGCAAAAACGAGGTGTTTTTCTGAGACACACTCACTGTTAATGATCACTTAATGATCTGGTAAAACAGCTTTTACAGGAAGTTCACAAGAGCTTTACATATTAATGATCGCATGCGGCTTTATGTTTCAGACTTTTTAGACGTGTTCTGTACTAAAATTTTTAAAAATTTTTGACACGATTCGTTTAGTTTCATGTGATTTTGTACACGACTCCTTCTTCACGTGATTCTTTTTGGCCACGCGATTCGACATTTTTACACGATTCATTTATGTTCGCATGTCATTTTGCACGATTCACTGATTTACACAGATGATTCATTTCTTTTTACATGATTTCCACGTGATGTTTACACATGATTCACTGATTTAAAAATGTCCCTTTTACAGATGATTCATTTCTGTTCACGTGATTGTTACACAATTCATTTATTTCCACGTGAATGTGAATTTTCACACGTGATTGTTTGGACACATGATTCATTTCTGTTCACGTGATCTTTTCACATGATTTTTTTTTTAGTCCACACGCAATTCTGGCAACACGATCCATTCGTGTTTACCTGAGATTTTGTTTACACGTGCGATTCCTAACGTGATTTTACACACGGTTGATTTGTTTTCACGTGTGATTTTGTACGCGTAGCGCATGTGGTTTCATTTTTCACACGCGATTTTCTAACAGGAATAAGAACCTATTGTTCACGTGCAATTTCAGAGCATGACGTGAGATGTGATCACATATTACTTGAACCAGGACGTGTGGAAAAACTTGGAGGCGCTTTTTCTGCAGTGGAGGAACAGGGGAAAGACAGTGTTTAAGAAAGAACCTAAAAGAACCATTAGATGTGATGTAAGTTCCTGTTTCCTCCGAGTCAAGTGAAAGCATCCCGTCATTCTGAAAGCCGAAGAAACAAACTTGGGCCTCTCAGCTAAAGGCAATTACTACACGAGGCAACAAGCTGAGTGGGATTTGAATCAGACCCCAGACGCGTCGCTACACTTAATCAAAGTCGACCGTATCGATTCGGTTATATGAGCGGCTTTGGTGCACCCTTGTGCATTTATGCACCTGCGCTTTACTTTCGGCAGCTTAATCCCCGCATGAAAAACCGGTGAGCGTAAACAGATTTGACATTGTGAAAGGGAGGACGGCCCGATGCTCCGTGAATAAGATTTGTTGCGCCGCTTTATTGAGTTGCAGCCCTTGTTTTGCCGGATTATTCATTGTTAGCGCTGGCTCCGGCACGAGGGAGACGATGTCATCTCGATCAATACCTCTGACACATAATGAAGGGGAGACCATTTAAAAAAATGGATTTAACAATGAGAAAAGTGACTTGTGCAATCAGGAATCTGTAATGGTGTCATTCTGTATGGCAGAGATCATCAACCCGGTTTCTGCCGACCTCCAGATCCAGATAATGGAGTAGAGTAATTATCTAGAGAAGGTTCTGGATTACATTATCGGAGAGATTGTTTGCAGTAACTTTTACTTTTACAGACTTGGTTGTGTGACCAGGGCCTGTTTCCTGGCTTAACCGTGGTAGGAGATGTTGCGCGAGGATGTTAACATCCTGTACATGAATGCCGAATTCTGATTGGTCAGAAGGTGTTGATTAGTTTTCTAGAAGAGCAGCGCTGAGAGTAGTGCAGCTGCAAATCGCAGGTTTATATTAATAATGCTATCGCTTCTATAGTAACAGCTCATTGTAGCTCGCAGGGACTCGACTGACGTTGATATGGTGAAGTTTTCTTTAACGAGAGGTTTATTTAACATTTATGGAGTCGGAGGTAAAGTTTTCCGACATCTTCAGGACAGTTCTTTTGTCGCTTTGCGGTTTCTCGGTAACATGACAAGCTGCATGTTTTTTGTCTCATTAACTTCAAGAGAGAGAAAAAAATGAGAAGCTGCTTATGGAATGACTGTTTCTAGCTACGTATAAGTGAGAACAGGAACTAACCTGTTTCATGGACGTATTGTTCTTTACCAAAGTGCTGTGGTATAAGAGGAATAAAACACTTCAAGACATCGCTGTTATTGTAAAGTAATCAGTGCCAGTGTAGTAACAGTAACTCCACTATGACAGAATTACATAATAACAACAATATCATAAAGCTTTTACATTCATTCTGAGTTCCATCTCTGCTCGAATGATGGATGAAACACGTGATAAAAAATATATTGAGTTTTCATTTCATATCAAAAGCCTGGCATTGCATTAAATCAATTTTCTTCTTCAACAGAAAGTTGGCATGCAAACGCACTCACTTCTTTTCTGCTTTCTCATTTTTCCAGGGATTCAAAGGAAGATCAAAGCCGCTATCTACGATGCCAGAGTTGCTGATCCAAGCGTTTAGATCGTTCCCCATACAGCACCGCCTTCCTTATTAGATTATTCATCCGGGATCAAGCCCAAGCTCGAGGATCAATTGGAAACAGCCAAGCGATGAATCCCTTCTTCTGGCTGTTTGCACTGCTTTCCCTCCTCCCTCTGGTTTCGGCCATGAGGAGTCGGGGGATCGTTATCCGCATGCAGCAGTCGGATGGACGAGTGCTGCACAGGTCCAAGCGTGACTGGATGTGGAGGCAGTTCTTCCTGTCGGAGGAATACACAGGAAGTAACTATCAGTATGTGGGCAAGGTGAGCGACAGCACTCTCGGTGCATCCTCCATCCCCATTTTCATCCCCATCGCCCCCAGCCCTCTTCTTAAATTGGAACTGACTTCCAAACAAGGCCTTGAGGGGGGAAAACGTGAAGGAATGAAAAATCTCCTTTGAGGTTTATGTGGCATGACATAATATTTGAATACGGGTGCGTAGCAAGGCCGTTATCAAAGCAGGAAAAAATAAAGCCGCGGAAATGTGAATTACACAGTCGCAGAGGCATGAATATTCAGAGACGGGATATAAAAGGGAGAGGGAAGAGGGGTGAAGAGGGAAAAAAAAGACGTGGGCCGAGGGGTGGGCGTCTGATATAGAGGGAGAATATTTTGTAGCAGGCGTTGCGCTGGTTTTACTGTTCTCATTTCTAGGACAAAGTGGCTCACGAGGGACCTGACAGGAATCGACAATTACGGGCTATTTCATTCTCTTTCTCGTCGCTCTCTCTCTCTCTCTCTCTCTCTCTCTCTTTCCTTTTTTTTATCCTCTGACTTCCTACCCATCTGCAGAGCCCGTGTGAAAGGAGGATTTGCAATTCATCAAGCCGCAATTCAGAGGCGATGCCAAATTTATGCCACATTAACCATGAAAGAGGAGCCCACACCAGCACTCATCAGCACGTTCTCTGTTCCTGACATGGCGTGATCACAATGTATAATTTGCAACACTAAAAATATAATGCACGTTTTTCCCTGTTGCAATTGAACGCAACAGTTAGGAGAGAGCTATTCAGCCGGGTTCAAGGAGGATTTCAGGTCAACACTTGTCAAATTCACTGGGTTTGTTGTGCTAGAAAGGGTTCGATGGCTAGTCTGAGTCCTTTGCTACACTATGTTTCGAAGCCTGGCTTTCTCACTGACCACTTCATTTTGGAAAAAAAGCTCTCATTTTGTCTGTTTGAGGCGAATTAAATACTCTAATTCAATCAAAAACACTAATCTGGTTAGCAAAGAATGCACGCTAACAGCGCCGGTCATGTTAGCGTATAACCCCGCTTTTGCTTGATTGAAATCCCACTTTCAGTTAATTAAAAGGATAATAGGGTTAGCCTTAAATGTCAATTAGTGTGATCCTTATTTGGTAGCGTCAGCAAAGTTAGCATATTACATTTCAGACTCCTCTAAAAAGCGACTAGCAAGCTCTTTTCAAGAACAAGTCTGCTTTCTGCTGTCATTTCTAAAAATGGTAGTCACAGTGATCTGTTAAAAGCTTTCATATTGCAATAGCTTTTAGATTTGTATCCAGGTGAACACTTTTTTTTTTTTTAACCCATTTTATTCCTCCTCTGTCCTGAAGATATTGGGAAACTTAAAGTTACGGAAAGTTACGGCTTTACTTCTGACTGTTTCAAAGCGTGGACGCTGGAGTCTGCTTCCATAAATGTTAAATAAGCATATCTTTACTTTATTAGGAACACCTGTCCACCTGCACATTCATGCAGTTATCCAATCAGCCAATCATGTGGCACCAGCACAATGCATAAAATCATGCAGATACAGGTCAAGAGCTCCAGTTCATGTTCAGCTCAAACATCAGAACGAAGAA
This sequence comes from Pangasius krempfi, assembly GCA_037576825.1. NCBI lineage: Eukaryota > Metazoa > Chordata > Actinopteri > Siluriformes > Pangasiidae > Pangasius > Pangasius krempfi. The sequence goes on along the minus strand of CM074994.1, from coordinate 1,437,659 downwards.
AAAGTGTGATCCCTGTGACTTTAAGTGTGGCATGGCTGTTGGTGCCAGATGGGCTGGTTTGAGTATTTCAGAAACTGCTGATCTCCTGCTGGGATTTTCACACACAACAGTCTCTAGAGTTTACACAGAATGGTGCGAAAAACAAAAAAACCCTGTGAGCAGAGGGTCTGCAGGCTGAAACACCTTGCTGATAAGAGGGATCAGAGGAGAATGAACAGACTGGTCTGAGCTCTCAGGAAGTCCATAGTAACTCAAATAATCAAAATAAGTGGAACCCAGTGTGGTCTTCTGCTGTTGTAGCTCATCCACCTCCAGGTTCGATGTTTTGTGCATGCTGAGATGTGGAGCGTCTGACTTACAGTCCATACATGTCCCTGTGAATGGGCTGTTACTATAGAAACGACAATGTATTGGAATGAGCACATTACTATAAACATGATTCATGATGGTTAATAGGGTCAGGGATGCACTTTAGCCAGATGTTATGCACAACTGTAAAAACATGGATATTCCCCATGCCTCATTTTACAACCAAAATCTTGTGAATAAATTATATCATAGTCATCAATGATGGAAATTTCTTCTCTCACACAAATTGGTTTGGCCAAAACTAAAGAAGTTGCTATATGAAAACAGCGACATCTTAAAATCAACTGCAACAAATGTTACTTCTTCGGGATTGAACTAAGCACGTACTCTCAGGCCTCGGGCGTTACTACAGAGCTGAGCTCTATTCAGAAGTTACATGAGAGTTTTGTATGCTGGGCGGAGTTCGAGTAAAACAGAGGCGTGTCTCAGTTACATGTGATTCTTCAACTTAAGCTCATTTTTCTTGGGTGATATCAGTTCGAGGAAGGAGCAGCATTAAGTCCATCGTCACTGTGTGACACTGTGATGCAAATATAAATATAATATTGACAACACAAAATAGGAATTAAAAGTGTGATATGACCTCCATCCTGCGCAAATATTACATGTTCATGACCTTAAGTTAGTACTCCAGTGCCACATTAAGTAGTGCACACAATTAACTGTCTGAATGGAGAGCCTAGAGAATCAGCTAAAGCATGTGCGGAACCTGACTCTGAATACACGTAACTTTCCCAGGGTAAATACTGATGTAGGTTTTGGACCCAAATTACTGTCTAACTGTCAATACATAAATAGAAAATTTTAAAAAAAGACATTAAATAACTGATTTTTGATATGGATTTTTTTTGCAAAGGATCAGAAAACAAAGAACAACACAGGAAATGTGTGATACAGGACAAATTTCATTCCAGTTCACTGAAAACACAGTCAATAAAGGTGCAAAGCGAGTACATGATCTCCCTCGAGGAAAAGTCAGTCGTCCGCTCTTTCTGCCAGGTACATTTTTTAAACAATCTAAGATGTAGCAGGAAGCCAGAAGTTTTACCTGTTTTCTTTGCACTGACAGCTGGAGAATTATAAATAAAATCTCACCTTCTCAACATGGTGACATGCACTTTTTTAAAACTGGGCCAGAGATGTGTGAATTGTGAGATTGGTGGTAGGTTTTAGCTTGTTATACCTTGTTCTATTTCAGAATATTCCTGTCTTTTACTTTGCCAGGAAGCTGCAACCTTAAAAGCCCTCCCATTTTGTTGAAATTCATAAACATGCATATGGCTTTCTTAATGGAAAAATATTTCTGATTTTGCTAACCAAATTAACTGCTTTCCTGTTTCAGTTTCAGCGTTTCAGTACTGTCAGTGCCAGTGAAGGAGGTGTGGCCCTTCTGTCAGTGCCAGTGAAGGAGGCATGCTCACTATGTCTGTCAGTCTCAGTGCAAAAGGTGTGGCCTCTGTTTGAGCAGTAAAGGAGGTGTGGCCTTTCTGTCAGTGCTAGTGCAGGAGGCATGCTCTCTGTGTCTGTCACACAGAGTGAAGGGGGTGTGGCCTCTTTGTTAGTTTCAGTGAAGGAGATGTGGCCTTTTTGACAGTCCCAGTAAAGGAGGTGTGGCCCTTCTGTCAGTGCCAGTGAAGGAGGGTGTGGTCTCTGTATCCATCATTCCCAGTGAAGGAGGCGGGGTTTCTGTTAGTCACATGTAGGAGACATTGCTTTTGTGTGTCCCCTAGTCACAGTGAAGGAGGCGTGGCTTCTCCGTCACTACCATTAAAGTAGGTGTGGCCTCTCGTTCTGTATCAGTGAAGGAGGCGTGGCTCCTCTGTCTATTAGTCTCACTGAAGGAGGTGTGGCCTCTTTGTCAGTGCCAGTTAAGACAGCGTGGCCTCTTTGTCTATTATTCTCAGTGAAGGAGGCATGGTCTTTGTGTTTGTCCATCCCAGTAAGGGAGGCGTGACCTCTGACTCCTCGAAAGCAACACTTTCTTGAAATAAAATCTAAATGATGTCGTGCTGAAATCAAAGCTCGAAATCATTTGGTATTGAATCACTAAATGCTTGTAATGTATCCTTCAGACATCCCATGCACGTACATATCAGCGAATTAGAGATACACGCCCTCAGCTCAGGTCTATATATAGGACTATATATAGAAGTCAAATGCTATGAATTTCCAGTAATGAGACTGTGCTGGAATTTCGCAGATTTCCTCTCTACATGCGTATTGCATTGCGTATTTTGTTGCCTGCATGAGTGTCATGAACTGCAGAAAGGAGTGTTTAGAGCTGTAAATTTTTTTACATTTCCCAAAAAAACAAAAAAAAAAAAAAATCTGTCAGCATGTAGAGAGGAACATTGCTGTAGCACAGCAGAGGTTTTGGCACCAATTGTGCCTTGGCAACTATTCACGTCCAACACCCACGAGTGAAAATTTGATCATGCATCAGTGGAGAGAATGTGGTGTTTTTTGGAGGGTGAATGAGATCCTTCGAGTGGAGAATCAGGTACACAGTGAGAATTTCAAATATAATATATACATTAAGCAAAACACAACCTTATACAAGTTAATATTAAGCTTTTCCTGCAGAGTGAAAGTCAGCAGAGGACTTATATATAGTGCATTCAGTAAACATGAATCTGTTGAGCTGTTTCGTCTCTAATCATCAAGTCATGATGCTAAAAAAAAGTGGAGATGCAAAATCCCCCGTCCAAGCACTGTGACAAGCAATGTTGCTACAGAGAGACAAAACAGGAATTCAGTTCTATTCAGTTCTATTACAAATAGTAATGCAGCTAAAGGATACAGAGAGAGCGGGAGAGAAAGGGAAAAAATTCTAAATCAAAACGGACTAAAAGCCTCATTAGTGTTTAATGGAATAAGTCCCGAAGGCGTGTGCTCTGAAAACTCTCTCTCTGGTGCTTATTAGCTGCTTTTGTCCCTGGAGAGCTTCCTTTCTGAAAGCTTTTGCTGATAAGCCGCAATTCACGGCTGAGAGTCCATCAGCAGGACAAAAACATTAGCAGAACATAAAATTAACGTTTTCAACACCAACACACACGGTAACTCATGGGCGTAAGATCAAAACATAGTGAGAAGAAATGTGTCCAAGTGCGGGCATCAGTGTATCCCAGTGCAGGTGTCAATATGATCCAGCGTAGGTGTCAGTGTGATCTAGTGTGGGCGTAAATACGATCCAGTGTGGGCGTAAATACGATCCAGTGAGGGCGTAAATACGATCCAGTGTGGGCGTAAATACGATCCAGTGAGGGCGTAAATACGATCCAGTGAGGGCGTGAATACGATCCAGTGAGGGCGTCAATGTGATCCAGTGAGGGCGTGAATACGATCCAGTGAGGGCGTCAATGTGATCCAGTGTGGGCGTAAATGCGATCCAGGTTGGGTGTCAATAAGTGCATAACACGTCTGTCTTTTCTGTGCTCTTCCAGCTTCGCTCGGATAAGGATAGAGGAGACGGCACAGCGCGCTACGTCCTCTCTGGAGAAGGAGCAGGCACCATTTTCCGCATCGATGAAAAGTCAGGTGATCTCCACGCCACTCAGAGACTCGACAGAGAAGAAAAAGCATCCTACACCCTACAAGCACAGGCGTTCAACAAATACACAGGCCTCCCTCTGGAACCGGCCACCGAGTTTATCGTCAAGATTCACGACATCAACGACAACGAGCCCAAGTTCACGCAGGCCGTCTACAGCGCCAGTGTCCCTGAGATGTCTGACGTCGGTGAGGGAGCTCATATCGAATTCTGCTTGTTTTCTTGTTTTCCTGCGGTGCATTTAATGTCATGCTGGGAGATTGCTCTCAGGCGTGATGCCTCTGTGAATCTGTCGTCCGAGAGCCTTTAAGGTCAAGGATGGCTCGGTGCCTTTGGTGTTTTTTTTTTTTTTCAGACTTTTACTTTTTTCGACAAGTCGCTGGAGCATGAAGAATGTCAGCGAGTGTTGAATTGGGACTGAAGTGTGATGCGGGAGCAATTTTTATTATTTTTTTTCCCTCTTGGTAACCAGTTTTACTTCTCCTGTGCGCACAGGGATGTATGTACCTATTTTGTTTCTGGAAATTGAGCCACAGTTGAGTGGTGATGCAACCAAGGCACGAAATAGAAAGGCAGTTACAGCTCTGCTGTGTCATATTTATATATAACAGCATGCCCACAAGCATTTCTTCTTAATGCAATGCCTCAGAAATTTCCAACCGTGCACTGCTGGAGCAAAATGGAATGGAAATTAGTGGGATAATTAATGGTAACACTTCATCATGCCCTTAAATAATTAGTTCCAACTTCAGTGCTATAACTAATCAACCTGACTTTGCTAAACCACATTATAGCCAGTGGTTGAAGGGCTAATAGGTTCAACTGACAGGGGGCTCAGCACTTCGCCCTGTGGGATGCCGCATATCCATCTCGGAAAAACTCATACTAACCAGTTAGCTAGCTGGCCTACTAATGTAATCATGTAATTAAAGTCTAATCAAATATAGCATAATTAAATATTAGAGCAATCCCCCAATATTATAAGATCAAACTTGCTACTTCATTAATGCCTGACATCTTACTTGTTGTCTTTCTTTTACATGAAATGCATTTTATTACAGATATAAAGCATCCCTGTATTTCTAGATAATTATAGTGCACAACATACACAGTAATTTAGCAATTGCCATTGGCAATTAATGATGATTTTCGTTTGCAACTTTAAAAATAATTATACCACAGCGCTGCTGAATTCTGGATTGTGATTGGTCAGAAGATGTTGATGCATTTTCAATAACCGCAGCTCTGACAGTAAATCACAGGTTTATATTAACGCGATCATTCTAATACGTCATCGTTTCTATAGTGACAGCTCATTCACACTGTGGTGGATTTTCCACATAAACGGATTTAAAAACTTAATCGGTTTCTGAGACTTTTGTTTTAACTTAATTTTTTTTTATTTACATTTATTTTCAATTTTTTTTTCTGAGAGGTTACTCTAAGTTTTCTATCTTCAGCACAGTGGAGATTACGCTTTGCGGTTTCTCGTTAACACGACAAGCTGCTTTTTTGGTTTCAAGAGAAAGAAAAACTCATTTGTTTCACAGACGTTCCACAACATTAAACGCAACTCCAAATGGATAAACAGTGTGACATGCTGTTCTTTAATAAATAAATAAAAATGTTTGCAAATCAATGTGGTATAAAAGGAATAAAACACCACTATGTGGTTGATTCATCTAAACAAGTTTGTTCCTATTTAACTTACATTATATCAACGGTCATTAATGATATAACATCCAGAAATGAGGATGACGGTGGCTCCGATTTAGCAGCTGAATATCAGACACCTGATTTAGTGCATGATTTCATTAGACATTTCACAGCAGTTGAGGTGTAATTATAGCTATGAGCGCGAATAGCACTCTTCACTCAAACTTTAACATACATACCTTCATATACAGAGTTCAGATGTTACATTCCATTTTATTTCAAAGATAATTACGAGAACTGAGAAAATTAAAGGTTAATTAAGGTTTTGCTCAAGACCCCAAAAGTGCCTTTCTGAGAGTCCTGGGAAGTGAGAACTGAAGCTGCTGCAGCTATCAGAGCGAGCCGACGCCAGAGCAGTAAGAGTAAAGGAGAGGGTCGCCTGAAAAAGAAGTGCTACAGCTTCAGTGGGATTCTGCTAGAGAGAAAGTAAAATAACTCCAACTGAGTAGTTTAAAACAAGAGAATTGCTTTTGCGTTACATTTCCGAACCATCCGTGGTTATTTTTTTTACTTCCTAAAAGATGACATCGCATTAGCAGTGTGGTGCACTGCACCAAAACTAATGCTAAACTGATAACTGATAATGTACTGCGGATTGCATTTCTATTCCTGGCCTCGAAGCTGTAGGTGGGTGTGATGATACCCAAAACGAAGTTGTCATAGTGCGCGGAAACATTAAACTGCACCGTGGGTGGCCAATGACATGTAAGTGTATCCTACGGTCTCCATAAAAGACAATAGCAGGGGAGTGAGATGTCAAGTGTTATCTTTAACTTAAATCCGAACTTCTTACATTACACAATGCTTAGAACAGTTTAAAGAGTAAACTTGATCTCGAGTTACATTTTTCACTTCAATTAAGCGTAGTCCTTTGTTCAGGGTGTCTTTCTGTGTCCCTATTTTGCTACTTTATGGCTGTGTACTGACTTCTTTACATGATGCTAATGACATTCCAAAAGATGCCATTACTTGGTAGCTATTTTAGATAGTCTTGTATTTCTGGTTAAAGGCAAACAAGGAGACACTAAATGAAGGACCTCAGACTGTTGGGCCCTTCAGATCTTTCTGACCAAGTATCGGCCCCATTAAAAGTAATTTTAGCTTTGTGCTCAAGGAGGTATTAAGGTACTCAAGTTTCCTTAATCCTGTCAAGTAGGCTAAACCTAGACATGGTGCTGAAATGTATAAGCATTCATTAATATAACTTAAAATTCTTCACAGAAATCCTGTCAGGTTAGCTCAGATTAGCCAGGCAGTTAGTGATGCGGGAGAGTTATGAAAGTTTAAGAATATAACTAGCTAGCTGACTAATGATACTAGAGAAATGTATACCAACAGAAATCCTGTCAGGTTAGCTCAGATTAGCCAGCTAGCAATATGAGACTAGTTAAAAAAACAGGCTTGCTAATTTACATTTAGCTAATATTAGCAGTGCACCTGAACAGCAAGACTTTGTAATTATGATTTTGAGGACGTAGGACCATCTGACGAGCATGTGAAGGAAGCGTCAAAGCCACGCCCACATACCCATCTATGACCTTCAAGCCACACCCACTCAGAGCAGAACACGTCACCATGTACGGCTCACTAACTCAGCTATGTTTCCATATGAACGCAGCGCCGCGTCTTCTGTGATCTGCACATCTGTCCATTTAATCTTAGTAGCTATTATAGCCTGAGCTATGCCATAGTTCAAAGTTAATACTATGCTTTTGATGTTACGCTATAATAAATTTATTTTATAATACTAATGCATGCAAATGTATGTATGGCTAAAAAGAACAGTGACCTTTCCATTCTATATGAAGCTAAGATGTTTCCATTTGCATGTTTTAGCACATAGCCCACTTTACATCTCATTTTTAATTCCGTCTATCACCGAGTTGTCACACAATCAGGAAGGATGGTTTTGTGGTGACAGAGAACTGCTGATATGCAGCAGATTATACATATTCATGAGTGCTGCTGCTGCTGCTGCTGCTGCTGCTGCTGCTGCTGCCCCCTGTACCAGGACAGTCCCAATCCTCAAGAACAGGAGGCGTCTGTCCGGGGTCTTTATCCTGAGATTAATCAGCCCATACTTTGCTCTAACAGCGGTGTAAGAGCTCGTACTCAGAGGGATGACTCTTACCTAAAGAACATAATGTTAGCACAAAGTCACTTGTTCACTCGGTCCACAGGTCACAGACTAATTTCCTCCATCCATCATTTATTACCGGAGGCTGGCAGGAAGTCCAATTACAAAAATCACACAAGCTAACAGCTCTGTTTCCACTGTTACTATACCACAGTGCCGCCGAATTCTGGATTCTGGGGTTTGACAGTAAGGCAGGTTTATATTAATGTGCTTGTTCTAATATGTTATGATTTCTATATTAAATTAAATGGTGGACGATCCACATAACCGGATTAAAAAAGAAAAAAAACGTTTGTAATTGCTGATATGGTGAATTTTTCTGTTTTTATTTAACAGATATGGAAGGAGTCTCCAGTGTCAGTGCTTTGTAACAGTTTTCCGACATCTATGTTGTAGATTGTTCCTATGTTTTAGTCTTATTAGGTTTAAAAGAAAGAATAAAGAGAGGCTGGTGAGGGAAGGACTGTTTACATGCTATAATGTGGATAAGAACAGGAACTGACTTGTTTAACAGATGTTCCACAACATTGAATGTTTCTCAGGGGGAACCCTCTGTTGTAGGATGCACGGACAATCCAAACAGGTCCTCAAAAGAAAATCATTCCTCAGAGGTTCAATGGATGTTTGAGGGTTCTTTGCTTTCTAAAGGGGTTCTTCTTGGAACCCTCGCTGGCAGGGAAACCCTCCGTTATAGGGTTCTACTTAGATTCCTTTCAAGATTCTAGATTTAACCTTTATTTTTCCCCCTAAGTGTTGCCTATAAGAGAGCATTTCAAATTTCAAGTAAAGCCTGTTTAGGAAGTTAAGAACCCTCAACTATCTAGATAATGCTATGGAAATATTTTTCTACAACAGAAGAATATCCAGAGTGCAAGCAGAACTCCTAGAACCCTGTAGGACACTGTTTTCCCTTATGGTTTATATGGTCTGTCTTTTGGGGAGCCCTCTAAGGTTCTATGTACTACGTATGTATGTACAACAGAAGGTTTGCCTATCAGAGAAGCTCTTCAGAGGTTCTGCTAAGAGAGAGCTCTAAGGGTTTATTTCCTCAGTGGGAACCCTTAAGAGAAAGTTCGCCCATCACCGTAGAACCTCTTTAGGAAACTAAGAACCTTGAGGAGGTCTTTTCTGTTATTACATATTCCTAAGGTTTCTTTGATTTTTCTGTCCTTACACATTCTTGCTAATTGCCGACCTTGTGACCTCACCGACCTCACATCCTGTCTCCTTTATTCTCAGGTACTTTTGTGATAGAAGTCAATGCCACGGACGCAGACGACGCCTCGTACGGGAACAGCGCTAAGCTCGTCTACAGCATACTACAAGGGCAGCCCTACTTCTCAGTGGAACCAGAGACAGGTGTGTCCTTTCAACATATGCTTACAAATGTCATTTCCTGGGCTGTTGTTTTAAGAAGATTGATGTCTACGTAAACTAAATGAGGCTTGCAGATCACAGCATGCATTCGAATTTATATGCACGGCGCTACAAACCACGTACTGCGTTCGAAAGGCATCGTTTAAAACCAGACCGCATTTAAATATTAACACAGACCTGCTATGCTATGTATATATTTTGTCATTTTTTATTTATACTCCTGTAAATGCACAAAATTCCCCTGGACCCTTCCCTCACTCTGAGTGTTCCCGTTATGTCCATTACGAAGACATTTTACCCCATGGGGCTGCTGCAATATGGCGCCCCTCCCTGCTGCTGCCCCATTTTCCCCAAACAAGATGTGATTTTCCAAAGACGTTGCGGCACACCAACCGTCTTTATATAGAAGAGCAAATTCTGCTTTGAACATTCTCCCTGGATTATGCTTTTGCTTTTTTTTTTTTTTACAACACAGAAAAAAACGACTTAGCATTTAATTTTTAAGCGTGTAGTAATTCTGTATGTCTGGTGTGTACCTTGCATATTAAATACAAAAGTATTTACAGTAGTACTTGGTGCTACACTGCAATAATTACTTAGATGAGTGCACACAAGTTGGAAATGTAAGTGCCTGAAAAACTACAGTGGAAAATAAAAACGCAGATATACCACAGTACATGGCCATAACAATAATGAAGTCAGGTGGATGCAGCATCTTCTGCAATGAATCCAAATCTAAATAAAAGCAACTAGTGGAAGTGGAAAGACTCTGCTGGACTACTAGGTCTGCACACATACACAGTACCAGGAAATGAAAGAGGAACTGAATCAAAACAGAGCTGCACAATATGAAACAAAACCCAAGGTGCATTCACTGAGAAGTATAAGTAATTGGAAGGGATTGAAAAAAGTCCATAGTCCAAATAGGAGGAACCATAGTGAGAAGTGGAGAACAACAAAGTCAAATAGCTTAGTTGAGAGATGTGTTTATCCGAATTGATCTTAACACCATTAGGAACAAACCTCTAAAATGGTAGTCCCAGTAGTGTGATGGAACACTCAGGGTTGTGATGCCTAGAACAATCAAACAACATTAACTGATACAAAAAAAAAAGCCAAGGAACAAAGAGGCCTTTTAAAACAATCCAGCATCTAGTAGTAGTTTGAAAGATGCAAGCAGGAATAGCATATACTAAAAGGCAGAACCAATTTGGCAGAACCAATACAGGTACCTTGGAAGCAAATGCAGTTTGGATAAGTCTAATATCAGAAACAACAAAGAGTAGTAAGGCTCTTCCTGGCTATCAGATCTGGACATATATGAAATACCAGGAACTGTAAGAGGAACTGGAGTAAATGCAGAAGGTTAAAGTGCAAAGTAGTCCTATTACCTATAGGAGCATTTATGGCTGTGATGACTACATCAATCGAAACAGGGATGCACCATATCAGACAAAACCCAGGGGCATTCACTGAGAAGCTAAACACTTGGCAGGGTAAGGAGCAGAAAATAGCTTTGATGAGAGGTTATCATATCAAACGGAAGGAGTCTCAAAATACGCAGGACTGGTGAATAGCGCTTTAACATATATTTAAGGCTCTTTTGGGCCACCACATAGGGATGGATTTGCAATTCCAGCAACTGAAAGAGGAACTAGAATAAAGGTAGGACGACTTAACCAGTGTAGTCCTATAGGTAATGGAAGGTTTCAGGATCTTGATGAATAGATCAATCAGAACAGACAAAATGCCACATGCATTTACAGAGAAGCATAAGTAATTAGCAAGGCTTGATTTAAAAAAACAACAGTCCTTAGCCCATTTGGGAGGAACCACAGAGAGTGCTGGAAAACAACCTGTTGGACTTCCAGATCTGGCCATAAGTAATATTGACCCAAGCAGATGTAGTGCTAGAAGGTTAGGCAAATAAAATAGAATTGGTTAAAGAGAAACTAGACAGAATGTGGATATTTAAAACCAAGGAGCTTCCAGCGATGGTGGTGATGTACTCTAGGTTGTGAGCCCTTAAATAGCCCAAAAGAGTGGCTTCAGACTCCAGAAATGACAAACACTGATCATAGTTTTGGAAGAGTGAGCCAACTCCCAGATCTCTGGTAGGTAAGTGAAGTTCCCAGACGTGGGAACAGATGCTGCGTCTAGGTTTGTTGTCTGACTTTTATACCAATTGTGTGAAGGCTGTAAATGCTGTCCTTGGTGGTACATGCTGTTTCTCAGAGCAATCCGAATACATGACTGCATAATACAAATCTCAAACTGTGTGTGTTTTGCTGTGCAGGAATTGTGAGAATAGCACTATCCAACATGGACCGGGAGGTACGGAAGGACTACCAGGTGGTTATTCAGGCCAAAGACATGGCAGGACAGATGGGGGGTCTGTCTGGAACCACTGTGGTCAATGTGACCCTTACAGACGTTAATGACAGCCCGCCGCGCTTTGCCTACAGTAAGACACTGGCATATTATTCACATTTCAAGTGCACGGGCTTATTTAACAGCGGCACACACTTGAGTCACTCACAGAATTAATTGACAATGAAAACGTCAGCCATTGTGAATAATAGGCTTGTCCTTACTATATTAGATCCAGGTCATATAACTTTGTCTCATAATTTTTATGTCGTCGTCAAGCTCACTATTACACACGAAACTAATTGCACTTTTGATATAATTTAGGCTCCTACCATTTGAGCACTTATGAGTCGGCAGAAATCGGCTCCACCGTGGGTCGAATTAAAGCCAACGACGGGGACGAGGGAGAGAACGCCGAGATGAAGTACAGGATTGTGGAAGGAGACGGGAAAGACTCACTCGACATCATTACTGATGAGATAACACAAGAAGGAATAATCGTTGTCAAAAAGGTAAAGCTGTTAAGAGGAGAGTTTGCGAGAGTATTTTTCTCTGCGTTGATGTTTCGATCATGATCAAGCTATGAAATGTTTATCCAGTAACCATGTCCATGTTTTTCAGAACTTACAAAAAAAGCTTACAGATTGTGCTTTACCATATTTTCCAGAATATGGCATCTTTTTTTGGTCTGAAACAGTTTTTTTTATTAGGCTTAGATTATGTGGAGCGTCTGCTGTACAAGATCCTGTGAATGAGCTGTTACTATAGAAACGAAAACATATTACTGTCAGAGCTGCTGGTATAGAAAATTCATCGTTGCCTTCTGACCAATCAGGATGACCCTTGACCTTATCTTTAAGCTAGACTTCATCTTTGGCAAAAAGATGTCTTAGACGTTTCAATGCAGCGACTGAATTTCTAAACGCTCTTTTCTGTCTTTTCTTTAAGAAACTGGATTACGAGAGCAGGCGTGTGTACACCATCAAAGTGGAAGTGAGTAACACGCACACAGACCCCGGCTTCCTCCACCTGGGTCCATTCTCGGACACGGCCGTTGTTAAAGTGACGGCGAAGGACGTGGACGAGCCACCGGTGTTCAGCCGGCCGCATTTCATTATCGAGGTCAACGAGGACACGGCGAAGGGAAGCATCATCGGAACGGTTACGGCCTGGGATCCTGACGCAACCGACTACCCTGTGCAGTAAGGGACTTACTGGAGTTATAGTTTGTTCATGAAAGAATTTTTGATAAACAAGGTTTTGGATTCTTACACTCGAATCGGCTTAAGCTGGTAAAAGGAAGTGGCACTGAGTGTGAGCTGACACTACAGAGGCTCTGATCTGAGCGGGTTAAACAGGGTTATTCCACAGCGCTGTTGATTTCTGGATTCTGATTGGTCAGAAGTTGTTGATTAATGTGCTCATTCTAATACGTTATAGTTTCAGCTCATTCACAGGGACTTGTACAGCAGACGCTCCACTAATAATAAACAGATTAAAAACCGTGTGTAAATCACTGATATGGTGAAGGTTTCTGTAAGGAGATGCTTATTTAATATTTATGGAAGGAGTCTCCAGTGTCAGCGCTTTGTAACAGTCAGAGGTAAAGCTTTAAGGTTAAGAGTTTTTTTTGTTTTTTTTTTTCAGATTTGCAAGACTTTAGTATTAAAAACATTAGTTTCATCTTGGCAATTTAGAGAATTTTAAAAAGCTAGCATTGGCTAGACACTAGGAAAGACAACACAACAATTTTACAAGAATGATTGTCAGTTGAAATGCACACAGTTCTTTCGTGTATTAAATATTAGTACATCATTCAAATTACAAGTGTATTCTTTTTTTTTATAGTTTTGGCTTCACACTTGCCATTAAAGAAGAAGTAAAATGAGTCCGACTCCTCCGCCGAGCTGTGTGCTGAATAGGGTTCCATTATCACATCAATACTCCTACATAAAATATAAAAGCACAAGGCAGACACCAGAGTAATTTCAGCCTAACAATTGTTCACAGGTTTGCAATAGACGAGCACACGGATCCCGACAGACTCTTTCACATCGACCCCAGAAATGGCTCCATTACAACTCTGAAGTCTCTCGACAGAGAGGTGTCGAAGTGGCACAACATCTCCGTGCTCGCCAGCGAAATAAGTGCGTTCACTCTCGGGAATAGAGCTAACATTTACATCAGGAATCTGGAGCTTTTTTGTTGTTTTTTTTTTTCACAATCCTGCTTCTTTCACCATCGTTTCAGATAATCCTCGTCAGAGAAGCCGTGTTCCCGTCTTGATCAAGGTGCTGGATGTGAACGATAACGCACCCGAGTTCGCCATGTTTTACGAGACATTCGTGTGTGAGAATGTCCGAGCTGGCCAGGTATCCGCCATTTTGTTTTGTGCTAAACATGTAATCACATTTTTGTTACAAAAGTACCAAACACACTATAACAATTATAGAAAAACAAAACAAAAAAAAAGCTAATATTGCTTTGTGAATATTAGATATGTATAAAAATCGAGCCAGCACAAAGTAACAGAGTTTATTAATTAAACACCTTCTTAATGACTATCAGGCACAGAAGCAACATCTCCTTAACTATCACTGAGAAGTACAGAGGACACACCTACTTAAATATGATTGACAGGGACAGAAAATACACCTCCTTTTCACGCTGACTGTCAGGTGCTAAGGACACGCCTTCTTCACTATGACTAACACAGACCAGAGGCCACACCTCCTTTTTATACAGACGGCCAGGTACCAAGTCCACGTCTCCTTCACTATGATTGACAAGCACAGACCACGCCTACTTTTTTTTTTTTATACAGATGTCGGGTACAATGGCCACACCTCCTTTACTGGAACTGACATGGACAGAGGCCACACCTCCTTAACCAAGACTAACAAGCACAGAGACCACGCCCCTTCACTAAGCCTGATTTAGACTGATTATTTGGCGATTATGAAGTAATTTGTTTAAAAACGTTACACTTTCCAAAATGGTTTGCACACTATATATAAAAAAAAACAACACTAAATGTTCTGATCATTATCTAGGAAGTTAATTTAAAATAAACGATCATGAAAAAGGTACTGGGAGGAGATTTACATTCATACGCAATACATTTATTGATGTGTTTTGTCTGCGTGTTTATATGTTTGTGCGTTATCTATATATTAATGCACTTGATCAAAATAGAAATAAAAAAACAATTGTGACCAAACGCCTGTTTATTTCCAGCTAATCCAAACCATCAGTGCCATAGACACGGACGAGCCTCTCGTCGGACACAAGTTCGTCTTCAGTTTAAGCGCCAGCAACCCGAACTTTACCATCTTTGACAACGAAGGTGAGTCTGGTTAATTCAGTATGCATGGACCATCATGTTTTTTTTTTTTGGTCTATTCTGCCTTGTCCTTGGACTGAAACCCTGGAGATTTATCGCTCAGTGTTTAAACATTCCAGATAACACGGCGAGGATCCTGACCAGACGGAGTGGCTTTAACAGGCAGGAGATGAGCACGTACTACCTGCCCGTGGTGATCTCGGACAGCGATTATCCGATCCAGAGCAGCACGAGTACGCTGACCGTACGCGTGTGCGGCTGTGACAGCACGGGGAACCTGCGCTCGTGCAGCGTGGACGCGCTGCTGCTCTCGGCACGGCTCAGCACCGCCGCCCTGGTGGCCATCCTGCTGTGCATCGTCATCCTGCTCAGTACGCAGTTACCATTAACACGCATGCTACATTAATGAACCTTTCTACCGCTGCGCTGTTCGATTCTCAAATCTGATTGGTCAGAAGGTGCTGATTAATTTTCTATAACAGCACATGGCTCTAAAACTTGTTTCTATAGCAACAGCTATAACAGCTAATTTCACAGGGACTTGTACGGCAGACGCTTCACTAAAAATAAACACTAAGCATCGACATTGTGAGGGTTTTTTTTAAGGAGACGTTTATTTAACGTTTATTGAAGGAGTCTCCAGTGTCAGCGCTTTGTAACAGTCAGAGGTAAAGCTCCAAGTTTCCCAACATCTTCAGGACAGAGTTTACACTTTGCGGTTTCTCTGTAACATGACAAGATTTAGGTTTTTTTTGTCTCATGAACTTCAAGACAGGTCGGAAGTAACTTGTTCTGCAGATGTTAAACAACATGAAATGTAACTATAAACAGATAAAAAAGTATGGCGAAGCCATTCTTTACTTTAATACAAATTTGTTATTGTCAGTAAATTGCTGTGGTAGAAGAGGAATAAAACACTTCAGGGTGTGCTGTTATAGGAAAATAATAACGTACCGGGCAGTACCAGTAACTCCGCCTCCTCACGCCAAACTGTTGTTGATTATTTTCCGATAACAGCATGACACTGTGATGTTATGAGTATGTAGAAGTAATTGTTGTTTGTTTATAAATGTTATCAAATGTGAATAAAATGTCATAACTGTAACGCGTTTGCTTTCATTAATATCCGTGAACTGTTTGCCTTCGAAGTTTAAACTTTATTTTTAAAAATATCCGTACATCTTGTCTGCTTGTCGTTTCTGTCGCAGTGATTGTGGTGCTGTTCTCGGCTCTGAGGAAGCAGCGACGTAAGGAGCCTCTGATCATCTCCAAAGAGGACGTCAGGGACAACGTGGTGAGCTACAACGACGAGGGTGGAGGCGAAGAGGATACGCAGGCCTTCGACATCGGAGCGCTGCGCCACCCGGAGGCCATGGAGGAAACCAACCAGCTGAGGCGTGACATCATCCCGGACGTCCTGTTCCCGTACCGCACGCGCTCGCCCGCCAACGAGTGTAGCGACCTCAGAGACTTCCTCATCAGCAGGCTGAAGGAGACGGACACCGACCCCTCCGCTCCTCCGTACGATTCCCTCGCGACGTACGCCTACGAGGGCAACGGCTCCATCGCCGAGTCTCTGAGCTCGCTGGAGTCATCAGTGAACGAAGGCGATCACGAGTACGACTTCCTCGGCACCTGGGGGCCGGAGTTTAAGAAGCTAGCCGACATGTACATGCCGAAAGAGCAGACATCGACTAGCTAAAGGATTCCGCTCAGATTTGTGTGTGTATATCGTGGACTACGCGTTATCGCTCACTCCAGACGGATTTTCTACTGACGCTCCGACACTGACTTTCACTTTTTTTGCTAAAAATCTGATTTTTTTTTTTTTTTCTTGTTCATGGTCTCGTGGCAGTTTTTGTGCTGATGAGAAGAGTGTTTAGTGATTTTGTCGATGCTGTTTGTTCATTAGCAGGAGAAAAAAAAAACGAAACGAAACGAACATTTGACCTCAACTTCATTTGCTTGTGCGAAAGGTTTTGCTCACGTCATTTTGCCAAACTGTGGATATATCACTGATCACATACAGCAGTGTTGTAGAAACGCTGCAGAAACACACACAGGCTTGTTTCTGAATGTTGTTGTGTTTTATATCCATATTTTTTATGAATATATTTTAATAAAAAATATGAATGCATGTGTATTCTGTAAATATCTGCACACCTGCTTCCATGGACTCCACGATGCACACACTCATCTGATCACCACGAGGTTGTGAGTTCGAGTCCCGGTACTGCCAAGCTGCCACTGTTGGGCCCTTAACCCTCATCTGCTCAGCTCAAGTGGGAGTCAAATGAATAAAAGCCGGTTTCAAAGAATTTGTAAGAAATCAGCAGAAACACAAATTAAGAAAGATATGATGAGGCGCGTGGTTAATGCTTGTAGCTTCAACTATTTGTACACAAAACATTTAACATTTAAAAAGAAAAAAGTTGTTGTTAAAATAATTAAAAAAGCATTTAAATAAATTAATTAAAGCAAATTTGAAAACATTAATTTGACCAGTTAGCATAAAATCATCCCTAAAGAAAAAGTGGCAGAACATCCAGACATCATTAAACAACTTTGTGCTTCACTCAGTAATTTATTTTGTAAATCCCCCACAACACAATCAATAAAACACGGAAATCGCAGTTGATCCGGAAACCAGGGTCTCAGCAAATCAGGGCCGAAGGGAAACAGAGTGAACGCTGGTTTCAGGAATTGACTCATATTTGGAGCATCGTTTCACACATGGATCACAAACGGCAGGACCGTCGGAGTCTTGTACAATTCTACACTTTAGAGCCATGAAACGTGAAAAGCCCAAATTAGCACTAACGTCGCTCTTTACTTCCGTCCTGAGGGGGTCGTTTAACAGCCGAGAAATTAAACTGGGAATTGAAAAAAAATAAATAAATAAAATCACATGACAAACGCTACACTGCAACGTGGCAAATTATCTTCGTTACTTTCATTTCTGAGCGACAGAATAAGTGACCATAATGACGGATAACGAGAATGACGATTAACGTGATGTGACGCACCACGTAACGACTAACACGAGGAGCGGCGAGGACGTGTCGAGTTCCACTCGGCGAACAGGGAAAGCGTGCCGTGCTTTACACGTGGGCGGAAATAATCCCGCTGAAAATGTGTGGCACTAATGAAGCTCTTCAGAAGGTTGGTTATGGAGGGTTCTCCAAAACTGTACACACACACACACACACACACACACACACACACACACACACACACACAGAGCGAGCGAGAGAAAGAGAGAGAGAGGGAGAGAGAGAAAGAGGGCGAGGAAACATCGCTAATCAAGGATGGTCATTTGGTCAAGAGCTCTCTGTAGGGAGTGTAGATGGAGGTGATGGAGTGGGTGAGTTTTGGTCATCCGCCATCCGTCGCTGTTTGAAGTGCATGAGGTTCTGTAGAGCAGGTGTGAAGTCTGAAAGCAGGAGACAGGAACCCGCAGAGTCCCTGAAACAACATGGTCTAATTTACTTTTTAGCTAATTATCACATGCTCATCACTTACGTTCTCACGAACGCTGACTCATGGTCTCTGGCTGTCTCTCAGTTTTCTTTAAGAAGAAAAAAAAAAAAACTTGTGAAAATCAGAAATACTTTACAGAGCCCTTGAAGGGACTTTTGTGGGGAAAAAAAAAAAATTATAGAAAAAAAAGAAAAGTTTAAAAAAAAAAAAAAAAAAAAAAAAAAAAACATGGAAGTAAGTGGCTTGAAAGACCTTTGCAAAAAAAAAAATAATCTTGTAAAAACAGAAAATGATCTCGTGTGCAGTGTTACGTAATTACTGCATGTGCACGACGTACTTTTCTAAATGACAAATTTTTGCATGCAGACAAGATCAAGATTTTTTATTTATTTATTTATTTATTTTTTTGTAAAGGACCCTTCAGGGAAGCGTAAATACTCGTGTGCATACAAGCAAATTTTTCATTTCATGGGATTTTTTTTCCCCCAGAGAGGAAAAGTCAAAATGCTCCTGCTACAATATCCTGGTTTTAGTTTTTCTTTAATAAAAAAATCTC
This sequence comes from Pangasius krempfi, assembly GCA_037576825.1. Classification (NCBI taxonomy): domain Eukaryota; kingdom Metazoa; phylum Chordata; class Actinopteri; order Siluriformes; family Pangasiidae; genus Pangasius; species Pangasius krempfi. The sequence continues at coordinate 1,418,761 of CM074994.1, read as the reverse complement.
ATGAAAACTATTTTTTTTTTTTTTTGCATGTGCACGAGATAATTTTCTGTTTTCGTGAGATTTTAATTTTTTTTCCTTCATCGGCTCTGTAGGAACCTGCTGCGGAACACTCCGGAAACGCCAAAACCTGAAGGAATTTTACAGGAATTAAACTCGAAGAAAGGCTTAACGTAGCTCCGCCCCTCACATTAACCACTCATTTCTTGTTAAACATGATTTTTGCTTTTTTTTTTTTTTTTTATTTTACAAATTATCTGTAAACATTTTTGTACGAATTTGGTCGTGTGAACACACATCACTGTCATTTCTTTTAGATCATGTTACTGTTACCACACCGAAGGTGTTTATTTTCCTGAAACAGCACGTCCTCTAGCGTTTTATTCCTCTTATACTACAGCAAACTGCAATCATGTAATCATTGAAGTGTATTATTAGCCATATTATTATAACCCTCTCCATGAGCTGGGTATGAAAGCAGTAAAAATCGAGGCTATAAAGGACTGATGACTGCATTACATAAATAAACTGTAACGATGTCACACTGTCGTGTTAAAACCTGCTCACAGCGTTCTGTTGACGCAGAGGGGGGTGTTTATTTATTCACAGAGATTTTCACACCAAATACAAAACGTGATGGTTTTAACAGGAGACTGATTTCCAGCTGACACTCACAGACGTAATGCACCACAAACACAGTTATAAAGGTTAACATTAACGTCAGGGGCGGAGTTAGCACTTTATTAACTAAAAAAAGAAAAAAAAGTATCCCAAAATGGAACGTGTGATCATTTTTTATGAATTTCCGATATTAGGGGTTGGATTTTTAGTGCAAAAACGTTGTGAATAATGAAAAGAGTTCAACAGCTGTTTTATTCCACTCCTATGACACCAGTTTGCCAACTCTAACAATTCTTTTATTTATTAAATGCCATACTACTGATCTATTTATATAATCTAATCTTACACTTAATGCACTTATTCTTTATTCATTTTTGCTCATCTGAAATTAATTAATAGCCACCTGCTGTTTTTGTTAATATTATTTTGCAAAGTATTTGTTTTAAATGTATTTTTATGAATGAAATAACTTGGTTATTTATTATGGACGCAGTTGGTGGAAACGCAGCTGATCACGATGCACATTTTAACAGAAGCACTCGTAAGATACTACATTTAATATAACTGCGCAGCACTAAATATATGATGAAGTCATCACTTCTGGACACGGCGCTGCCTTTAAGATGGCGTCATAAAATGATCACAACTAATTAAATGCTCAAAAAGATCACAAATCTGTAAAGTAGATTCTGTACCGTTTTATTTTAATAGGTTAAAAGTAAAATACGTATTAAAAAAAATTTAAAAAAAGGTTCACGATTCATATCCAAGCCTAATTTTCTGCATGTATTATTAGTATTAATAATAATAATAATAATAATAATAATAATAATAATATTATTGGACTTGTAATGTTCAGCCTCGGCCAGCAGATGGAGTGATGGAGCAACGGAAAATTTTCACACCGAGTTACAGTGAAAGCGAGAATCTGTCAGCTGTTAAAGTCTCCATTATTTTGATGATTTATTGACTAATGCAACAATCTCTAGGAAAAAAAACAACAAATAATCCAAGTGTCACTACATAAACACCTTATTACCATGTAATTACATGTTAGTTAACATGAACTGTGGCATTTTAATAAATCGGACGTACACGCCATCTTTCCATCAGACAGCTTAACAAAATAAAATAAAGTACAATAAATAAAATAATGCAAAAAAACAGCATGCTAGTAAAAGTAACGCAAGTCATGAAAGTTGCTTAAATGCTGAAGAGGAAAGGTTTTTAAGCATGATCTATTTATTTATTTAAATAAAAATGGATGATTTGAAAAATGAAAGATTTGTAAAAGGTAATATGGCATTAAAAGTAAGGCAAAGGAAGGATTGTCAAATGCTAAAGTGATTTTTATTTTAAAGTGAAGTGAAAAATAAAAATTAAACAAATTAAATGATTAAAGTAGAACAGGCAGAAGTGTAAATGTAACATGCCAGTAAAATGAAGGCAAATAAAATCCACTATTTTCTATGCATCATAATTTTTTTTTTTAAATAAATAAATAATTGGGGTTTTTTTTTTTTGGAAATGTGAAAGTGATGCATTTGTGCACCTGCGAGTCTGTAGTTAGCGAGTCGATTTATCCTTGGAGATAAAGTTAGCGAGAGCACAAACACAAGCGTGTGCACTCGGCAGGATTTCAGGCTCCTGTGATGCTCCTGCAGCCGAGTTCGGCTCCGCTATAAATCACTGAGCGGGTTTTAACTCTGATCTCTGAACGAGGACAATAAATTGTTTATGAAGTGGAGTGTACGAGAGTCGGATTTAAATATTAAAGCAAGTGAACCCTACCGCTCACGCTCACGCTCACGCTCACGCTCACGCTCACGCTGGCCAATCAGCAGAAATATTATTCAATAAAAACTTAAAGCTGCACTCAGTAATATTTTAAAGTTTTTCTGTACTTGTAAGAATCCTGTCAACAATCCTGTCACCTTAAAATTAAAAAATAAAGAGAAAACTGATTCACAAAGTAGCTGTTGGCCAGATCTCACTCGCTCCTTCATCTCTGACTTTATTTTACTTTATTTTTTCTGGCCCAGAAAATTAGTTCCATCCCTTGTCTTTTTTCCCCCCCTACCTTTAAAAGGATTCTCCTGAGCCATTTGTGCTTTCCAACATGGAACATATTCATAAACGGAGGGTTTTTTTTTTTGTTTTGTTTTTTTAAATTAAGAGTTTTTAAAAAGGTTGCACAAAATGGTGAGCAAAAGTACTGGAACAGCTAGTCCTAAAGTATACACTAAACATTTGGCTGCATGTCCCTTGCTAACACTAACCGCATCAAGCTGGTGACCCCCCCGACATCGCCAAAGTGTTGCGTTCTTCTTTTGTTATGCTTTTGACCACTTGAAAAATGGGTGGGTACAAACAAAAAGGTCCCACGTTCCAAGCTGTTTAACACATGGCATTTATAGCATTTGGCAGAGCGACTTACATTTGTATAACTGGCCAGTTGAGGTTAAAGGGCCCTGCTCAAGGGCCCAACGGTAGCAGCTTGGCAGTGCTCACAATCTTCCAATGTCTTAACCACTGAGCTAAAAATGATTAAAATAACTGAGGGCATGATCTACCTTTAACCAATCAAGAAACTACCAAATTTAAACATCTATTAAAATACCTATTTTACTTAATACCCACTTATTAATTTCACATATTTTTAAAAAAATAATAAAATGCAGAATTTAAAGGTGCCGTATGTAATTCTTGCAACAGCTCCTGCATTATAATAATTAAGATTATTGTAAACCTATACTCGAGGCTTAGGAACAAGTCCGATTTGTAATATCACAATACGGTGGATCTGGCTAGTTTCTGCATTTCAGGATTTTGTTTGAATTTTTCTGGACCAGAAATCAGCTTCACCACCATTCAGAACATGACTTCCCCAGCTGTGCCTGTTATCTTAAAGTAACTTGAAGTAACACAAAACTAGTTTCTAGGAAAGGAGGAGGAGGTGTCAGGTTTTTTTTATTGCAATTCACATTGTAAACAGCAGAGGGCTCTAAAAATTGCACACTGCTCCATTAAGGCCGATTTATATTTCTATGTTGGTGCGTATTTGCGTTGCCATGCAGACAGGGGGATCATGGGTAAACGCGGCACGCGGAGACTTGCTAGCATGCAGTGTTCCCGTGTTCCCAGGTCAGTAACAGAGAAACTGTTGCGTCGTTTCACAGAAGACGTGTCATAGAAGAGATGTGACCTTTCTTCTGCTGGTTTGATCAAATTCAGTTTAATATTATTTAAAAATCACAGCAATACTGTTCAAAATACATCTGAAGCACAAATAATTAAATGCTAAACAATAATAAAAATAAATCTAATTTCCCTTATTGCATCCAGAACTTTCGGGCTTCTACAGACGAGCTTGTGCTCCAAAACTGCTTCATGAAAGCGCAGTCTGTTTAAAAAAAAAAAAAAAAAAAAAAAAAAAAAAAAAACCTGCGACAGAAATGGAGAAAAACGCCGTGTAGAAATCTCAGTTTAAACATATTCACTCGGTTGGTTTCTCAGACCTGTGTTTTTATTAAACGCTTCTCCTCTATGATGAAACTCCCACTCAACAAAGAAGCATAAATGAACATGAGCGAGTTTTCCCCTGGTTTATGTTTTCTTCACACAGTGATATCACATTACTGGATAATGGATTTAATAACAGAAAACTACAAATCGTGATATCATGTTAATATAAATTATATAAACTGCGAGGCTTTATAACAGCTCTCGTACATTATGTCCAGTTTAATCCTGCAGGATCGCACACTTTACCTTCTCACTCTTCTGACGGACTCCTAATGAACACGCAGGGTAGGTGATGTCAACCACAGCAGCTCAATAGAAATAAAAAAACTAAAGCATGGTCAGTCAGTGACTGCTAGAATTGTAGATTTAAACGCTATGCTGAAGTGTTTGAGATAAAACCTCGCTCATTCTGCTGCATACACAAAGTTAAAACACTTCAGAAATGCTTTCAATTAGATTTGGCTTGGTTTAGAATTCATCAAGCAAGCTTCCTTTTTCTTCCCAGCACTTTAAGACAAAAATAACGTCTGTAATTTGAATTCTCTTCTATTTATTCTTCCTGCAGTGAAACATGTTGCTTTTCCTCACGGTGTAAATGAGTAAATTCTGCTGAGGTTCATGTGACGGGGCCTCCTGGAGGACACGCTCACGTTAGGGACGAGTAGGAATACTTCATCCTGTGCGAGCTGCGGCGCATGACGTGATCGAGGAAACGCACGTGCGGCGCTAAACAAGCCTTTAAATCAAACGAAAACTGGCGTCCGAGCCAAAGATTTATAGGTGGACATTATAAGGGGTGGAAAATTGTCTGGCTGCAGTACAAGTGTTAACCCTGTCAAACCTACAAGCCAAGCTTACACTTCAAGTTACATCACCACAAATTATAATCGGGAACAATGTTCCATCATAAAGTAGAGTAGACTGCGATATCTCCCGTAAGATTTTTCCTTACGAATAAACGTGATTTATACTTTACTCTGCAGTTTTTCCTGTTGAAGTTGCTTATCTTAATGTCTAACCTAGCTCGCTGTACTGGCCAACATGTAGCATATAGTTTGCAGACTCATGACCATCACATTCATGTTTGCTTTCTGAACATCTCACTCCAGATTTATTCCCTCTTTGCTGTTATAATAAGCTCCACTCTTCTGCGAAGGCTTTCCACTAGATGTTGGAGCGCGGCTGTGGGAATTTGTGTTCATTCAGCTACAAGAGCATTAGTGAGATCGGGCGCTGATGTCGGGATGTCGAGGAGGTCTGGGGTTCAGTCGGTGTTCCAGTTCATCCCGAAGGTGTTCAGCGGGGTTGAGGTCAGGGCTCTGTGCAGGATACTCGAGTTCTTCCACTCCAACCTTCACACACCATGTCTTCATGGAGCTCGCTTTGTGCACAGGGGCGTCGTCATGCTGGAACAGGTTTGAGCCTCTTAGCTCCAGGGAAGGGAAACTGTAAAGCTACAGCACACAGATATTCTATGTAATTGTGTGCTTCCAGCTTGGTGGCAACAGTTTGGAGAAGACCGAGATATGGGAGTGATGGTCAGGTGTCCACAGATTTTTGGCCATATAGTGTATTAAAACTACCAAAACCAGTGTCGGGGAACGAAGTGATGACAAACCGAGGCAGCACATTAGCTACATTTCATAATCTGTTGACTGTATGACCTTAGCGAACACTTGAAGTAGAACACTCGAAGGTTAATCAGTCACTCCTTTTTAAAGAACTTCCAACATAACAAGCAGAGCAGAAAGGAGCACACTTCTCTACTCAGTAAGTGTAACTTACTGCAGGTGTCGGATCTAGATGATAATCAGGGAGAGCAGAGACTCATTTTCCCTCCAAAAAAAACCCAAAAAAAACGTTGTGTCGAGTGTAAATGTTGACTGGAGTTTATTCATGTATTTTTAGAAGGTGCACTACATTAGCTGCTTGTACGTTACTTTGATTAATATGATGAATAAGGTACCATCAGCTAGCTAGCAAATGATTCATGACTCAAAGCGCTAAAATCTTTTTCCAGACAATGATTAAAAAGTTGATATACGTCTACTCACGTTCGCAGAGCCACGGTGCTGCTGCAGCTCTTGGGGTTTCAGTGCTGGTTTTGCAGGACTGCAAACAGGCAAACGGATACTGGAGGGGACTTGGAAGGAAAGGGGCGGAGCCAGGGTCAGCAGCAGTAGCTGGGAGACCTGTGGGTGGCGCTGCTGGTATGGCGCGGCACTGGGCATGCCCAGATTGCTCTGTAAAAAAACACATTTTTGTATTTAATAAAAAAAATGTAAAAAAATAATACACAACTCAGTGTTCAAAACTATTCCAAATTGCACCAGTTATCAATAAGAGTCTAAAATGGCTGCCTGCATACACAAGTAGAAAGTTACAGCCGTAATTCTAAACAACTTGTGGGGGGAAAAAAGCTAATATTACAATACTATTTGCACTTATTTATAATTATAGGCTTTAAATCTGATACGGGATGTACTTGTTCTGACCGTTAACACTGGGTAAGATGCAGCTACCCGAGTGGAAGATGGGCGTGTCCACGGGCATGAGCTCCAAGATGGACGAAAGGACGGGAACTTCAAGATGTTCGTCACTCACCAGATCGTGCCACTGGCACCGCGGTGAAAGTAGACACCTGTAAGAACACACAAACACACCCCTGGTGTTAGAGTAAATCAAACACCCATACATTTTTCATTTTTATATCACGTCACATAAACCGGTTATTTGCGAGTTGTTTTTTTTTTTTTTTTTTTTTTTTTTTAAGACCACCAGCACCCATTTGTTTTGAGTTTGATGTCCCTTTTGTTCCCCTTTCATCAGCACCCATTTGTTGTTTTGTATGAAGACCAGAAGCATCCTTTTGTTTCGAGTTTTTTTTATATAAATACCACCAGCACCCATTTGTTTTCAGTTGTTTAAAGATCATCAGCACCTCCCCCCCCCCCCGCCTTTTGTGCTGTACCCGTGTATTGCAAAAATGTGTATGAAGTTCACCTGCACATTCATGTTCTTCAAATGTTCTCCAGCGCCTATAAAAATTACCGATACCCGTGTGTTTGCACCTGTGTTTAAAGTCATCTGTACAACCCATTTTTTCCTCAATTTTGTTTCAAAATCATCTTGTTTGTCCACCAGTTTATTCACAGGTGTGATAAGTCACCTGTACCCGTGTGTTGGAAAAACGTGCATGAATCTCATCCTGTGCCTGCATGTTCTTCGGCGTCTTCCAGGGTTCTCCAGCAGTCTTTGGCATTCTCAGGAGCACATAGCTCTTACATGTATGTGTGTTTGCACATGTTCAAACATTACCTGTAGTTATTTGTTCTCTTGTTTGTTTAAAAGATCGTCAGTACCACCCGTTAAATTGTTTAATCACCAGAACCTCTTGTTTGTTTGATCAAAAATCACCAGAACCTCTTGTTTGTTTGATCAAAAATCACCAGAACCACCTGTTTGTTTGATCACCAGAACCACCTGTTTGTTTGATCACCAGTACCACCTGTTTGTTTGATCACCAGTAC
>CM074994.1:1386944-1394444 GCA_037576825.1 Pangasius krempfi | reverse complement strand
TTAATATCAGTTACATTTATTAGTATTAATATAGTATTTATTAGGTGTGACACAGAAAATTAGCAATGATTTTAACTTGCCTAGAACAGTTAGTATAACTAGCCTAACTTGCTCATCTTAGTGGTCAAAACACCAATTCTTTTTTTTTTTCTGAAATTTTGGAAACATGGCTAGCATTACCCTCGCTACTTAGGTAACAGGCTATCACTATTGCTAGTAAGCTAACAACATATATATGTATATATACTGTGTTATATATGTGTGTGTGTGTGTATATATATACACATATACACACACACTTAGTAGCTAACGTGGATGTTTCTTTCAGAACGTTAACGTTTGACTGTTATACAGCTGACAGATCGATTTAAAACCAAAATGTTTGACTGAAAATGTGTCTAAATAAAAAAGTAGACTAAGCCCAAGTATGTTTAAATAGCAAAAAAAAGAAAATTTCTGTAATATACTGTATTTCATATAGCTTTTAATTAAGCAGATATAAATAGACTGATATCAGATAGCTGATTTAGATTACATGCTGATGATTAGAAGGTGAATTTCACATTTTCTATGAGGAATATTCTAAAACATTTACTGTGTTCCCATGAGAACCTTATTGGTAAGTAGTCAAACATAAACAAAGTGGAAAAACACTTCCAGCATAAAACTACCGTGTGAGTGATGGGAGCAAACCAGACTGCGGATGACTAGATGGATGACTTAATTGTGTAGTCACTGCAACGTCCCCGGCGCTTAGCTGATGTGTCCTTATTTTGCGGCCAGCCCGAGGCAATTAACTCCTCTTTTAGTCGCTTGCTCAGACCTCACCGTCCTTTCGTTCAGTATTCAGCTTCTGTCTCTATATTGCTGAGCTCAGCAGCACGCTTTGTCCTGGGATTCGTAAACTTTTCCATTTAGACTTTCTTTGTATTTTCATGAATATTGCATAAACCATGTGGTTTTTTTGTTTTTTTTTACAGCGAACACCAGCTCCAAGTCAGTGAGAAGATGTTCAGCTGCTTATGATCTCTCATACGACTGACTTTACATCAAACGCGGTGTGAAAATCAAACACCGTTCCGGCAAAGCAAACACTCCGTCCCCAGATTGAATCCACGGCTGCGTTGAATAATAATGGAAGTGATGCGGAATTTAGAAATAAAATGTATGAAGTCTGCCTCAACTCCCTGACAGTCGCAGCTTATGAGCTGTCTTTCTGACTCTCTCCCAGTCCATTTACACTGAATTAAATATGAATAAAGCACATTCGATTAGTATTCCAAAAAAGTATTGGCGCCCACCACCCCCTCCCCCTGTCCCAGGGAATCATACTCTGCCAGGCGAAAGTTTCTGAACAGTAAAAATTTGCTCATGTTTTATTAGTGCTTGAACACTACTTATCCTACATTCTAATTGCTCACAAGGTATTGGTGTTGGTGTTGATTAATTTTCTATAGCAGCAGCTCTGACAGTAGTGCATCTGCACATCACAGGTTTTCTATATTATAATGTCTTCATTCTTATACGTTTTCATTTCTATAGCAACAGCTCATTCACAGGGACTTGTACAGCAGAGCTCCACTATTAATAAATAGATTTAAAAAAAAAAAAAAAAAACCTCCTGGATATGGTGAATTTTTCTGCAAAGAGATGTTTAATTTTTAACATTTCTGGAAGGAGTCTCCAGTGTCAGCCAGCGCTTTGTAACAGTCAGAGGTAAAAGCTGAAATCTTCAGGACAGAGGAGTTTACGCTTCTTTGCAGTTTCTCGGTAACATGACAAGCTGCATTTTTGTTGAGAGAATGAAAGAGACGCTGGTGAGGGAACGACTGTTTATAGCTGCTATAACATAAGCGAGAACAGGAACTAACTTGCTTCACAAACTGTCAACAGATAAAATGTTGTTTAATTAATATAAATTGTAATCATTTGGCAAATCGCTGTGGTCTAAGAGGAATAAAACACACTTCAGGGCGTGATGTTATAAGAAAATAAACAGCTTTGCATCTTTTAAATGTAGAGATGCGTAAATATACATATACATAAAAAGTATGAGTCGTTCTTTAATTACTTTAAAAATTGTAATCGCTAAACTGCTGTAGTATAAGAGGAATAAAACACTTGTGGAAGTGCTGTTAGAAGAAAAAGAAAAGACTTTATATATATATATATATATATATATATCACATATACAGTACACTACAGTGAAATTCTTTTCTTCACATACCCCAGCTTGTTAGGAAGTTGGGGTCAGACCTGAGAATGAGCCATGATACAGCACCATGGTGCAGAAAGGGTTAAAGGCCTGGCTCAAGGGGTCAACAGTGTCAGCGTAGTGATGCTGGGACTTGATCCCGTGACTTTCTGATCATTAACTCAGAGCCTTTTATCCCCTAATCCGCCAACATGCAGCGCGTGTGCTGTCAGAAGTGGGATTTGAACCCACGCCTCCAGGGGAGACTGCTCCAGGCGGAGCTAGCGTTCGTATCTTTCCCAACCAACCCCATTTGTTTAAATGCATGCATTCCCTCATGAGATCAAGTTGAGCATTTGAAATCATACCACAAGCCCTTACTTTTCTTTTAATTCTCCTCTCCATGGTGATGTTGGCGAGCTCAGTGTGAAGCTGTCATGTCTCATTACGAGCCATGTTTGTCCAGAAGCGTTCTGAAGTGTTTCTGGGTTCAGTACTGACAGGTGGAGGAGGAAGGGAAGGGGGGGGGGGGGGGGGGGGAGAGGAAGGGAAACGAGGCTATGTCTTGCAACTCTATTTACGTGATCTGCACCTCTTGCTGCCAAATCTTCTCGCAATAACTTTCACTCAAACATAGTCAGGCTTTGCAGGGAAGAGAACATCTCGGCCTTGTTTCGGGCTAAACTATCAATGTAGCGTATTAGCGATGAGTGAAGAACTTGTGTTTAAACAGGTAACATACTTACATTAAATACTCTACAAGTCACCTTTGCTCAGGTGAACGATGCAATAATTTATATTTTGTTAAAATTCCTTAAATTCTGTAAGAAATCAGGCTCTACAGTGAGAAAGACCATAAAAGAAAAAAGACAGGCGTCCTCTAGCACACATACTGGCGCGATATTCATGCGTAGGCGAACTTGACGTGTCTCTTAGACTCGAAGCGCTTTTCATTCCCTAAAGGATCCCAATCACATCCTGCTCTGGATGCGTCTCCGTCTACCAGAAGAATTAATCGGGCCTGTCAGATCTTATGTGATGTGTCAGGCACTGAGGTAAAATTACATTCTTTAATATGTTTCTGCATCGCCTCCTCATAAGCACGCCCTGGTTTTTAGGGTTTTTTTTCCGCCACTTTCTATACCTCATTGTCTGGATTGTCTTTCAAACACCCTTATTCTAATGATGTTCCCATCTGGTGCGAGTTTGTGTGCAATTCCCTACTGACTCTCGATCAAAAACCAATTTTTTGACATTGACGTCGCTTTGCATTAGCATGTTTTGGGTATGTTTGGATGGCGGGCACGTTAAACCATTACGAGGAAAAAAAGAAAGAATTGCTTACGTACTTATGAAATAAAAGCATCAAAAAATTCATAAAAGCTCCAAACAATTAAATAATTACTTCACTATACATCACATTTACATCTCAATACAGGCAGCGTCGATACGGGACATTCTACAACATTAACTGTAGCTATAAATGGATAAAAAAAACTGTGATGTTCCATCGTTGAATGAATAAAAAAATTCAAATCCTTGGCAATTTGCATTGAATAAGAGGATTAAGAGTTATGCCGTGCTGTTTATGAAAATAATCAACTTCATTTGTTAAAGAATGACACTTGTTTTAGTTTTTATCCATTAATAGTTACGTTTAATATAGTGGAATGTCTTGGAAACAAGTTCCTGTTCTCCCAGTAGCTCTGTAAGCTTGAAATTAATAACACAGAAACAGCTTTTGCTTAGAAAAACGCGAAACATTTTCAAAAATGTAAAACTTTAAAGTTACAACTTTACGTCTGACTGTTAAAAGCGCTGACACTGGAGACTCCTTCCAGGGATGTTACGTAAACGTCTCCTTACGTCTTTCAATCAGTTCATGTGGATTGTCTGCTGTACAAGCCCCTGTGAGTGAGCTGTTACTATAGAAACGATAACATATTACTAATATAGCGTATTAATATAAAACTGTGGTTATGTGTCTGTCATAGAAAATGAATCAGCATCTTCTGACCAATCAGAATCCAGAACTCAGCAGCAGCGTAATAGATTAAGTAACAGAAGTTGCAGGATGCAGTACTGTGTATCTCTACAACTGGTTCTGTGTGTGTGTGTGTGTGTGTGTGTGTGTGTGTGTGTGAGGTTGAACAGAGATCAAAGGCTTTGGCCTGGCTCCACCAGCAGCTTGTATGTGATGTTGTGTTTATGCCCACAAGCTCTCAGTCGTCTCTCTAATGAAGCGAATTGAACCTGTGGCTTCGCTCCAACACACACTGATACAAAGAGTGTTTCTGTTGTGCAGGGAGGAGAATCTCGCACATATACACACCGTACCATCTGCTCAGAGGTTAATCAGTGGCAGGGATTCCCACACACGCCGGCGCTGGTAGCGAATAAAGGAAATAACACACTTTAGTGGTTAAAGCTTTAAGCCCACACACATAAATAAGAGCAGGAGGGCGCGACATGTCGTAGCTGCACCATTAGCGTCCTCCATCAGTGGCTCAGCTAGTTTAGAGCTGTAATTATGCCACATAGAGCCACGGGGTCATCGCTAATGGTCCGTACGCAGGAAGAGGACGGTGCTGCTGTGCAGTTACGGATTACTCACACACACTCACACACAAATATGTATAAACAAGTCACTATAGGAACTAAATTTGGCAACGTGAGCTAGAATTGAACTGAACAAGCTTCCGTTTGAAACTTCTGTCACTTCTTCTTGGTGAATGGTTTTCTACATTACCCACAATGCCCGTCTACCTGCTGATACTGGAGCTAGTACGATTTAGCCCTTGTTTCGGCTCTACCTAAAGAAAGCGGTGCAGCAGCGCTTTAGTCTGTCAACACCATCGCACTTGTCATCTAATAGATCGCTAACGAGCCGAGCTTCAACTGCGTCGTATAGCTGCAATGCACTCTGGGACTTGGAGTCCAGCATTTGCATGAGCGTCTCCACTATTTCTATGTTTTGTGATTGTTGACATTTTTTTTCTATGATTCAATGCCGTTGTAGCTGCGCTAGCAATAACAATAACAATGTCCTCTGGTGACATCATAGCGGTAATAGACATAATAATAATAATAATAGACATAATAATAATAATAATAATAATAATAATAATAATCAGGGAAATTAGCACCAGAATCACTAAACACATCACAAATATTTCCTTATGAACATATTTAGTGTGTTTCAGGGTTTTACTTTACACTGTATTAAATGCCTCTTGAAGGTAGGATGGATCTTTGAGGAAGCTTACCCAAAGCAAAATTCAATCTACTTCCATCCTACCTGTGTGTAGGTGTGTGTGGTAGTAGAAATAATCCTGTGGCTCATTTAGAACAAGGGCATCGAATGCGTAAGATGTGGCTCTGATCAGAATTCCAGTTCCCGCAGAGACTTCAGAGCTGAGAATAGATGAGAGCCGAGTGAGGATCGATTCACGCTGAATACAAAGTACATTTGGAAAAATCTTTAATTGGAAAACTGGCAACCGTTTCGGCACAAAAAGGCTGGAACCGGGTCAAGGGTGAGATGGATTCGGATCGAGTGGAGACGTTTAACTCTAAACATGTCCGATTTACTTTTCTGAAAGAAAAAGCTAGGATTTGTTCGCATTCTAATTTGTACCCATTTAGAGAAACTGGTGCTTTTCATCTAAATCACTTACTGAAGAAGGTTTTTACCTTTTTTTTGATACTCGGTTCGATTTGAAAAGATTTTTTTTTTTTTTTTTGGAATTGGACTTGATCACATTTAAAGAGAATTCACTGTATATTTATTAGTGTTGATTTTAATTATAATTATACTTTAAACTTATATTATAATTGTTATATTTGCCATGTAATTTGAAGAGTTGAACTGAATAAAAAAGTGTAGGGTTTTTTTTTCTAAGTCGTGTTTTTTTGTTTTGAATTTTTTTCCTGTGTTTTTAAAAGTGAAGTGCTTCAAAGAATTATTTTAAAAAATATCATTTTAACGCTTAGTAGTTTTTAAAGAAAAATATATTATCGATATTGGCTGATAACTGAGGTTTCAGGATCAGTATTGGTATTTAAAAAAAAGAAAAAGTGGTATCGGGACATCTCTAGTTGCGCTAAAATGTTTAGTTGCTTAATTTATATTTTTAAAATTGATCACAGCTACACAAATTGCAGCTTTAGTCTGGGAATTTTTGTGTTTTTTTTTTTTCTGGCTGGTCAGAGTGTTTTTTCTGCTGACGTAAAAACACGGCTCACAAAAAAACATTGCATTTTTCCACTCCTAGCTAGTACCAGCTAACTAACTAGCCTAGCTTGCTAACTTGATTAGATTGATTAATATCAGTAATACAGATCAAATAAATCCCATTATATTTGCTCTTTTTTTGTCTTGCATATTTTATTTTTCATGGTAAGGTAGGAAAAAAAAATGCTTGATGACGCTCTGAAAAGTTTACCCTTTTTTCAACATTTTCCCAAATTTTTACGTGCAATTATTTTAATATATTTATTTTATAACACCCTTAAACTCCTTCATATATTTATTCTATAGTTTCAGCCATTCCATTACTTTTACTGGAAATACTTTTACAGTGCAAAAATTAGAGGGTGGAGTCAATGCAAATCGATCCATTCGGCACCCGTGGTGTGATTTACGGTGTGAGTTAAAACGACCGAAGGGCAAGTATTAAATTTTTCGCAACTCTGTTTCTGCAAGTTGACACAAAAAAAATCCCATTAATGAGAAAGTTTCCTTAAATTATAACTTTTCATTACAGCAGTGGAGTTAGAGCTCTATTAGATATTCACCTCACACACACACACACACACACACACACACCAACAGAATTTTAAAAAGCCTGTGAAAGGGGTTTCTTTACATTTTGGTTATAAACACACCCACACACACACACACACACACACACACACACACTGATTTTATCTTCATAACATATTTTGAAGTATTTTGATATAACACATGTATGAGTATTATATATTATACATACAGCTCCTACAGAGACCTGTCAATCAACAAGGGGTGTGACCTCATTAAAATACTAGGCCACACCCACTAGGTCCTCAGATCTGTCTGGACGTGTGTGTGTGTGTGTGTGTGTGTGCGTGTGCGTGTATGAGAGTATGAGATCATCTTTTTTAAGAGTACTTTGCAAATTACATGAAGTAATCTAGATCTGTGTACTAAAACCAGAAAACAAAAATGTTTCTATAATTTTAACACTAAAGAAGTTTATCTGCAAAAATAAATGAATAACTTCACTTCAATAACAAATCCAGTGTTTGAATATAAACACATGCAC
>CM074994.1:1355512-1381844 GCA_037576825.1 Pangasius krempfi | reverse complement strand
CCTTCGCAGTGACTGATAGGGACAGAGGCCACGCCTCCTTCGCAGTGACTGATAGGGACAGAGGCCACGCCTCCTTCGCAGTGACTGATAGGGACAGAGGCCACGCCTCCTTCCCAGTGACTGATAGGGACAGAGGCCACGCCTCCTTCACAGTGACTGATAGGGACAGAGGCCACACCTTCTTCACAGTGACTGATAGGGACAGAGGCCACACCTTCTTCACAGTGACTGATAGGGACAGAGGCCACACCTTCTTCGCAGTGACTGATAGGGACAGAGGCCACGCCTCCTTCGCAGTGACTGAATAAATTATGAAACAGAAGAAAGAACCCTTTAGTAACATAAATAATGCACAGTTCCAATGTAAATACTGAATATTAATCATCTGTTCCACACAAGCTGGAAAATTAATCTGAACAGAATGAGCTGTTTTTCATTTCTGACGTCTTGACAGGTCATTTACCGTGTGAGTCAGTAACATACGAGCAAAATCTAACAACTATTACTTACCTCACAACTCCACGTGACACTGATGAAACGAAAACACTTAAAGTGTCACCGAACCTGACTGCTAGATCAAACATCTTATAGAGCTGCGATAGAAACTGTAGCAATGGGCGTGGCCTAATATTCTAATGAGTAGCCTGATTGACATCCTTCTCTCTGAGACAGCAGCATGCTATGCATATACCAACGCACTCTTTTAGCACAGTAGCTACACTTACTACCTTAGCTTCCTCATACTAGTTTAGCTTAGGTTACTAGTTTAGCACTCACTTGCTAGGTTAGCTTTTACTCACTAGCTTTGGTTAATATGTTAGCTCTCACATGTTTGTAGGTTAGTTTCACTTCAGTATCTTTGGTTAATACATTAGGACTTACTCACTAGGTTAGTTTTTTCTCATTAGCTTAGCTTTGCTGACTCGGTTTTCTTTTTTTATTTCCGTTATACGTAGCTTACTTGTTGCTTACCAGGTGAGGTTTTGTTTAGAAGTTAGTTCTCTCACATCCTAGGATAGCTTTTGCTCACTAGCTTGCTTTTGCTTGCTAGGTTAGCTTTGGTTAATGGATTAGTGTTCACTAGCTTGCTAGACGTTTTAAATGAATGCTCTGTGTGAAGTTCTTGTGATCAGTGAGGAGAGTAGTGTCGCTACAAGTAGTGACACTATTTCTTTAACTAACGAGCTGATAGATTTGCTACTTTTTAAACGAACTAGCATGCAAGAAGTTAAGATTTTTTAGGTTTTTTTATTTGGAGAAATAGCTGATGTAGCCCCGGAATATTCCTTGGGTTTTTCTCAAAGGTACTTTATTCCTGAAACTGACGTTTAGGGTACATTGTGATGTTATACTTACAGGTTCCTCTGTAGCTCTTAAAAATCACTGCCATCTAAGACTAATGAGGCATTAAATTAGATTTGGACACAGCCCTGCAATGATCTTTTATCTTCTTGAATCTTCCACCGTGGCCAGTTTAGCTCGGCGAGCTTTGCCGTTGCTCAGGGTGTCATCATGTCAGCGCGAGCTGAGGAAGCGCCGTGGCCAGCGGCTGCCTGTTGAATTTCATGAGAGTGGAGGAGGCATCAAAATAAAAGCGCTGACGACTTCACTGTACTTCTTTTTTTTTAAGAGTCAGTGCAGCGGAGCTGGTTGTTACGGAGAACGTGGAGAACATCCACGGCAGCGAGCTCGAGTTGCTAGAATCGTGTGAGGAAAACAATAAACATAGACCTCATTTTGTCAGGCAGCTTGTTATGATCGTTATTTGTAATTAGTGGCTTCAGTGTAATTAAGATTCTTCCCATTATCTCAATATCTTCAATGTTTAATGAGTTACTTGTAGCTACAGTACGCTAACTACATTTTCATCTTCAGTACCATGGTTGTGCTGTTCGAGGAAAATAATCAACGACAGTGGTGTGATGAGGCGGAGTTACATCCTGAAGCACGTCCTGAAGTGTTTTATTCCTCTTATATCACAGCTTCGGGAAGTTAGTCTCTGTTCTCTCTTACGTTACAGCAGCTATAAACAGCCATTCCCTCACTAGCCTGTCTGTAAGTTTTGGCACCCCAAGTGCTTCAACATACGCATTCGATTTGCGTGTACTTTATCACGATTTGTAGTAAATTCTCAGAAATTTATACATAATTCATTAATGATCGTGGTTAATTAATGTTTCAATAATGGGTAATATAAATTAAGATTATTATAAGATTATTATTATTATCATTATGGCTTGACAACAGGCCACGCCCCTTAACAACAGCGTTTCAGGAACTTTAGCGCATGCCGAATGTGGGCAGAGTTACGTTTTTAGTAATAAATAAATGTTATGCATTAAAGCAATGGTTTGAGCTTTAGACTTCACACTGAGGTGTGTGTGTGTGTGTGTGTGTGTGTGTGTGTCTGTGTGCGGTCACTCAAATGCTGCTTTGTGAATACTAAGGCTTCTCATTTGAGCTTCATTTTTATCTCTTCATTTCCACAATTTCATTAAAATGAATTCCTTTAGCCTTGCGCAACAATAACACACAATTGGCTTTGTTTCTCACCGCCGTATTTTGACAGTTCTCCTGAGGAACGCTCCCACTGAGAACCATTGTGAACAAGCATAGCCTTGGCCATGTGTGTGTGTGTGTGTGTGTGTGTGTGTATGTGGACACTCAAATGCTGCTTCGTGAATGCCAAGGGTGTTCACTTGAGCTTTATCTAGAAGATCCACTGATTCTGTGAATACGAGATTAGACGCGGCTCAGAGGGAACGGACACACGATGAAACGCACACATGCCTACATCTGTGTGTTTACACTGGCCGTTGGGAACGGTAAATACAGCACAGGACAAGGACAAAAGAGGAAAGAGAATGAAAATGGACAGGAGTTTAATGTAAAACACACAACGGTCTGCATTATACGTGAAATAACGAACCCCAGTGCAGCATGAAGACTTGCGCAGTTCCTGTCGTGAATAATACAGGATGATTCTTTGTGAAGATCTGATTATACACATTGCAAATTGTAATATCGGATGAGGAAAAATCAACCTTATCCCAAATATAGTGGGTTAGTCGAGACATGTTTAGAGTCTTCTTAGTATTTATTAAAGAATAACCCACTCCAGATAGGAGAAGAATGCATGTTTGGGGGGCGGAGTTGGGGGTGTGTGGGTGGGCAGGGTTTGGGTGGTGTGGCACGAGGCGAAAGCTACCCCTGAAGTGCATTATTGTTGTATAACAGCGCAGTCTGGAGTGTGTTATTCTCCTTATACCATTATACCATAATGCCAACGATTACAATGTTTAAGTTATTAATGAACGTTTATAATTAGATTTAATGTTGTGTAACATGCGAGAGACAAGTTTTTTCCTGTTCTTACTTACATTAAAGCTGCAATAAACAGTCGCTTTTCACCATCCTCCCTCTCTCTCTCTCTCTCTCTCTCTCTCACACACACACACACACACACACACACACAGCAGTGCTATGGTATGAGTTAAAAGCAGTTCCTATAACAGCATGTCAAGTGTTATTGTGCATGTATTGTATATTGTATATGCTGTATATAGTGTAGTATGTTTTTCCCCACTTATCTTTGTCCCTCTTATTATTTTATCTGTCTAGGGTAAATAGTGTAAAAGATGAAATATGGTTAGATCAACACAAATATAGACACAATACATAGTTAAACAATGCAGTGCAATGGGAATGAAACACTAGAAGAGAAGCAGGACGTGCAGATGTGTGCAGAACTTCCCTCAGTCTGAGCGTCAGGATGGAGGCGAAGGCGTAGATTAAATGAGGTGCAGCTCGTCTAGTGAATCTCCCGCCGTGAAGCCAGGACTGGATTTGCCTTTGTAGTCGTGGACAATCCGCACCACCTTGCCATGAGCGCAGCGACTCAGAGCCCTCGCTCTGGGAGTCGGTTTGTCCTTTGTCTTCTTCTTTGCAGAGGTGAAAGCTTTTGAAATGTCATAGATGGGGATTTCTGAGAAGCTGCTTGTCACCTGAGTTAAAGGCGTAGATCTGTGCTTAAGGTGCGGTACCATTAGAGCGACAGCGTCTCGTTGGGTGTTAGCAGACCTTCTCCGGAGCTCAGTGCTGGAACTTTCAGCCTGGTGGTTAATGATCAGAAACGCTTTTACTGCTACACAGTGTTTTATAGGAAGGAACACGGCTTCAAAATGCCTCGGAACAACTTTAAAAGTTAAGAGGATGTTATTGTGTAGAGCCAGTCGACAGTATGAAGGACATCATAAAGAGGTTTACAATAAATAACGCCAACACTTATAGAAAATTCCCCAGATGTCCTTCAAACTGCATCAAACAGAGGACGTTATGTTATGAAGACGTTCCTTGTTACCTAGCAAATCTACTAAGAGGGATTCTTATACATAAAAGATAAACTTTATTGATCCTGAAAGAAAATTCTTTTACCAGCCTGCTCAAGATTAGACAGAACAATAAAAAATAACAATATAATATAGATAACTATGGTAATAAATCAAAGATGGAAGTATTGGTAAAAAGTGTAATAAATGTGAAAAAATGACACGGTGGAGTGTAAATAAAATAAATTAAAAAGTAAATATAAAAAATAATTAAAAATGAAAATGGAAGTAGAAGTGTAAACAAAATGAAAGTAAAAATATTCTTTAAAATGCGCATGTGCAGAAAAATATTGACTTACAGTGGAGTGTAAATAAAATAAAAATTTAAAGAGAAGATGTACATAGAAGTGTAAAAATAGAAATGTAATGAAAAGAAACAGAAATACGATTTAAAACTTTACATGTGCAAAAAAAACTGACTTACAGTGGAAATAAAGTGTAAAAAAATGTAAATAGAGGTGTAAAAATAAAAAGAATAGAAATAGAAATATTCTTTAAAACTGTACATGAGGACAAATGACTTACAGTGAAAACTGTAAATAAAATGAAGATTAGAAATAGAAGTGTAAAAAATAAAAGTGTGAACAAAATTTTAAAAAGAAATGTTCTTTAAAACATGTACATGGAGCACCAGCATTTTTATTAAAGTTCAACTCCTCGCTGAAACACATTATGTTTATATTGAAATATGTGATGTGATGAGTGATTTTGGTGAATTTTTGGGTTGATGTTCCATTATTCCTGTGAGAAGTTAGCGGCTGTGTGTCGTCCTGATCACAGTGACATTACGATTGCTAGCGCAGTTACGATGGAATTTAAAAGGAGGGGGAAAAAAAATCAGCGATACAGGATAACAGTCAGGTTTCGCTTTTAGCACTAAAATCTTCTTTTCTTACTCACCGTTCATTTTCCGGCGATGTTCTACATCATATTAATGACAGATACAGCATACAGTAGTAGTGGAGTAGTGGAGATGTTGAAGCAAACGCTGGACTCAAACTCCCAGAATGCAATGCAGCTGTACAAAGCTTTGGAAGCTGATCTGTTTGAGCAGAAGAGAAAGTGAGAGTGAGAACAGATTGAAAGACTAAAGCACTGCTGCATCGCTCTCTTTAGGAATAGATGAAGCGAAAGATAAATCCCACTGTACTACTGTCAGCACAGCATTGTGGGTAACGTAGGAAACCATTAACCAATGTGAAAACGAGAGAAGGGAAATGTGTCAATGAGCACATCATTGATTATTTTCCTAAAACCATGACACAACGTTTTTATTTCGTTACACAAAACAGTAGCAAAGGCGGGCAGCGTGGCTCAACGGTTAAGCCCTGCCAAGTTGCCAGTGTCGGGCCCTTGAGCAAGGCCCTGAACCCTCTCTGCTCCAGGGGCGCTGCATCACGGCTGACGAAGTTTTAATACAGCTTCAGTCGTCTTAATGTTTTTTTCTTGTGTGCAGGGTTTAGGAGAGTCTGTGTGTGAGTTTTCATACTGATTTTATTCATCGTTATCTGGTCCTTGGGTTAGTTTTGAATGATCAATGGGTTGATTATTTCATACAGACCTGGCAACCCTGTAACACAATAAAGAGTGACTTGTAGTTTGCAGAAAAATATCATGACAGTGATAGTTGAGGTGTATATATCTTTTTTAAATTAGCTTCATATCTCGGTTTGTCCGAGGGATTTTCCTGTCAAGCCAATGTATATCATTTATACAATGTGTGTGTGTGTGTGTGTGTGTGTGTGTATGGGTGGGAAATATTTTATATTCATAGGTACATTCCAACTTTTGACATCTTTTTCACTGTGTCAGGAAAGAAAAGAGAGAAAGTTAAAATTTGAACCAGAGACAGCGGCCAGGGGCAGAGTCCCATTAACAAGCTGTCTGCACAAAACACTGGAAAAAGTGCCGGTACTCTCGAGTGCCTGAATTATAACTTTTAAAAGCTGGGAGAAGTTTAAGAGTTTAAGAAGTTGTGATGATGGTTGAGAGGAAGGATAAGGAAAGAGGACAGAGGTCACAGGATAGAGAAAAAAGAAAGGAGATTTATTAGGATTTGTTTTTAAGACAAATCAACCCTTTAATTCAACCCTTTAATTCAACCCTTTAATTCATTAATAAACTATTTAAACTCTTTAAAACGATTAGTATTATTTTATAAACCACATTATTTTATATACCGGTGAGAAAATATAATAATCGAGGGTCCCTTTATCTCTCTGTGTTAGGTATTACTGTATACCAATGCGTTATTCAGAACGAACAGATGAATGTGTTCTAAAAGGAAATGAATACAGATAAGAATAGCTGTGTGAGTGGGATCATAAAAAGTTGAGACCAATTCTGAAGCGGAGTGATGAAGCTGAGGATGAGGAACTGTCAGAGCCACAATTCACACACACGCTGCTGATGTTTCCACATCTGGGGGTTCCAGAGTTTCCCAGTGTTTCCAGAGAAACTTCCACTCAGGGTTTAAACGTGTCATTGGCTTACACTGCCACACAGGGGTTTATAACTTAAACTCTACATTTCGTTTGATTTAATGAGGCTTTTAAAACTCCAGTAAATCCACCTCTATATTAAACTCCACTCCATAAACCTTCACAGCTCAAAGCACAGCTGTCATGTTAGCACCTAAAACGGTGCCAGACTATGTTACCCATCAGCCCCTGCACATGATCTCAGGTGCACCTGAGAGACGTTTATTTCTAATGAGCACTCGTATTTAAGTTCTGGATTTTGTGGTACTCGTTGTCTAGGGTTTGTCTCTTTCTCCTCGGGTTCCTGTGTGTTCTTCATGCTCGCCTGGTTCCTGCTCATGTTCCTGTTCATAGTCTCCTTATTGTTTGTTTTCATCATGTTAAACTTATTAATAAATCATCTGCACTCGCATGCGCCTCCTCCTGAAAACTCTGACAATAGCACGTGTATTCTTCCAGGTTTTCTCCACCTCACATTTCCCAAATGAAAGAATTAGAGTGCACTGTGTGGTAAATCATATATTCATTGATTGCTATGATTTTTCTGTTCTCCTCTCTTGTGTTTCTGGCCAACACAGAACCTCAGAATGGCTTTTCTCTCCCCTGGGACAAGCCATCTTCCACTCCCACACCGAGCTTCTCAGCTCACTGGTCCATGCCAGCACCAGAAACGGCTGGATGGATATTAACTCCTGTTTTACCCAAACCTCACAATAAAATGTGCAGGAATTGTAAGGGTGTAGGAGAAATGTAATTAGGTTTCATTCAGTAACATCAGAAAAGATAATAAAACTGAAGTTAAATGAATCAAGTGGAACAAAAATCAAGTGAAAAATGTAAAAAAAAAATCACAGAAATGAATCGGGAAATGAAAAAAAATAAAAATAGATGAATAATTTTTATGAAGATAAATGAATCGTGTAAAATAATCATGTGAAAATAAATGATCTGTGTTAAGAAATGTGAAAATTAAGGGGTCATGTTTAAATAATAACCCCATTTAAAAAAACAATAATAAATGAATTATGTGTAAACATCACACGTGAAAATTAATGAATCGTGTGTAAAGTAATTGTACATGAAAAGAAATGAATCACTTAGGAATCGTGTGTGAAAATAAACAGATAGTGAAAAAACTGTGAAAACAAAATCACACGATGCTGTGTAAACATCACGTGATAATAAGTGAATCACTTAAAAAATCTTGCGAAAATAAATGAATAAATGTATAAAAAGCACATGCGGAACTTTCACGTGACTCTTCTATAAAAAAAAAAACAGGTGGAAAGCAGTCTTAAACACGTTTGCCTGGTGTGTAAATATAAAACCTACGCAATCAAATCACAATCCTCACGCTGTTCCACTGGGGATTTAATTTTGGATATAAGTACGAAATCTAGTCCTCTTTAGAAGAGCAAATGGAGTGATTTGCTTTTCAGCTTGTTGAATTTGACAGCAACACAAGTAAATAGTACATGAAGCGGTGCTTCACGTCACGTGTTAATTAAGTCTCTTAAGAGCTGTTGACAAGCCTGGTTGCGAAAAGGTCAGCGAGTGCTTCAAACAAAGTGCATGTGAGAGCAGGAACGCTTTACTGAATGCGATATGTTTCTTGTTTAAAAAAAAAAACAAAACAAAACAAAAAGGACTTGAAGGACGACAACATTGACTGTGTCCTTCACTCTGATAGAGGGACGCAGCCGGGTAGCAGATGTACGACCGCTGAAAATGTGCTAATCGGCGCACAGACCTCGCTGCTGATTGCATACGTTTCTGAACAGCATTTCCTTCCTGCCTGAAAACCTCGGCACGGGATCTAATCTCTGCTTCATATTTTCTCAGGCTGCAGGTTTTAGCACGTATTTGTAATACGAATCTAAAGTTCATCATTTCCACATATTCCACGGGACGTCAGTATTAAATTATGCTACAGATCTGAGACCAGTGCAGCCCGAATGTGTCTTCCCTGAACGCCGCGATGACTCACGGCGAAAAATGAGCAATGAGAGGCGAGCGGCCAATATGGCGAAGTGTTAATAATAATGAATAAAGTCATAAAAAGACAATCTGTTCACAGCATCTCGCTGTAGGTTGGAAAATGACTGTCCTAATATCTTCTTCTTCTTACACCACAGCGCTGCTGAATTCAGGATTCTGACTGGAGTTTAATTGTGCGATTGTCAGTCGCAGGTTTACATTAACAAGCCCGTTCTAATAACTTCGCTTTTCTATAGTAACAGCTCATTCACAGGTGGAAGTTCTACATAATTATAAATGCAGTAAAAAAGTGTGTATATTTTGTCTAGGTTTTCTCTCAGGAGATGTTTATTTAACATTTATGGAAGGAGTCTCCAGCGTCAGCTCTGGAAAGATTAACATTTTTCCGAAATCTTCAGGACAGAGGAGTTGACTCTTCACAGTTACCTCGGGAACGTGACAGTGTTTTTTTTGTCTTATTAACTTCAAGAGAGAGAATACAGAGAGGCTGATGAGGGAACAACTGCTTATAGCTAAGTGAAAACACAAACTTGTTCCACAACATAAAACATAATTATAAACGGATAAGACATATAATGTGCTGTTCTTTTTTTTGTGCATACTCAGCGTGCTGTTTATTAGGGCAGATTCGATAATCACTGTCAATGTCCATAGCGTAGGTTAAGGAAGAACAAACCAGCATAAATATATCAAAATTATTTTTTTTTAAAATGGGCGAGGGTCTAAACCAGGAAAAACACAACACAGAAATTAAGAAAACAAGGCCTAGACTTGACTATATGAATGCATGATGCGATTGGCAAGACTTCGCAATGAGACAAAGACACAGGAGTATATAAACAAACAGACAAACTAATCAAGCGCTAACATGAAACAGGTGCACACAATCAGGTAACACACCAATCCCAAGACAGGGGCAGAGACACGACTAGAATCACAAAGGTAATACCAACGTAAACAAAAAAAAAAATGCAATAAAAAATACTGCAATGTTTATATTTTGGAAAACAGAATCAACTATATTTGATAGAAAATATTGCAGGCAAACAAAAAGTAATAACTGAGTGAGAAAAAAAAAACAATCCCGCGCACATCTCTCGTGGAGGGCAATTATGAGTGCTGCTGGAGTGATGTAGCTGAGGTTGAGGATCTGTCAAAGGTTTCCAGAATAGGCCACACCCACTTCAGGTTTTAAATCGGAATAAAGATACAGATACGAATATTTAGAGCACTAAACAATTACAGATAGTGTCATTATGTTACAGCCCTATTATATACACACTTGTCAGTTGTTGTGTTTGTGGTTATTTCGTGACCGCGTCTCTCAGCCTGTACTATTTCCAGCTGGTTTGATTTCCTATGTACGAACTTTGCTTTGTTTTTTTCTTTTTTAATTGCAATTTTGTCTGCCAATCTGACTGTTCATGTTGTATTAATAAAACACGCTTCGGCTTTGATGAGAGTATGCATGGCTGGTGTGTTGGCATGGCTGTGTTACATTGCGTTATTGTGTGTTTATCACCCAGCACGTCCTCATTTGTTGTATGTACAAAGGAATTAATCAGTTCACAATTACAAGTGAATACTGCACTAAATCATGCTTCTGAAGTGAGACACAAACACTCCATGTGTCTTCCCTGGACGCTGTAATCATTCACAGAGGGGCGGACGGCCAATATGGTGAAGTGCTAATAATAATAAAAAATGCAGTCTCAGAAAGCCAACAATCTGTTTGTTCTCTCTCTCTCTCTCGCTCTCTGGGCTACGTCTTCATTTTAATCATATCTGCTGGCAAAAATAGCATCATCATCATCATCATCATCATATTTTGAAGGAAACGCAGGCATCAGTTTTCCGATTCGCACCACTGCCATGTTGACTGTATTCCAGAGGCAGCATATGTCACTGCTGCTGACTCTATACACGCTAATCCCTGCTCGCTAGCTAGATTTCGATAAACTTTCAAGAGAGAGATGTTGGTTGTTAGAGTTCCAGCTGTTTCAACATTTAAATATGTGGTTGTTGAATCCTGGATTGTGATTGGTCAGCAGCTCTGACAGTAGTGCAGCTGCAAATCACAGGTTTAGTATATTACTGCGCTTACTGTCATATACGTTATCGTTTCTATAGCGACAGCTGATTCACAGGTACTTGTACAGTGGGCGCTTCACATAAACAGATTAAAAATGTTGTTAGGGTGAGGTTTTCTGTAAGGAGACTTTAACAGTTATGGAAGGAGTCTCCAGTGTCAGCGCTTTGTAACAGTCAGAGGTAAAGCTGTATCTTTAAGTTATCTATTTATGCTCTGCGGTTCCTCTGTAACATGATACGATGAGTTTTTTGGTCTTATTAACCTCAAGAGAGAAAACAGAGACACTGATGAGGGAATGTCGTTGATTATTTTCCTAATACAGCATGACACGGAGTGTTTTTTCCTTATGTATGGACATGACAGTGACATATTTTCAGGATATATCAGCTTAAGTTATAATGATTTACATTTCTTTTAGCTAGCATGACCCAGCATTGTTTCCTACCTCCTTATAGCAGAATAAAAGCTGAAGAATATTAAGGACGTAGACTCATGTGGTTTTAATCTCGCAAGCGTGGGTGTGCTGTCAGCTCTCTTCCTTGAGCAACCTTCTTAACTTTCCGCTTAGCCGCAAGTTCCTGGCTAACAATAGCCTCTTTTTCTCTAACTGAATGTGACAGCGCAGGCTCAGTGATTCGGCCAGCTGTGGCCTACTGAAACACCAAATGTTTATTCAGCAATAAGCAGCTTAGTCCTGTATCTACTCCAGACTGCTAATGCGAAGTGCCCTGAAGCGGTTTCCTGTTATTCACGCTCCAGCATAACAATCTTACACATCAGCCAAGACTGTTTACTCTGATAGAACAGTTTATAAAACCAGACATTAAATTCACAGTTTCTTTTTATTGTGAAGAAGCTGCAAGAACTTTAGTTCAAACGATCATTATGTGATACCAGCATTTCAATTTTTTGCATGTTTCCAGCTATAATTCCTCTCATCCTGATGATCTTTTAAATACATTTCTAAATACTTCCTGGTGTTTTATCTACATTTTTATCCATTTCTGCTATAAAATCATACAAAGTAAATCCAAATCACTCATATGTACATAGCTAGCTAGCATACTCGGCATAACTAGCAAGGTGAAATCACTAAATCCTAACGCTAATGTATTAGAATGAGCACACTAATATACACCTGTGATTTGCAGCTGCCTTTCTGTCAGAAAATGAATCAAAATGCAGAATTCGACAGCGCTGTGGTGTAATGAGATGTAAGTCTGTTCTCCTGGGACGCTAGAATGTTCCTGTGGACGCTCAACATGAGTTCTGTGACTGCCTGAGAGGAGGCATCACTTGCTATTTGAGGCTGTCGGGTGATTAGCAAAACACATTTTCCTCCAAGGTATCTAGCACATTAGGTTTGCCTTGAAGACTTCTCATACCTTTAACACACTCTTAAAGGAATTATTAAGAATGCACGCCAACAAGCTGTCATTTGTTAGCCGATTAGCATTGTTGGGTGACTTTTTTTTTTTTTACTGTTTTTAGCCACATTAGCATTTTTGAGTGACATTTTCTTTCACTGTTCTTTTTCATCTGTGTTACGTAGATCGTTCTGGAGAGCATCCTCCACAGAGAGCGGTGCTGACCTGTGCTGTACTTTCATATTTTAAATTTGAACTTCACCCCAATATACCTTCATTTGGTTCACCAACATGGTCGAGGGGTTCTCTTGTACCAAATTATGCAGTCGCAGAGTGTGTGGTCTTCAATTTTTTTGACCCTGGGCCTAGGTGCCAGTTTTATTTTCCAGTGCTCATGATAAACCATCTGCATAATCAGGCCATAAGCATCCTCAATCGTGAAGCAGGCTCATTTTAGAGACTGCACTGCGAACAACCAAAACATTATCCTCCTAACATACTCTTGGAGAATTTCTCAAGCATCCCACTGTTAAATTCAAGAGTTCTAATTATCCTCAAGTTTGCTCAAATTCCTGTTGCACCGTGATCTGTAAAAAAAAAAAAAAAAAGTTCTTCCTGTAAGATTACATCATGCCTGAGAGGGCAAAAAGATACGCTTTACTGCTTCAAAAGAAAAAAAAACAAAATAGGACATTACAGAAAAGACACCCAATTCTTTTCTCCTCTATACATATGGATGATCCAAACAGCCCAATAGATCATCCTGGACGTGCTCGAAAATTTGGAACGGGAATGTTCTGATCCATGTAATCTCCTTTTTCCTACAGGTGGAACACTGGAAAATTTCAAGCAGCCCTGGATCTTCATCAATGTCATCGACGCACTGTGGCATATTTTACCCCGGATTCGGCGTTCAGCTCTCAGAGTCACTTAGTATTCCGAGCTGAAGGTCCACACCGAAACGTTTCCAATGCTCACGGGGAACTGTGTGCTGCTGTTCCTCTGGTGTCTTCTGGACAAGAGCTTCGTTTCTCCAACGCACAGGTGGGGAAAGGAGCACCACGGGGGCCTGAGGGACCACAGGAGGCACGGCATGGCAGGGATTCAGAGAGTCAAACGAGGATGGGTGTGGAACCAGTTCTTCGTGCTGGAGGAATATATGGGATCTGAACCACAGTATGTCGGAAAGGTAAACCACATATACAAGGCTCTTTAATGATAAAATCCCTTTGACTTTTTTTTTTTTTTACTAGTATAGATTACCTTGGAACTTTGCAGAACATGATGAAAATCATGACCCTGACCCCATTTCGGTTTGTTCAGAGTGAAAAACTTGGCGGAATCCCATAAGCACCCAGTGTACACAGACTTTTACTATTAGCAAAAAAAACCTCATGCTTCCAAAAGCTGGAAAAATGTAGTAAAGCGAGAATTAACATTGGCAGCACTTTTCCAATGGAGAAATTTATTACTAGGGAAAGAGATAAAGTTGGACACGGAATTAGTGACGTTCTTCTTGGATATGCATGTAAACACGTTGAACTGTTTGAATGGTGGCTTTATAAAACAAATCGAGTAGATAGACCTTCATAGTAATGGCTGTAATGCTAACTGTAAGAGAACCCCTTATAAAGAAACACAGGATAGTGAAGGCACTCACTGCAATTTTCATTCTGGCAGCAGCCCATCAGTATGAATTTTCTAGAAACACCCTGCAAATTTAATACCTGCCCTCCACTTGTATCTCTAAGTTTATTTATTTGCTTTGATTCCACTCTCTATTTTGTAGTTTTAGGTAGAAATGCCCCAACTTGCATATTCAAAAAAACAAAGAAGAATGACACAATAACTCAGAGACACAGTTGGTAAATCAGCTTGGCCATTTTTTTTGTGAGTTTTATTAAATTTTTTAACATTTTTACACACACTTCAGTCAGAGCTTTACTGTTCTAAGCTTGAGTTTGCTAAAGGGATAAGAAAGCATTGATTTTTATTTGTTGTGACAAATTTGTCGATGAATCTTTCAGCAGGTTCATATGCATCACTTCACCTCTGATGAGATGGATAGCTCTGATCTGAGACGTTAGACGTGCGAGGTCTAACCTTTCTGCTTCCTTATCAAATTTTTTTTCTCAAAATAACGCACCTTCTGTTGAGAGTAAATCTGTGAATAATGGCTTGTCAACTTGTGTAAAAAAAAAAAAAAATGGCTGCATACTGATGCTATTAGGTCTTAAAAATGACCAATCTGTGGACGTGGCTGAAAATGCAAAGCCCCAAAAGAGAATTTTATCGGATTGTGTTTGGTGATTGCTTACTGATTTATGTTGACCGCAGTGGTCTAATCGTCCATGAGGGATATGCTATTATCCATTGCTCATGGCAGGGTAACTTGGCACTATAACTTGTAGCCACTGAGAGCATTGATTGTGCATTCAGTGCGAAGGCATTGGGTTAAAGGGATTTTATATTCTCTCAGATGTTCCAAATTGAATATCAAGGCTCGGTTGTTGAGAAAGCCGTACCTTAAGCTTAAATGGGATCACGGTTAAATTGAACCATCACGTTAGGTCTAGTGGAGTCGTGTCAGGGCGGACAAGGGATTGGCACGCAGTATTGTTCACATCAGAGCTGCGGCAGCTGGGTTATCACGTCCTCCTTCACATCCAAGAGAAGAAACCGTACCCCTCAACCGCTGATTAATTTAACCCAAAGAAAGCTTCTGGCAAAACGACATCAAGCTTCACTTGATAGGCTTAAATAAGCTTCATCCTCCTCTAACTCGGTTAAAAGGGAATCGGATGGACCATCCCAGAGTGTGAAGGAGGTGGTCAGTGCTCTTGGATTTGTTTTATAACAGGGCTGTAGATCAAAAGATTGGACATTTGGATGACTTTGAGGTGTGAAGGAAAACTTTGAACACTCTCTCTAATAGTTACAGTGACCTTCACACTGCAGAACCTGGGCAAAAAGAGTTGAGAGTTGTTTCCTCTGATAAAGGTGAAGAATACTAGTTTTCATTTGGTGGTACGCTTAAACGTGATGTGAAGCACCTGGAGGTTGTAACTATAGCATGTTTCCCAATGCCTGCTGCACTACACAAGATTGCATCTCGGCTGATGCAATAATGGCTTTTATTATTCACACGGATGCCAGGCGATCCTTTAAGAATCAGGAACACACAAGTTTTTGACAACACTGACTAAAATAAAACCCAGAGCAAAGCCACCATATAACTCTTCTGACAGCTACAGACAATCACCTCTTGATTAAAGATCTGGAGAGGAAATAAAGACACAGGTCAGGCTAAAATATCTTTTATGTTTTGGAACGTTCGCTACTGACTTCCTGACTTTTTGTTGAATTTTTGTTGAATTTACGATAGCAGATTGTGGATAATAATCACATAAGTGAATCACATAAGTCACAAAATTTGTACAAAGTACACAGATGAGAGATAGATCATTTGAGTCACCACTTTATCGTAAAGCACAGTGGATTTTATCGAAAGTCGAAAGGAGGAACTTGACCGAAGTATGTGTAGTACTTACTGTTTCGATCAGATGGTGTTTCGATTGGCTGCTAATGGTGAAAAGCACCACTCTGTGTGTCAAAGTTTCAGTTACTTTATGCACTACTGTAGTATTTATGATGTGCCTTACTTGTCTGTGCTGCACCAAAACATTCCACACCACATTAGTTTTAACCTCCTCTCACTGAATCATTTAGGACCAACTTTGCATTCCGACTTGATGATTAAGCTTATGTTCAACTGGCGCAACTGGCTGCTGATCAAGTCGAGTTGGTCGAGCTGGTAGACCTGCCTTGGGTGCGTTGGTTTATTTATGTCAGTGCATTCAATTTGAAATATATGGTCTCAATTTGGACACATACACAAGGTCTAGCGAGTGCATTTTCCACCTTTTCCAGCTTATTATCTGTCTAAATAATTTTGAAATTTTCTAAAATCCTTACCGCTGCGCTGTTTTCTTGAAACCACTTGTCTCCGATGCTGCTTTCATAGCAGTAATTCAGAAATCTGCAGGTTTACCAGCTTGACCAAGTCGTCCTGTGTATCTGCTCAAAACTCAAGCTGAATCATTTAGCAAACACATTTCCATAGAGCTCAAACTTTCTGAGAGTCCAAAGTATGTTGATATCTCAAATGGCTTTAAAGTTATTAAAGTTTCAAGGGCTCATGTTCTTCCTTAAAAGGTTAAGACACCAATCCCAAGTAATTCCCACTGAACGCTAACGTTGTGTGTGTCATTTATACGCGAACACATTAAGATGACATTTTACAGATCTTTTGACTCCAGTTATTCTCATTTGAAGGGTACATTTTAAGCAATCAGAAGTTAAGAAGAAGCAGAGTTGAGCAATGAAAGCAGCTATGAAATATGAAATGTGATCAAAGGTGGCAATCTGAGCATTTTATACAAAGTGATAACGGAATGGGATGAGGAATAAGTGACAAACTGACAGCGCTGAAAAGAACGTAAATTGTGCTTTTAACGGAAATTCAGCTCTACAAAAACTCTATAAGAATAACAGGGAGAAACCTTGAGAATAACCGAGACCAGGCTGAAATTACATTTGTGGACACTTTCAGAGCTTATTGATATTGTCTGGTGAAGTTCATTTAAGACTGGTGAGTCAAAATATGGACTCAGATTGGTCAGAAGGTGTTGATTGATTTTCTATAACAGCAGCTCTGACAGTGCAGCTGCAGCTGCAACTCACAGGTTCATATTAATGTGCTCGTTTCCATAGTAACAGCTCATTCACGGGGACTTGTTCAGCAGACGCTCCACGTAAACAGATTTAAAAATGTGTCTAATTGTTGATATGGTGAAGTTTTATGTAAGGAGATTATTAAATGTTTATTTAACAATTATGGAAGGAGTCTCCAGTGTCAGCAGTTTGAGGTACAGCTGTAAATTTTACGTCTTGCAACAACATGATAACATGAGAAAGAAGAGAGGCTGGTGAGCAAACGACTTTTGAACATCATTTAATTTAGCTACATGTGTAGACACAATTAAGATTAAAAAGTATCACGTGTCCTTCTTTAATATATGTAAAAAAAAAAAATGTAATCATTGGCAAATTACTGTAGTATAATAGGAATAAAATGTGCCAATATAGCAAAAATAATCAGCTTCAGGTAGCAACTGTCAGTACACTCCGCCAAACCAGCCCTTTGTTGATTATTTTCCTCTAAAAGCATGACACACAGTGTTTTATTCCTTACATACGAAGGCAAACAGTGACCTGACATTTCGGTACCAATTTGTTTTCTGATCATGTGCAACAAACAGCAGAGTAACGGTGGAGAATTTGTCTAAGATTGCATAGAGAAAAACTTTCAGACTTGTACTTTTGGAGTGCAGAGTGCTTTAAGAGTGTGATTATACTGCACAGCATGTGCAATTAAGTAATCGGTAAATTTACCCCATGCTGAGAGTCAGAGGAAGAGTGGCAGTGGTGCTAGCTCAGTGATTAAAGTTCTGTTATAGTGGCTGGAAGGATGTGAGTTCAAATCGCAGGACTGCCAGAAAAAATAATGTATAATTGCATGCTGTAAATGCAAATTTGCACGCTTATTATGACTTAGCAGTGCATTCGTTCCTTTGGTGATGGGGGTCTGATGAGTATAGAGTGGTAAGAGACTCCAGTTACTGGATTATACCGAATTATCCCACAGTGCCCTCGAATTCTGATTGATCAGAAGGTGTTGATACATTTTCTAGAACAGCAGCTGGATCTCATTCTCTGAACAGATGAAAAATTGTTGATGTGGTGACGTGTTCTCTAAGGAGACGTGTATTGTTTATTTGACATTTACAGAAGGAGTCTCCAGTGTCAGCGATCTGTAACAGTCAGAGGTAAAGATGTACATTTCAATTTTCAGACATCTTCCGGACAGAGGAGTTTACAGTTTGCGGTTTCTTGGTGACACGACCAGCTGTGTATTTTTGTCTCATTCATTTTAGAAAGAGAATAAAGAGAGGCTGGTGAGGGAACAGATGTTTACAGCTGCTGTAACGTAAGTGAGAATGGGAACCTACATGTATCGAGGAAATTCCGCAACATGTCAATTTGTCCGTTCTCTAATAAATAAAAAATGCAATCGTCAGCAAATTGCTGTGATAAACAAAGTATTTGTTTTAAAAAAGCTGTCCGCCATTGCACTTGATGTACTCACTGTATTTATTTTCAATCAGTTTTTATTGGCTCTTGACGAGATTCATTCAGATTTGAATCTCTGACCAATATACACTTCTGCACTCACAGCAAACATGGGTCTTTGGATAATTAAACGTTTTTTTGCTACTCTTTCTACTCTGAACCTTTCTGCTAGAGAAACTCTATCCTAGATTTAACCTTTTTTTCCTGAGAGAGGACAGCATCCATAGTCAAATATTCAATACACTTCAACTTGCTCTGATTGAGATGTGAGAAATTAGAACTGTCGATTCTAATTGCCCTAAAAATCCATAAAGTAGAGTCAACAAGGACAGACTCCGCTGAATCAGGCTAAAAATCAGGCTTAAAGATGATGTGATCAGCTAACACTCATGAGGAGGGTTAGCTGAATCAGGATAACCCTCAGCAAGAGCTAAACAGGTTGATCCTCGATTACGGGGTATAAATGAAAAAGTATGAGTAATTGCTTTCATATGAGGAGCAATCAGCCTTTTACACTGAGGATAGATTATCTCAGCTGGACAATTTGTTCTCTCTGTCTGACCTTTAAAATGAAAATTCATCTTGCTACCATCATTAAGCGAGTAAAGCCAGTGTAACCTAAGAACATCTGACAAGAATACACTGGCAGTTGACATCCTCAGCAGTGTGAATGGAGATTGAATGAGGCCTGTTCATTTGTAACCCAAACCTTAATGATGTCCTTTGTAAAAGATTAACCGTATAAATAAAGCAGAACATGGAGCCTGTTTTATCCCACTGTTATGACTCGAGGATTATCTTGTACCATAAAGCCAGCTCAGAGGGCTAAGTAATGAATTCTTTATTCAGTAGTTCTTTATGCTTTACTGAATGGGGCATTTTCATTCATTTGACGTGGCTTACATGTTGAAAAAGGGACTGTGGATGCATCTTTTAGGCTTTGTCTCTGTAAGAAATATGGCCACACGGCAGAGATAGTAAGATGCATTTTCTTCAGTGCGAAACAGCTCAGTCCATTGCCTATGCTAAATTTCCCCTAGGTGTGAATAAGTGTGTGTCTGTGGGGCGCTGTAATGGACTGGCATCCCATCTAGGGCATATTCACACCCAGAGCTCCTAGGATAGGCTCTGGATCCTCCCTGACCGGCTCTTACTGAGGATGAATGTTTGAGCACTTACAGAAGATGAATGTTAGAATCAAGAATTTGGTAGTCTACACAAATGCAACGTATTTTTCTGTACACAGCTGTAATGCAAACACAGGAGTCTAAACTTTCTGAATTGAAAGTCAACATGACTGACAATTCAGTAGAGGAACTTCTTCCTGATTGGTTGGACATTGTTGTCCACATTGTAGGCATTTTTTATTTCAGTTAACAGACTCTGGGGGCATTTTCTTCTATGCCAAATATGACAAAAGTGTTCTGAATTAAAAGTAGCACAGTGGGTAGTGTTGCCACTTCACAGCTCCAGGGTCTCTGGTTTGAGCCTGACTTTCACATGTCCCATGGGTTTCCTAAGGGCTCTCTGGGTTCTTTCCACCTCTAAAAGGAATTCCGGTGGGTGGATTGTCTACTCTAGGTTGTCCTTAGATATGCATTAATGGGTGAATGTGTGTATGGTGCCCTGTGATGGACTAGCATCGCATCCAGCGTGTATTCCTGCCTCACACCCAGTAATCCCAGGATAGGTTCTGGATCCACCATGACCCCGACCAGGATAAAGCCGTTACCGAAGAAGAATGAATGAACGAATGATTTGGTAGTCTATGCAAATGCTCTGTGTACCGTCAGTATTACATACAATGCAGTAATTCTAGCAGAAGAACCCGAACTTTCTAAAGTGAAAGGCAACATGACTGACAAGTTAGTGGAGGCACTTCGTCCTGATCGATTGGGCGTGGGTGTATGATTTTTTTTCCCCCTCCATTTACAAAGCCTGAGGTATCACAGACAGTGGAGACATTTTATTGTGAGAGCTTTACCAAATATTACAAGAGTGTCCTGAATTAAAAGTCACTGACTTGATCCTTTAACATCATCTCAACAGTTTAAATGATAGTCGAGGACAGAATCAAATGATGATCCTTGTGCTTGATGAGCCTTGGCCAGCTCATGAATCTGCTTACTCTTAGCTGTGAGCACTTTTTTGTCCTACTTCTCCCCATCGGCGTAATGTGATTTCCGCTGAAGTGTCTCATTATGATGAACCTTGCAGCTACACAGTGACCTGGATCGAGGCGATAACTTGGTGAAGTACACGCTGTCTGGAGAAGGAGTCGGATCCATTTTCACCATCGAGCCGAGCACGGGAGACATCCATGCCTTGAGGAGTCTGGACCGCGAGGAGAAGCCATACTACACGCTGAGGGCGCAGGCTGTGGACGTGTTCACAGGACGAGCCCTCGAACCCGAGTCCACGTTCGTCATCAAGGTCCAGGACATCAACGACAATGAACCAAAGTTCCTGGAGGGTCCGTATGTGGCTAGCGTCCCTGAGATGTCACCTGTAGGTAAGCTGAGCTTCTTCGCATCTGTGTAACTCACAACCTGGCAAATTTGCCCCCTTAAAATGCATAAAAAATTTCCCATATCAAGACTTTGTTGCGGAATCCATTTTGTGAACGTTTCATCTCGGTTGCATTAAATTTAACTCCATTTCTTTACGGCATACGGCAAAACTTACTGAGAGAATTGCTTTTCAGCAATAAAGGTAAACAACAATACCAAGGTTCACATCTTGAACACCGTAGCTGCAATCTTTAAAGAGGTCATGTTTCGGTTGTGTTTTATTTATTCACACAAAAAAAGGCTTTCAGTTTTTTTTTTTTTATTTATGCTTTAAACCAGACACCATTACCCCATTTCGGAGGACAATAAGGACTTTGTTAGCAGTACATAAAGTTATATTTTGTGGACTGTTAAAGCCACGAAAAAGGGAAAGAAAGAAAAGGAAGACAAAAAAAAAGAGATTAAGTATTTCATGCATTGCCCTATAGTCAAAATCAGACCAATGAGTCATAGTTTGGAAATTTGCTCTCAGTCCTGTTCCTCCTACACATAACCATGTCAGAGAATCTCATATAAAATACTTTAATGGTTTATTCCTTCGGGGTGCTAGCAACCACGTACTGAATGTGCTACTCCTTCGACTAATATTTTAATTTCCTCGCTAGAGCACGACTTTTTTGCACAGACATTTTGAAGGCCAAGGTCCTGTTCCTCCTACACACAGTGTGTAAAATCCTGATATAGATTAATTGCTTTCCTTTGAGACTCTATTTAAGACTAGACTCAATTATTTGCAAAGATGTACTATTTATATTCCTTTAAATACCATGTCCCAGAATCTCCTTGCATATCTGTACTTGATGATGAAGCAAAATAAAAATAATAATCTTAAAAATTTCTGCCCCAAGACAACTTTGTAAAGTGGTAGGATTTGGTCACTATGTTCTCTCCTCCACATGTTCATTACGACATGGCTTATTCAAAAGAAAGGTCCCACGTCTAGTCCATCAGGCTTTCATCTTAAAAGCAGACACTGTCCAATATTTGGGTTTTTAAGACAAGATATAACTATCTGCTTCTTTCTATTTTCCTTTTCTATTTTGTTGTATTGTTTGCTTGGTAGTAGTTATAATGGAAAATATAAAATTTAAGGCAGAGGCTAATAATTTAGTTTTTGCTAGCACTTTGGCATCCTTCTATCACATGATAACGGTGTGAAAGCTAACATTTAAGGTTAACAAACCTGGCCTATAATGTTAGCTAGTTTGCTATCAAACCAGGCTAATAGATGTGATTTACATGATAGTTAGTGTAATACTAGCTAGCAAAGGTTTGCAACATATAGATCAAATAAAATAGAGAAAATAGATATATAGTGGTTACCGATATGACAATATACTGTATTTTTTAAACAAACACTGTAATCCATAATGCGATATATATTTTTTAAAAAATCATTAATGAGTGGACTGATTCTTAAAGACGTCCTCTCATTGACCGCTCTGCGGCAGCTGCTTGTGTCACTCTTTTGCAGAGAATTGACCTGGAGCTTCGTTATTGACCCACTTCCTCATTTCCCCCGTGAGCACTCCTCTGGCAACCGAGCTTCAGGTCTTACTGGTCGGACACTCACTTAAATGTATTTTGGTAGCGATTTGTGAGTTTAGTATTAAAAGGTTTTATCAGGGTGAAGAGATGTTTTGAGAACAGGGGCATCAACATTTTGACATTCCAGCTAGCAAAACTCTAAAGTACAAAAATCTACTATTACAGCTCAACAAAGCTTACTTCAAATTCACATTATCAACATTTTGAGACTATTAGAAAGCTGTTGTTTTTTTAAACTTTATTTACATTTGTAACTTTCTAAAGACATTTTGTATCGAACGCCATTTTTCTGTAAGCTCAAGTTCTGTTTGGTTTTATAATATTCCATATGTCTGTTTCTCAGTAAGCAATCCATCTTGAGATGTCATTCATAAATGGTTTAATTCAGTAAAAATGACATTTTTAAGCATTCAAAGCCAACATTATGGCCATAAATGCTTTTCAGTGCGTCTTACTTTTAGCTGAAAATATTCCCTAAGATCTAAACGACAGATCTGTGGTTTTAAACACTTAAAAATACAGTCATGTTAAAATACATCATGTTTATGTACATGTCACAGAATAATCTATGGATGGTTATATCATCATATCCTTTTCATTTACTTACACTGTGAAATATCCTTAAATTTGCCATAAAGCTAACATAACAGTATAAATGACACAAGCCTAGATTTTTGCAAACGGAATTGCAGTGAAAATCCTTCACCGTACAGCCTTCAAAGCTCAGCAATTTATATTAATATTTCACGGAATATGTCTACACATTCCCAATTGGCAAAACGATCTGCTGAAATACTGCTAAATAAGTATTAAACTGGGAAATTGCTGTGTTTGGAAGCACACCGTTAGCCGACGTGAGGCGTTTCATTGCAATTGCATTTATTGAAATATGGTTTGAAATACTGTTCGGATGGAATAACACTTCAGGACTTCTTGTCTTCCTCCCGGAGGAGGTCGGTAGCAATTATGATCGATTCGCCTGAGATAAGCGTTCCTGTAGCTTATAACTCACAAATGGGACTGTCTTTACAGTGTACACTGAAGCTTTATGTGTACTACATATCAATACGTATAAATACAAACTGATTGTTTTGGCACTTTTTATAAGTTAAGTGATTGTATGTGTTGTAGGGGGCGTGGCTGATCCTTA
Source organism: Pangasius krempfi (assembly GCA_037576825.1). Lineage (NCBI taxonomy): Eukaryota > Metazoa > Chordata > Actinopteri > Siluriformes > Pangasiidae > Pangasius > Pangasius krempfi. Next base: position 1,358,059 of record CM074994.1, on the reverse strand, counting down.
GTAGGTCATGTGACCGTAACATGTCCGTATATCTGTCCTTGGAACTCAATAACTTACACCAAAAAGAAAAAAATAAATAAAAAAATCCCGTGAAGCATGATTTCATTGCTTTCCTTTCAATCAATGTCTATATATTTTATTGTTTCGCATTTTAAACCCTTTCTGGAGCGTCTTCATAGTGAAGAAAAAAGCTGAAAACCTCTTTTCCCAAAGAATATATTGAAATATTTACCAAAATGTCGATTCAGACGGTGTATATATTACCTGCAGCTCATTTTATTTCCACTGCTCATTTTATAGAAGGTAATATACAGAGAAATCTTTACAGGAAAGCGCTATCCATAAAAAATAGTGAAATGAAGGATTTGGACTGAAATCCCAGAGATACTCTGCTATAATTACATTACCCACCTCCATATGGAAAACAAATCCAGTTTTCATATGACTTTATACCAGACCATGTCACCAAACTTTAATTTAAAGTATCACCAATATTTCTCATGAACTCTGTTATTTTTTATTTCACACGTATGAAGTTGGGGAATGAAACATAAACCAAGACATGAAACAAACACCTTTCAGTTTGTCTGGTGCAGCTTCGTTTGCAATCTGGAGATGGTTTTGCACCACATGATCCATTGTAAATTGTGTATCAGTGCTGATTGCGCAGATGTTAAAGAAATACACAACATACTAACTTGCAAATGATTCCTAATGAACATTTGCACGTGTGTTCGTCCAGGCACGTATGTGACGCGAGTCATGGCCACGGATGCGGACGATCCCACTTACGGAAACAGCGCCCAGATCGTGTACAGCGTCCTACACGGGCAGCCGTACTTCTCTGTAGACCCCAAAACCGGTAGGTACCGATCTTCGTCATTACATCCTGAAAACAAGGCTGTACCTGCACCTGTCTGTCAGAAAGAAATGTAATTATAGTGTTTGGCTGCTTGAGGTTAATACGTCTGGATGTGAGATGAAAAGCCCGCATGAGGTTTCTGATAATCTTCCAACGTCCGAGTCCAGAAATAAACATTTCTCTTTTTTTTTCTGCAGTTCGGTTTGGCATTTTGTCTGCAAGCTGCATTTTTCTGATCAAAAGGTGCTCCCTGTGAGACAGAAACTATTACAGTTGATTAGCCTTTAGCGAGAATGTCAACTGCTCACCTTTTTTACGTCGCAGCTCTTAGGGACATTGATTAATGAATAGCTATTAAAAACCCGTATCTCTCCATCTCTGCTCAGCCATCAAAGGAAAATTGAATTTGAGTAAACTGTAGCCTGACTAACCGACTCTACCTGCTTTCTATCACCCCCTCTGCGTCCTTCCTCTTGTGCTCAGGTGTGATAAGGATTGCATTACCCAACATGGACCGGGAGATCAAAGAGTCGTACCAGGTCGTGATCCAGGCCAAAGATATGGGAGGACAGCTGGGGGGTCTGGCTGGAACCACCACCGTCAACATCACCCTCACTGACGTCAACGATAATCCACCAAGGTTTGCTAAAAGTACGTCACGACATGTACACAACCTCCTGAAATACTTAAAGCAATATGCTACAGGTAAAAATGATGATTTTGGATCTTTAATATGTCTTCTCTTACTCTATCATGTTATCCAAACTACATACATGTGTCTTTCACTTGGTTTTTTTTTCCTTTGGTCCACTCACTTCCACTGCATTAACTGAAATTTTGACGGTTTGGCTCCACCCACTTCACCATCATGTTACGTCATACGTGAATATCCTTAAAAAGCTTTAAGATAAATGAATTAACGTATGTGTCTTTATAATATATACACATCAGTTTTAGTCATAAATCTTATAAACCGCACTTAATAGAGTGCAAACACATTCAATCACTGTTTTGTTTTGTTTTTCTCAAACTATTTTCTTCTACATTTATCCAAATATATCAGTTTCTGAACATTTTTGATTTTTTATCTTCATTCCTCCCTCTGATTAAAAGGATATTATTGTTGGATTTATATTTATTTTATACAGAAAAGTAGTTTATAACACTCCGTGTTTTTTCCTGATTAAACAATAAAAGGAAATAATGAACAGACTAACTTTTCTGTAAAAGATTTTCTCCTCACAGCGAAAAATACTTTCATTCTCACTTCATCCGAAGACTAGATTTCTGATTTTTGATTATCATCAGCGCGCTTCTGGCTTTAGGAAAAACGTAGCAAATAAAAATGGGAGGAAAACATTCATGCCAGTTTACCTTTATGGAAAATTTCCATAGGGATTGCTATTAGAAATTTCCAGTAAGTGTTCAGCTGGTGTGCTCTGGGAGTATCACTGGTATCTCACTCTCTAAAAGGATATTTATGGGATTATCCATTGGAATATGGATTTCCATGGTGTTCCTGTTGATTTCTTTTTTTCTAGTTTCTAATAGGATGAGCCTATTTATGGGTTATCTGCTGGAATATTGGAACATGGTCTGATTTCTGTGGGAATCTTAATGGAATTTTATGGGTTATCTGCTGGAATATTGGAACATGGTCTGATCTCTATGGAATCTTAATGGAA
>CM074994.1:1330123-1355502 GCA_037576825.1 Pangasius krempfi | reverse complement strand
GGAATCTTAATGGAATTTTATGGGTTATCTGCTGGAATATTGGAACATGGTCTGATCTCTATGGAATCTTAATGGAATTTTATGGGTTATCTGCTGGAATATTGGAACATGGTCTGATCTCTATGGAATCTTAATGGAATTTTATGGGTTATCTGCTGGAATATTGGAACATGGTCTGATTTCTGTGGGAATCTTAACGGATTCTTTTGGGTTATCTGCTGGAATATTGGAACATGGTCTGATCTCTATGGAATCTTAATGGAATTTTATGGGTTATTCATTGAAATACTGCAGTATGATTCCTGGGGGTTTTTACTGGGTTTCTCTGGGGTTCTTACTGGATTTTAATAGGTCATCCACTGGAATATTGGACTATTGTGAGATTTCGATGCAGTTCTTACTGGAATTGTATGGAATATTGTATAGTCTGATTTCTATGTCATTTTTACTGAGTTGCATGAGATAGGAGCCATAGGAATATTGCAATGTGGTCTGATTTATCATGGGCCCTTAATGATTTTTATGGGTTATCCATTGGAATGTGGAATGATGTCTGCCGTGTTCTGCAATCCGGAGGAATATATTTTAACTTCTAAGGAAGTGCTATTGGGCTTTTATGTTACCCGTTAATTAATTTATACTGTTTTATTCAGAATGTTCAGTGTGAGTCTCAAGGAATATATATGCTCAGGCTTTAATTTATGGGTTAAGGGAATTTCATGCATGGCATCCTAACTCTATGGCTTTTAATGTGAGTGTTATGTGTTATTAAGGCTCTTCAAGAGTCCCAAAGTCATTTTGGTTTTCCAGGGCTGGCTAAATGGAGGTATCATTCATTTCCCTTATATATCCCATTATTTCCCATAAATCACCACAGCAGCTGTTGGAGGAGTCATTGAAACTCCATGAGATTATGTGGCATTCCCAGTGAATTCCAATTCCAATGGCGATCCCACTGGGGATCTTTCAACATTTTTAAATTCAGCATTATCTAAGAATCCCAAAAAGGTGCTTTGTGGATGAACAGCAGGAATGAGAGCTGACTGATCGAAAGCAGCCGTGAACAATTATCTGAACCCTTGAATGCTGTAATTAACAAGAAAAGTCTTTGTGTAAGACAAGGATCTGCCGTAAAGTGCGACCTGGCACGTTTCGGGACATTAGATCCATGATTGTCCATGATTAAGCCAGCTGGGGGTCTCACTGACACAAATACAAACATCTTTGTCGGATTTGCAAATGTGATTGCAACGCCTGTACGCTCTGCCAGAGCTGCTGAAGTGATTAGTGTATAATGAGCACTAACTACCTCCAGACTCCGACTCTCGCTGCGATCCTTTTCAGGCCTTTTCCTGAGTGACAGGTTTGTTGCTGATTTGTTCTCTTCCTCTAAATCACACCATGCTTTCGGTTCTTTGTAACAGGTGTCTTTCACCTGCGAGTTCCTGAATCGGAGCCGGTGGGTTCCTCGGTGGGCAAAATTAAAGCTCACGATCCGGACGTGGGGACGAACGCCGAGGTGGAGTACAGAATCGTACCAGGAGAAAGCAGCTCCATGTTCGACATCTACACCGACGGACACACGCAGGAGGGCATCGTTGTGCTCAAAAAGGTTAAAAAAAAATAACCTTACAGTTTTAATGTGTTTTTTTTATTTTTTTATTTTAGTCACATCCAGGAAAAAATGAATTAAAATTAATTCGATTTTTTTTTTTCTGCTTGCTCTTTATGGCAATAATGACATCAAACCAAATTTGATTTGATTTTATTTTATTTTACAACTGAGATGTTTAAATACAAGATAATATGATAATTAAAAAATAAATGAAAATTCAACAAAAAAAAAGAAATTTGCATTTGAAAATGTATAAAGCACATAAATAACTAACTAACTAAATAAATATATAAATATTTGTTTATTTATTGGTGTGTAAAAATACATTAAATTGACTAAAAATAATTTAAAAGAAGAAAAGTGACATCAACAGATGGCTGAACAGACAATTATAGGGTTAAAACGGACACTTTAATGCCACTTGCATGCCGCTAATGCATGCTAACGGATGCTAAAGTTAGACAAGAAGATATGCTAACTGGTGTCCATTAGCTGGTGTCTGCTTGTTGGCTAGCATTTCAGCTTGTAAGATAGCCAGAAGTCCTAAAGTGTAATACAAGGTACACAAAGTAAACAACAAATTAAACAAATTTCAGTCTTTTTTTTAACAAGCTCTTTTTTTTTTTAATAAGTATGAGAAGTGAATACATGTGTAAAGATTAGGGTTAGCATAGTTCGTGGTAAGAAATTCTGCAGTTAAAATTTCAGTTAGCTTGCTAGAAAACTCGCTACTACTCTATATTGCACAACAGAATATTTAGCCTAATGTTAGTTAGCTTGCTAGAAAACTTCCATACTACTTTTTTTTTTTTATAACACAGTAGTTTATTGTGTAAATTTTAAAATATAATCATTAGCTCATCAAAGCTTAAACTAGCTAAGTTGTGTTTACGTAGCTGACAAGCTTGTTGCTGATTATTTTGTGTAATTAAATAACACACGTGTGTAAAATATGACTTGGCGCTAACGGCGCGTTGTGCTTCTTTACCCCAACATATTTTACACATGTCTTTTTTTCGCCCCAGGGGTGAGCGCCTTTATTACAGCCCACCATCCTCCCCACACTCTGTGAATAATTCATTACCAGCCGTACTGTTATTTTCTACACACTGCCCACTCCAATCAAAAATCAGATCCATCATCTCCTTACTGGTGGTTACAACTTTCCCGGGGACAAGCTGACACCCCAACGTACAAAAACGCACCGACACAAAAGCGACGTCTCTTGAAAATGACACGGTGTGTAGTTTTGGCAAAAGGATAAAGAAGTGGTCCATCTTTCCGGACTTCAGAAACCATGAATAAATAAATTGGTGCTCGGCGATCAGCTCTACTACCTCTTGATGCGATGTGACAAGTAGAAATCCCCCGCACATCATTTAACGGAGCCCACTCACGTCGCGGGGCGCATACGTGTGTAAGTGCTTCGGTAAAAGCTCGAGGACGAGGCTGGAGTGCACTTGTTCTCCAGAGAGATGGATCGCTCCATCATTACTGCGGTTTAGCTCAGTGGGGTTCTGTGACTCCGTGATGACTGTTTGAGACTCGCAGGCTCTCACTCCAGATATAAAGATCTCACATATCTGCAGTGCGGAGGAGCTCGGCGTAGTTAGTATAAGTGATGAAAAGTTTAACAGTAAAAGTTGAGAAGCAGTTCCACAATTATGCTAAAATCACTGTATCTATTATAATAATATTCATAATTATTATTATTATTATTATTATTATTATTAACTACAATTCCAGGTTCGCAAAAATTCATCTGTTCTATAGATCATAACGTCCTCTGTTTCTGTTCCTACCTGCCTTTTTCTGATTTAATTTTTTTTCCAGAGCATCTGGAGAACAAAGTCACCCAGTCCTGACTCTGCAGAACCATATCTGCTGACCCAAAAAAAAAAACAAGGCAGGAAAATGAATATGAGAATGAGAAATCCTCACCGTGGGGCTGAGAACTGAGAACAGGGTCAATGACAGAACCACGCTCCTACCGCCGTCCTTCCTGGGGTTTTTTTTTTTTTTTTTTTGCATGGGCACCTTGGGGAAATGCTGAAGCAGTGCATTCTGGGGTGTCTCCTTGCTTTAGGGAATCAGGTTGCAGCTAGAAGAGGACGTTGGAGAGAAAATTGGTGGATATTTGTGCATGGACAGCGATTATCGGAATGCACAGCTCTCTTTCGCACTTTCACATAAAGACAAAATGATATATTACATGAAAGCTCACAGATCTGATACACCGACACAGTATCCTTCAGTATCGAGGATTGAGTTATGTCGTTTATCTTATTAGTGTATTATGAGAGCTTAACGTACTGCAGCTATAAAGTGTTACTGCTGACGTTAATCAAACGAGTACTCTGCTTTGATTACTGAATAACATGTCATTCTAATGCTTTTCTGTAAGCATGTAACACTCGCTGTTGAAACATTTTTTCTTGCTGACACCTGAGTTTATTATGATTTGCACCTTTTTTAATTTTCTGCCTCATTAGAGCTCCTTCATTTCCAAACCCAATCGCTTAACATACTCGCTGCAAAAAAAAAAGAAGACAGACAGAGAGAGAGAGAGAGAGAGATATGAGCACACAAACCTAAATGAACTTCTGTGAGTAATATAGCCAAATTATGGATTCATGACTAAATGGTAATTAATGCAAAAAAAAAAAAAAAAATTAGAGCCTGGCAATGTTTCAGCAGCATTGAATAACAAATCAAGTCTGTAGATTTACATCTGATTCCCAGTGAAAACAGGGATCTTTTTTTTGCTGAAAGCAGCTTTACAGAAATCCAGACGTAGATTCAGATCGCTAATGAACAAGCCAGAGGTGACAGCGATGAGGATAAAATTCACTGAGACAACACGAGGATGAAACCTTGAGAAGAACCCAAAAAGGAATCTACTGCGATTATAAATCATTAGCATACACAGGTGTAGAGGAGAAAAGACAAACAGTATTGACACGGGGAAAGTTACGTGTATTCAGAGTCAGGTTATGCACGTGCATAAGTCTACCATCATTATTCATCATCTTATAAAATAGCACTTGATGCAGCACATCCTATTATTTTGCTTTTATTTTTTTACATGATAGTTAATGAAGCTATGAGATGCTAAATTAAGGTCAGTGTAAATCGTAAAGCGTGCACAGAACGTGGGCTATTTTTGTAATTTTTTTTATTTTTGAAAATTCAATGCGCTCTCCTGTGAAAAGAAAAAAAAAAATGTGCACATGGTTTGAAGGATAAGCTGACTGAGCGCTCATCTGCTAGACATACAGCCCGCTTTCAGTTCATTCAAAATTTTTTCAGTAAAAAAACTTAGCCTTCGAGAGAAGTAATGTCTCTTATTAATATGCATCTAATTAACTGTCATATTTATGTATTTAATATTACTCTGGAAATGCATTCCATCATATTTCTGAGTGTATTTATAGCCAAGAACATACATTTCAGCGTGACATATTGTGGTTACATCAAACTTGTAAGACAGTGGTGCAAGAAATAATGCAAGGTCAAAGTACGAGGTTAGAAACTCTGCGCCTCGGGTATAACGCTTACAAAACCTCCGAATAGCCAGATTATTCGGTGAGATTATTTCCTCTGTGATTCATTCATAGGTACAAAAGTTCTAAAATATATTTATGTTTGTTTCATCTTCTTGACGTGAAAAAGGCTTTCTTTCATCCGACATTACCTTCATATGCATTTTAATGACATCAAGCGCTTCAGCACTCGGTGGGAAAGTGTATCGGATTTAGAAGAAAGTGTGTGGGTGTTTTCATGAGCCGTATAATCACATGTGAGTCACGCATCACTCTTCTCTTGTACCACCTGATTCTCCACTGATTACTTTCCTAAAATGTATACACTGTGATTCGAAAGGCTTCGCGTTTATTTCCAAGAAAAGCATGCATCGTTTTTATTTGTGTCTGAAAATGTGCACTTTGCTACACGACAGCAGTCAGCGGCGAAGGCTGACGTGACACAACCTGACACGTGCACATCACGCGTTTTTTTCCTCTGCCTTTTTATTATGACAGGATGCCAGAACAAGAACAATGTGTCTTGAACAAGAATGAGATTTGTGTCTGAAACAGTCCTTTCAACCAGCCGAGATGTGTTTGGGTTCTAAACTTCAGTTCTACACCATGGATAGTGGAAATAGTGATTTGTACAAGAACAACTTTTATAAAATGTAGCTATTACTTCTAGCAATGCAACGCCAACTTCAAACTTTAAGCCACGCCCCCTACTAAGTGCTGAGGAAGATGGCTTTGCGTTTTCCAGTTCCTCGGTCAGCAAGCTGTTTACAGCTGCTATAGCATAAGTAACGGAACTAACTATGTAACTATAAATGGATAAAAAGTGTGACGTGTGAATTGTAATAGCTGGCAGTGGCTGTGGTATAAGAGGACGAAAACACACTGTGACATGCAGTTAAAGGAAAATAATCAGCTTTGGGGTGGTAACAGTAACTCCGCTACATCACACCACCTTGTTGTTGATCATTTTCCTTTAACAGCGCAACATGGAGTGTTTTACTCCTTACTTACTAAACCACATTCCAGTGTCCAAATTCTCCACTTATTTAAGTAACCCAGATATTGAAAATAGCAAAACTAATGATTTCCACGCAGTCACTAATTAATTTTGTGTTTATAACACTTGTACGATGTGTAGTTCATTTCACAAGTTTATTTAAGGAGCCTGAAAGTCAGCTGATGAATAGGAGACGGAGATTTCATAGATGAGATCTCAAAGCTTAATAAATGTACTGTGAAAAAAAAAAAAACAATTTAAAAGTTAATTACTTTGGAAATACAAAATCATGCTGCTTATCTCGCACGTTTTGTCAAAGGCCTTTCTTAAATTCTTGATTTATTGGTTTATAAAACATTTATGCTATGCTTTTTTTGGAATGAAAAACATAGATAAAAAAAGAGGTGTGTTTACTTCTTCCTCTCCGAAGGTGAATATTCCTCACGGTAAATATTCGCTTAGATATTCTTTAGATATCAAAGACAAAAAAAAACAACGGACCCCATGCCATGTGTGAGCTTTAATCAACGAGCCGTAACCCGTCACCGCTATATGAAACCCCTCACGCGGCTGTCCACGTTTGATTGATCTAATATGCCTTCAGAAGCACTTCAGCTGAAATACGGATCGGATTTTACTGCAGTGCGTTTATAGCACTTGAAAAAGACGCGAATCCCACAAGTAAGCTCTTACACAACACATCATGAATAAACAATCGACCCCAATCAGAGCTAATTGAAGCAGCCTGCTCACACGTTTTATATCGAATAAAGGCTGAAGGAAAGGTTCAGGGTTCTCGGTGGTTCTCTAGTGGAACCTTCTGACAAGCTTCTGGTCACTTTACTCCCGAGGATCAGTCACAGCTTGGATGAAGTAGTGATGGGAAGAGTGGTGAGGGTTTCCACAGACCTGCTGAGAAAGACATCAACTGCTTGGATTCCGTCTTTATAAAATAAGTGAAATGCAGTTTTGCAGAGAACATTAGGAATGCGCTGGAGATACTGCTGTGAAGCTGGCCACCAAGATAAGAAGTAATTAAATAAAACTCTCTGTCTTTGTTTTGTGCGTGACATGGCAAAGTGCTGTGGTAACACTCCGGCACATTCTGTCACAGGAAAATAATCAGCGACGGTGTGGTGTGATGAAGAATTCCGGTTACCACCCTGTACATCCTGAAGTGTTTTATTCCTCTTGCACCACAGCGATTTGCCATCCATGAAGCGATTTTATTTGTTGAACGAATGACACATCCTACTTTTTATCTGTTTATAGTTACATTTAACGTTCTTGAAACGCAGAAGAAACCAAGGAAACGCAGAATGTAAACTCCTCTGTCCTGAAAATGGTGGAAAACTGAAAGTTCCAGCTTTACCCCTGACTGTTACAAAGCGCTGACACTGGAGACTCCTTCCATACATGTTAAGTAAACATTTCCCTACACACATTTTTTTTAAATCCGTTTACGTGGAATGTCTGCCATGTACACCCCTGTGAAAGAGCTGTTACTATAGAAACGATAACGAGTGCATTAACATATGAATTGTGAGTTGCAGCTGCACTACCGGGAGTAAAATGAATCAACACCTTCCGACCAATCAGAATCCAGTACCCAGCAGCGCCGTGGTGTAAAAAACAATAAGCGTCGTCTGGGTAAAATAGTGGCGCTCACAGCACAGTGTGACCGATACGCAGCCTGTAAGTGGAATGTAGGAAGTGTGGAGGATCTGATGCAGCTTCTGACAACATGACTGGAATTTGAAACGCAGCTCGGTTCGTTCACGTCATGATGCAACGGTGCGAGCTTCAGGAACAGAAAGCTCCTGCCAAGATAAGAGAGGAAGTGCAGACTGGAAAGCGGAGGAAGAGATACCCTGATGCCACACGGCACAGAGACGAGAGAAAACGCTGCGCTTTTATATGCGGATACGACAGGATCTGACACGTACGACATGCAGAACCAGAGAGATGTGAAACACTGACGGTGTGTTCGGTCCCTCTGATGTCTCACAACTGTTTCCTGTTTCCTGTTTCCTGCAATGAAACCAATCGCACCCAAACTTAAGAAAGGTTTAGGTCAGGATTAGGGGCGGGGTTTATGCGTGTAGCTATAATCATGACATCGTTCAGTGTAGCTCTTCACAGTATAAAGAACTTCAGCGTGCTTTAGTCGATAAGCCGTGTATTTATTATTTTTTTAATTAACTTCAAGAGAGAGAAAAAAGAGAGGCTGATGAGGGAACTTTATAGCTGCTATAGCGTAAGTGAGAACGAGAACTTGTTCATGGACATTCCACAACATTAAATGTAACTATAAACAGATAAAAATATGACGTGTCATTTGTTATGTAAAAAACTTTACAAAATAACAATAAATTCTAGATTGCTGTTAATATAATATGTATATTAACCCATATATGTAAAAACCTAAAGAGTTTTTTTACACTCTTTTTTCACTTCTGTTTTTTCCTCTTTTTTAAGGCCTTTAATATTTATTACAGCTTTTGTGCATATGTTTTGCAAAATATTCTCATGTTTTTATACATATTTTACACTTTAAAATCTTTTTCTATACACATTTTACATCTTATGTACATAGTTACATGTTTCAAATTTTTTTTTACTTTTTTTTAACTTTTACCCTTTTTTGTCTTTTAACACTTTATTTACACTTTATTTACTTATGACTTTTTTTTAATACCTTTTTACACCTTATTTACACTTTTTTAGATGCTTTTTGCAACTTTTCACAGTTTAACACGATGATTTCACACTTTCCGCCGTGTCCCTCTGTTCCAGCCTCTGGATTATGAAAGCAGGAAGGCGTACAGTTTTAAAGTATCAGCGTCGGACCCACACATGGACGATCGTTTCCTGCAGGGCGGCTCACACAGCGACTCGGCCGTGGTGAAGCTCAGCGTGATGGACGTGGAGGAAGCTCCGATCTTCAGCAGCTCAGAGTACAGCATGGAGGCACGAGAGGGAGCTGCAGGGAGCGCCATCGGAGCGGTGAATGCCCACGACCCCGACATGGGGCACAGTCCCATCAGGTCATCACACACACACACACACTCACACTCACACACACTTTTACCATTTTTTTTTTTTTTACCATTTTGAAGCAGACTTTCCTGATCATGTCATAACTCACAGATGATGATAACTCACATGTTTAAAGGATTCGAACACACCCAGAGCGCAACACTTCGCGAGCGTTTCAGCGCATCCGACACGGCCTGGAATTTTTTTTCCTCAGGTGAACATGAGGCGCTGTTGATCTTAAGCGCATGACAATGTTCTAAACAGTATTTCTTTCTGGATGAATATTTCATAAAGAGGACACAAAGGAGACGGCAGCGATTCAGTACACGCTGGGTGTTTGTGCTCTGTTTTTAATATTTCACTATTGAACATTAGCCTGTGCTCCTGTGAGACGAGGGAATACAATAACACACCGTAACACACAGTAACACACCAGCGGTTAGTGTATGACACGGCAGCATAATGCTAATAATAATATGAGACAACAGAGTCTCATATTCTTCACATATTCATGGGCTATGGGGTAGGGTGGCTACACGGAAGCCCTTTCTCACAAACATTATAAATGTTTACTACTAAAACTTACATACAATCAGCCAACACCATGTGGCAAAATGTGTTAATGTAGAGATTTTTGCACACAATTCTAAAAGATATGTTTTGGAACACAGTGAAGCACGGTGATGGCAGCATCACGCTATCAGGCTGCTTCTCTTCAGCTGGGACTGGACTCTAAGTCAAGATAGAAGGAATCATGTATTTTAACATAAAACCTGCAGGCCGCTGTTAGACAGCTGAAGAGTTTTAATATTTCAGCACGATAACGATCCAAAGCACAACTCCGAGTCAACAAAGGAACGGCTTCAGAAGAAGAAGAAGATCAATGTTTTAAAAAAAGTCGTATATCCTATTTTTTCTATAGGATTTTATGTCTAAATCCTACAGAAAAACCTGTGGAATGACTTGAAGAGGCCTGTGCACAGGAGATCCACTCGCAGTTTTATAGATCTGGAGCATATTTGCCAGGAGGAGAGTAATAAAATTGCCAAATGAAAAGAGCTGATAGACTCTTACTCAAAAACACTGAGTGCTGAGTTACAAGCAAAAGGTGCTTTAAGAAAGTATTAGTTGCAGGGTGTGTATACTTATGCACCATAACAGGTTATTGTGCATTTTTTCTTTATGTTTTCATTTCCTTTTGTTTTTTTACTTGAATTGTGTTGGCTGCTATATCACACACGATTGATCATTTCTATCTGCAATTTTGACAGGGGTGCGTAAACTTTTTATGTAGTACAGCTCACTACTGAAATGAAAACAATACTTCCAGGGGATGATGTTGGTGTCATTGTCTATACAAGTAACAATTTTACGCTTCCTTATCATGGCCAGACTGGGCCATACCCCGTATCCGATCATTACACATATTTCGAAATGTTTTGTTTAATTTCACAGTTGATGATGACAATAATATCGTCCTTGTTTTCGTCTTTCTGCTCTGTAGGTACTCCATCGAGTGGAGCGCAGACTCAGAGATTCACTTCGACATCGATCCCGACGAAGGCACGATTTCATCCCGAGAAGCTCTGGACAGAGAAACGACACCAAAACACAACATCACTGTAGTGGCAACTAAAGTTAGTAAGTACACAGGACCCGTGGAGAGAAAGAGGCGCGTAAAGTGCGAGCAGCTCGCCGCTACGTGCCGTGGTGTGATTTAATCAGTGCTGCTTCTTTACTGAACACGCCGTTTCCTCGGCGTTCCCCTTCAGTCCCACCTCATTCACCTCATCAGTTCATCAACACACTCTTCATGAGCTTCGGCTGAGTGTGTAAAGAAGAGAACACACTGAAATGTGCGGGGAAGACAGAATGAAGAGATTACTGGCGCGGGGAAATTCTTACAAAGGTCTGATCGCGCCATCTAGTGGAAGTTAACAGGAAATGCAGTCATACACAGGGACTTTTAATCCAAATCCAGCCCTGCTTTTATATTATTCTATAAATCACACCTATAAATTTTTTTAAAAAAATTTAATAAAAATAATAATTCATTGCAAAAAGAAATGAAATCTCACAAATCAGTAAATGAAAATGGCAATTAATGAACGAAACTGATACAAAGAATTTTTTATTAATTTAAAAAGAAAAGGAAAGTAAAACAAAAATTAGATAACAAAGTGAGTTTTTTTGTGCATTAATCATATAACTATCAAATGCGTTTATAATTTAGGTAATTAAATGTCAAATTTAATTTAGTTTTAAATTATTCTACATTATTTAAAAAAAAAAAGTAAATAATACACAAGTACATTGTTGTGTATTCATCAGTGTTCATTATCCATCATTGTTGTGTATCAGTTAGCATTGGGTATCCGTCAGTCTTGTGTAACCACCAGCGTTGTGAATCTGTCATTGTTGTGTATCAGTTAGCATTGGGTATCCGTCAGTCACCAGCGTTGTGTATCCATCAGAGTTGTGTGTCTGCCATTGTTGTATATACATCAGCACTGTGTATCCATCAGCACTGTGTCTTTCAGCACTGGTGTATCTGTAAGTCCATCAGTGCTGTGTATCCATCAGGGTTGTGTATGTATCAGAGTTATGTATCCATCAGGGTTGTGTATCCAACATTGTTGTGTATCCATCAGGGTTGTGTATCCATCAGGGTTGTGTATGCATCAGGGTTGTGTATCCATCAGGGTTGTGTATCCATCAGGGTTGTGTATGCATCAGAGTTATGTATCCATCAGGGTTGTGTATCCATCAGGGTTGTGTATGCATCAGAGTTATGTATCCATCAGGGTTGTGTATCCATCAGGGTTGTGTATGCATCAGAGTTATGTATCCATCAGGGTTGTGTATCCATCAGGGTTGTGTATGCATCAGAGTTATGTATCCATCAGGGTTGTGTATCCATCAGGGTTGTGTATGCATCAGAGTTATGTATCCATCAGGGTTGTGTATCCATCAGGGTTGTGTATGCATCAGAGTTATGTATCCATCAGGGTTGTGTATCCATCAGGGTTGTGTATGCATCAGAGTTATGTATCCATCAGGGTTGTATATCCATCAGGGTTGTGTATGCATCAGAGTTATGTATCCATCAGGGTTGTGTATCCATCAGGGTTGTGTATGCATCCGCAATGTGTATCCATCATTGTCATGGATCTTTAATTGTTGTATATCCATCAGCGTTGTGCATTAGCCAGCGTTGTATATCTGTGAGTCTGTCAGTGTTGTGCATCTGTCAGCATTGTGTATCTGTCAGTCCATCAGTGTTGTGCATTAGCCAGCATTGTGTATCTGTCAGTCCGTCAGTGTTGTGTATCTGCCAGTGTTGTGTATCTGCCAGTGTTGTGTTTCAGAGTGGACGTGTCTCGCTTTGATCTTTCAGACAATCCGCTCCTGTTCAGTCGAGTCAGTGTCACAATCACGGTGCTGGATGTCAACGAGTTCCCTCCAGAACTTTCTTCTCCGTATGAGGCGTTCGTTTGTGAGGATGCAAAAGTAGGCCAGGTAAGTGTGTGTGTGTGTGTGTGTGCGTGTGTGCGTGTGTGTGTGTGTGTGTGTGTTTAAATAAGTCCCACAGTCACTCAGTCTGCATATGTATAAGCTTGTGATTTTGAGAGTGATGCCATGTACGTGTTTTTTTGTGCTTCTGAGACAATACGGTGTGTGTGTGTGTGTGTGTGTGTGTGTGTACTGTGAGCTACACTGCTGTTTTCATGACACTGATATACTCTTTTCTTTCCAAACATGTGTCACTCTCTCAGCAGTGAAACCTTTCAGTCCTCAACTCTCCATTTTCTCAGTCGAACTAAAATGATATCAATCCTGTGCTTTGGGTCAAATTTTCAAAAATAAGTGCTGTCCGTTTCCATCGCTGAGGCCATAATGCTCAGTAAACACTGTGTTTTTCTTCTCAAAATATATCTGAAGCTACTTAAAAGTTCCAGTGGATGACTCAGAAAGTTGACCGCTGTGGCATATGACATTACTGCATAAGGAAGACGTCTTCAAGGAATTAATCACTAATTAAAACGTACTGAAAACCAACAGGTTTTGGAATGTGGTGTGCAAGTGATAGTTCTTAAACCGTCCATGATCTGGAGTGTAGCATGTCGTCTACTCACGGCTCATGTGACTCACTCTAACGGCTAATTAGAAGCAGCCAGGCTTTCTTGTTTTTGCCAAATTTCTTCACCCTGTTAACTCTAGAGAAACAAATCCCTGCCTGAGTGTTTGTCTAAGCAGCTTGCACAGAAAAGCAATTTCTCACAACAACTGAAATAGGATTTAGTGCACCATATGAAATGAGTCGTTGTAAAATTAGAGCTGCGCTAAAACACTGAGTTAAGCTCGCTCGGAAAATCCATTCTGGATCGCGATTGGTCAGATGGTGTTGATTGATTTTCTATAACAGCAGCTCTGACAGCAGTGCAGCAGCAAATCACAGGTTTATATTAACGCGCTCGTTCTAATACCTTATCGTTTCTATAGTAACAGCTCATTCACAGGGATTAAAAATGTGTTTATTGCGTTATTCGTGTCCAGGTGATTCAGATCCTCGGTGCTACAGACAGAGACATGCCTAATTTAGGACACAGGTTCTTCTTCAAATCTCCCCGAGATATCCGGAACAAGAACTTCACCATTCGAGATTACGGAAGTAAGTATTGCTTGTAGTAGTGACTCATTTCTCTAATCATTTCAAAATATACGTCACAGGCTCCTGAAAGGTGGAGCTGTCTAACGGAAGGTTGTGATTTCTAATCACGATGATGGCGTAGCTGTTGATGGCTGGGAGTCCAAAAGAGAATAATTGTCTTGCTCTCTATTTGGAAAAGGTTGGACTTGGAAGGACACACAAGACTTCTTTTTTTGATTTGTCTGATATTAGCTAGTCGTGTAAAGATCATCCCAGTCGGTGCCCTCCGCTCTGCCGGATTGGTAGCTCTCAGACGAAAATTGAAGGCCAAAATGAAATAAAAGTAAAAAGATGACTCGCATTTGCAGCTACAGTTCACTCCATCAATCATTTAATTGCATACCCCATTCATAGAAAATAAAAATAGGGTTAATGCTAGTATCCTAAAGGGTTCTTCAGTTTGTCTCACTAGGGGAACTGTCAAAGTTCCTATAGCTCTCTACAGAATCCTACAGTAGCGTTTCCGTATTACAGATGGGTCCCAGTTGGAAATCTTCAGAAAGTTGGGAACCATCTAAATCACTTGCACAGACACCTCCATCAGGATTGCCAAACATAAGAAAGGGAAGAACTATTCAGAGAGACATTCCCATTAGGAGGATCTCTAAGCATGGGAAGGACTATTTCTATCAATGCGGTATACATCATAGGTTCTTAACTCGAGTCCTCAAGACTTCCTCTCTTACACAATTTGAGGTTTCAGTATTGCTAATCTTCCTGATCCACCTGATCAGCTTTGTTAATTATTAAGCCTGTTATGAGTTAGGCTAGGTGTGGAAAGAGTCAGGAGAACTTAAAGCTATGCAGGACAGGGAGTTCTGAGTGCTGAGGATAAGAGCTTTACTCTAAAATCTAAAGACATGGTCTGGTTTGATGGCTTAATGAACTTCTCCGAATTAGCCCTTTACTGAGGATACTGGATTCATGCAGCAGGACTATGTGTCTCCAACATACCCGTCTGTGTCAGCTGTGAATAATAATAATAAAGAAACTAAATCTGTAGTTTTCTGCTAGTGAGGATCAGCAGCTGATTCAAGTGGACAGGACGACTCATTTCCAGGCGAACAAGTGGCCACAAGGTTCCTTCCTTCTCCTCCTGCCCTGTCAAGTGCAATCTGCTGCTCATCCAGGCACAAAAAAACCCTCAACGACAGGGTCAAGGGACCTCACAGTTAAGAGCAGGCATGTCTCCACACATTCAGACAGAGTTGAGAGCACAACCTCTGCTGACCAGACCCTCAAACAGGGACACTAAACACTCTGCAAGAGCTTTTGGTCTTCCCTGGTTGTGATAAATGTTTGTCAGGGTGCTCTAAAGCATTATTAAGTGCCAAGAAGCTTTTCCACCGACTAATGCTTGAATAATTTGGTAAACAAAAAAACGAATTCCAAATATATCATTGACAACCTTGAATTACAAAATTACAGCCTGACTGAACAATGTGCAGCTACTTTGGAGGAAATCATCACTGATTTCTTCAGCTTTCAAACTGCAACTCAGCTCAGAGATTCTGATCTAATTCACCAATCTGTACCCATTATACAGAGATACAATTAAGCATCCTTACAGAGACTGAGCATTCTCCAGGAATTTAAATTGGATGATTTATTCAGATTCTTTAATATATGTTAATACTGGCCTAAAAACACCTAACACCTAATAATTACAACTGTTATATCATTAGACAGCCTGGGGATGTGAGCCTTGTTGTAACCACCAATCTCAAAATTCATGTTTGATTCACCAAACTATGTATGGAAGTATGAAAGAAACAGCCACTGTTTCATCACAGAAAGAGAAAAGTCAGATCCTCAGCATGGGCACTACACATTTAGTCTCATTAAACATTTTCTAAAAGTGTCTTAATTTAATGCAGATTTATGCAGATTTGCCCGAGTGCTTAAGAACATCTGACAATAAGCCATATTGTTTCTGCCAGAACTACCAACTCGACTCCTCCATGTCTGATTCTGGTCCAATCTGTAGTTGATTCAGAGAGGAAATTTCTTCACATGACTAGAGAGATTAAACCCTTTGTGCAACAAAACCTTCAGGAATGTAGGTTGCCATTTTATCTTCTCTGAATGCTGGTCCTCCCAGCAGGTCATAAAGCTGGTAAAGCTCATAATCATTTTACCTCCAACCACTGTCTCTGGATCCTCTTTGATGCTACAGTCCAGCATGGTCGTAATTCTTCATTGCATCATTCACAATTAATAACCATATTTTTCACTGGGGAGCTTTAGTGCTGAAACTCTGATCAGGACCTGAAACAATAGTCTTACAGCTCATGGTGCATTATCATTGGAGCCAATGGAATGTGGCAAGCAGAAAAAAAAGTGTGATGTTGTGCTTTATTTATAAGGAATAAAATGGTGAATTGAAAACTGTTCATCCAATTGTCAAGAAAATCCCAAAGTTGCCACGTCTGTAGACAGGGATCCATGCCCTGAAAGAGGGTCCAAATCCAAATGATGCCACATCTGTGTCCAGGGGTCCAAATCCCAACGGGGGTCCAAATCCCAACGGGGGTCCAAATCCCAACAGGGGGTCCAAATCCCAACAAGTGTCCAAATCCCAAACAAAGGTCCAAATCTATGGTCGGGGGTCCAAGTCTCAATGGGGGTCCAATTCCCAGTGATGCTATGTCTCCAAGAGAGCAAAATTGGCCCAAAATTGGTGGGAGGGATAGCATTACACTTTCCCCTGTCAATCAGATTGACAATATCCAATCACATTCATGAACAGCATGTCTTGAAGGAAGCGCCCTAACCCCTTTGTTTGGTAGCTATCATGCACCTAGAGAGGATGAGCTAAGGGGTGAAAATTAGCAATGAACAAATTGGGAGAAAATGTGGCAAAATTTGCTTCATTTTATATGCGCATTATCCTGGTCAGGTGGTGGTGGACCCAGACCCTATCCTGGAAACACTTGGTACATGTCAGGAATACACCCTGGATGGGACACATACTCAGACACTCATTCACACCTAGGGTCAATTTAGCACAGTTCATCCATCTACTGGCATGGTTTTTGGTGAAAACCAGAGAACCTGGAGGAAGCCCACATGGGCACGGGGAAAACATGCAAAAACCCTAGCTCAGGATCAAACTGGAGGCTGAGGGTCAAAAATTGGAAAAATAAGTGAAAGTTAACATCATACGACTTCAATATAATACATTTTAATCAATATAATAAATTTAATTTATTAAATACATTATAATTTCAATTTTAATCTCCTCTGTGTTTTCCATGTACTGAAATGACATAACCGCACACAGTAGGTGTCCTAGCTGTGCTCCAAAATGGCCCAGTTTAAATATGTACCCAAAGTGGAACCATGTGGACCTCAACTCAGCATGTGCTTGATTTAAGAATTAGACTTTATTACAGCAGCTGTGTTCAGGGCCATTTTGACCCCTAAGCATAACGGACTTTTAGGAGCTTTTTCAAGAACGTGTTTTCAAACTCTTTATTAATTTAAGTATTTTAAAAATAAAAGTCACAATTGATTGCTATGAAAGGACTGAACATTACTGAGCACTGAAGAGACCATGCAGTGCATGCTTGTGTGTGTGTGTTTTCAGACAACACGGCCGGGCTTGTGAACAGGCGTGCAGGGTTTCAGCGGATGGGGAAGAGTGTGTATGAGGTGCCGGTGGTGGTAGAGGACAGCGGGTTCCCCATCCAGAGCAGCACAGGGACGCTGAGCGTACGAGTCTGTGCTTGTGATGTCTCCGGTTCCATCCTAAACTGCAGCACCAAAGCTTTTCTTCTGCCTCTGGGTCTCAGCCCTGGAGCTCTGCTGGCCATCCTGCTGTGTGTGATCATTCTGCTGGGTAAGACGTGTTCACGACACACACACACACACACGTGGGACAGCGTGAGAGTGTGACAGATTTATAATGACATCCTGCAACACTGTCAAATCTCAGTGTCCTTGTCTTTATCCTCCGTCTGTCACATGGGGCACTTATAATGTGTTAGACAGAAATATGATGTCATTTTTGTTTTTATTGCTGATGATGGTGTTTCAGTAAAGGAGGCGTGGCCTCGGTGTCTGCTAATAATTACGCTCAGTTTCAGTGAACGAGGCGTGGTCTTTGTGTGTGTTAGTCCCAGTGAAAGGGGTGTGGCTTGTGTATCTTTCAGTCCCAGTGAAAGGGGTGTGGCTTGTGTATCATTCAGTCCCAGTGAAAGGGGTGTGGCTTGTGTATCATTCAGTCCCAGTGAAAGGGGTGTGGCTTGTGTATCTTTCAGTCCCAGTGAAAGGGGTGTGGCTTGTGTATCTTTCAGTCCCAGTGAAAGGGGTGTGGCTTGTGTCTGTCAGTTCCAATAAAGGAGGTGGAAGAGAGAAGGGAGATATCTCTTAGTCTTAGTCCTAGACAAGGAGGTGTGGCCATCCCTAATATAGGAGGCGTGGCTTCAGTGCATAAACCAGTAAAGAAGGTTTGTCCACTGGCTGCTTTAAACGCAACTTTAAACACACTGGGTGATAACAGACGAAGACACACCCCTCATGCCCAAGCATTAGCATGGTGAGGACAGATTTGGGTTTTTTTGCCACTAGGGGGCAGTGCAGTAAAATAAACCTGGAAACCTGCGACTGGAACAGAAGCAGGAAAGAAAAACACAAATGGCTTCTTAAGTACAGACTCAGGTTTATATAGCCAATTTTTCACGCTGCTTCTCTGCAGAATGAGTCCTTACATCTGATTCATGGCCTTGTTAAAGCCTCGCTCTTTCTCTTTTCTCTCTCTGTCTTTCTGTCAACCTCCTGCCATCTCCATTTCTCTCTGTTTCTGTCTTTGCCCCTGTCTCTCTCACCCTCTGTCTCTTTCTTCTCTTATTCGCTGGTTCTTGCTCATGTAGTTTTTCCTCAGACTTTTTTTTCTGTTTCTATATAACTGTCTTGCAGCATGACATCTTTCTCTCTTCCTCACTTTCTTGCTTGCATTCTCTCTATGTATATATCTCTCTTATATATCTATTCTTCTGTATCTCTTTGTCTTTCTCTGCCTACCCTTGTTTTTTTCTCTTTTTTCCCTTTAATTTGTCTCTCACTGTGTTCCTATTTACCTTTTCCTACTCTTTCCTTACCTTTTCTTTCTTTCTTTCTCTGAATCTCTTAATCCCCCTTTCTCTCTTTCAGTCACTCTCTCTAACTTTCCAAAATGCTCTCTTCTTCCCTATCTTTCTCTTTCACCCTTTAAATCTTTGTTTGTCCTCTCCGCCTCTCTCTCTCTCTCTCACACTCTCTCTCTCACAATCTCCCTCTATTACCATGCTCTTTCTGTTTATCTGTCTTGTCCTTTCTCTGTTTATCTGTCCTTCTCTCCCCATCTTTGTCTTCTGTCCTTTGTCCTTCACTGTAAGAGATGGAAATGGAAGCCGAGTCTGTCTGTCACTCACGGAAGCACATCAGAACAGTGAGGAAACAGGAAGTCAGCTAATAACCTACACACACACACACACACACACACACACACACACACACACACACACACAACCTCTCATGGTCACTCTCGTCCCGTTTCGGAGATTACACATTCACACATTCACACATTCACATGCAGTGCACGTGTTTTTGCATATTTAATTTTTACAGATTAATTTAGTACACAATTAATTAATTTCACACATGATCACATATTCCTTGCATAATCATGTGTGTGTGTGTGTGTGTGTGTGTGTGTGTGTGTGTGTGTTGGCAGTCAGCAGAATCTCACGGTCTGTGTTATTGGTTGCAGCGATCGTGATACTGTCCGTGTCTCTGAAACGCCACCGGAAGAAAGACGCTCTGATGTCATCCAAAGAGGACGCGAGGGACAACGTGATCCGCTACGACGACGAGGGTGGCGGCGAGGAAGACACACAAGCCTTCGACATCGGAACTTTACGCCACCCAGAGGCCATAGAGGACACGTCTATCCACCGGTACGACCTGAAGGACGATGAGGAAGGCGAGGACGTTCACGTGTACCTCCAACGGCGGTTACAGGAGAACCACAGACACGTGACGGAACCGCCATATGACTCTCTGGCTACGTTCGCCTACGAGGGCGAGGGCTCGATGGCCGAGTCGCTCAGCTCCATCGAATCACAATATCATGATTCTGATATCAACGATGATTTGACGTCAATCGGAGACCTGGGGCCACGTTTTAACACTCTGACTCTGATCCTCGCTGGAAGAAAAGACAGCGAGGACGAAGCACGTCTCCCGCATGCTGAGGGATCAGAACCGAGACGAGACGACTGATGCGATTTTATTTTCTGAAAAGAGCTCTGTGAATGTGAAACGCCTGGAAAGGTATTATTTCAGGCATAACACTTTGACTGAGACAGCAGGAGAGGCGTGTGTGTTTTTTCCTTTCGCACGCCTCTCTTCAACCCATTTTCAACTCATTTCAGTTGAAAGTTGCAAATCCTTCCAACTGCGTTTTCAGTTCAGCTTCATGTTTGCACTTGTCAGAAACTGAGTTTAAAAAAAATCCTTTTGGGGGATTTCGAAGCACCCCTTTGATATGAAAAAAAGTGCCTCAAAACTTATTTTCTTTTTCTCGCACAGTTCACACACTCATTCTTCGAAGCTAAGCAACTTCGCTCTGTAGCTTGAGTTTCTCACTTGTTATGGAAAAAATATGGACTAATAAATAAAGAAATAAAGATCAAAGGCCTCCATTTTGCTCCTTAAATCAGTGATGTCGTGTTCAGAATTCACTTTTAGTGCTTCATTGCTCAGTAAGCACTTGGTAGTATGCTAGTATAAGAGAATCTACATTTTCAGTTACACAATTATGTGAGTAAGTATGCGTTAATGCAAGCGTGCAAGTACACAAGTGTGTAAGTGTGCCACTGTGCAAATATGTAAGTACACTATGTTACACTAAAGCAATTGTCCTAGTGTACGAGTATGAAAGCATCATTAAGTGTGCATGAAGTATGCAAAATATGCTGGTATGAAAGAGAGAAAGAGTGCTAATATGTTCATATGCATGCACATGAGCAAGTGTGTTAGAAGGAAAATACAGTGTGCAAGTGTACAAATATGCTGATAAGATTATTACACAAGTGCGAAAGTGTGTGAAACTAAGGTAATATGCTAGCATGTGATTGCTCAGGCGTGTAGTATGCTAATAAGCAAGTGTCCAAGTGTGCAAGTAGGTGACGTATATACTGTATGTCAGGGCATAATTACACAAGTGAGTAAGTGTGCTAGTATGCATGTACCTCAGTTAGTATACAGAAGTGTACAAAATATAATAGTGTGCGAGCCTGCAAGGTTCCTGGTATGCTAATATGTTAAAATGCTAGCATGCAAGTGAGCAAGTGTGTCAGCGAGCTAGCGCTAACTACTCATTACTCTGTGACAAGCTATGACGTTCTCAGGGTTAGCCGAGTTAGCTTTTACCAGATAGTACATGTTCCTCCTCGTGTACAGGTGAGTTTGTTGGGAATAACGTGTACGATACACCGAAGGAGAGATTTTCAACGCATTTTGGAGTTTGTTTGGATATTGCAGTCAGGGCATTGTTGAAGTCTGGAGAAGATGTTGATTAATTTTCTCTAACAGCAGCTCCGACAGTAGCGCAGCTGCAGATCACAGGTTTATATTAATGCGCTCGTTCTAATACGTTACTGTTTCTATAGCAACAGCTCATTCACAGGGACTTATGGATGCTGATAATAAACGGATGTGATAATGTGACGTTTTCTGTCATTTATTTAACATTTATGGAAGGAGTCTCCAGTGCCAGTGCTTTGGAACAGTCAGAGGTAAAGCTGTAACTGTAAGTTAAAATTTGGAAAGATATAAACACCAACATTCATTTGTTTCTGGTTTAGTGAACCACAGTTATTAATCGGGAAGGAGAAAGGCTCTGGATTTTTGAGGTTTCAGCTTCATCAGATCCATCCTGAATATCCCATCACGTTTGGACTTGTAGGCCATGTTGGACAGTGTAGCTACAAACGTGTGGAGATGCTTGGAGATGCTTGGAGATGCAGTATGGATCGGGGTTTTTGGCTTTATCAGAGCGTTTGTCTCTCCAGATTGATTACGTGGCTCAAAAAGCAGAATGAGCACACAAATGAATACGGTTCAGTAACAAATCTGCTCGTTTGTTCTGCCGGATTTATGATTACAATTTCAAAGAGCAGAACCACAAACCCTGTTTCATAACCAAAGACAAATGAGACGAGACTGAGTAAATGGACGATTGTTGCCTTGCCATTTGCACTTCAGCTCCACTCTCATAATCACCTCCACAAAAGTGGCATCTTTCCACACACACACACACACACACACACACACCATTGGCCACGTCTCATTTCCAGGTCCACGTCCAATGAAATCTATCCAAATCCAAGAGACATAACAAGTTTCTCTAAAGATGAAGCTGTGCTCCTGGGTTTATGGCTGACTTTAATATACCAATCTCTTAATTTAAGCTCAAATGTCAAGTGGATTCCAAATGTCAGATGGCGCACCATGTTTTATGATAACGAGCCGCCAGAATCTTCCATCTCAACACGATTGGTCTAATTACAAGCTTCTGAAAAAAATCTCACCACATGAAAAAGGAATTTCAGACCTTTCACAAATTCGATTTGCTTTCTTGGACAAAACATTCATCTTTACGAGATGGGAAGATTGCAAGAATAAAGTGAGTGACTCATCTGTGTCGAGATCGCGAGAATAAAGTACATCATCCGT
Organism: Pangasius krempfi; assembly: GCA_037576825.1. Classification (NCBI taxonomy): domain Eukaryota; kingdom Metazoa; phylum Chordata; class Actinopteri; order Siluriformes; family Pangasiidae; genus Pangasius; species Pangasius krempfi. The sequence continues at coordinate 1,332,877 of CM074994.1, read as the reverse complement.
GTATATTAGGGGTTGCATAGATTACTCAACTAATATACGCACTAGTGGGGAAGTTGACTAGTCAGGGTGATGGGAACAAAAAGAGCGAGTCAGACGGTAAAGAAAGCAGATAAATGTACTTTAACTTTGGTCAAGTCTACATTGGGAAAAGAATTTCTGCAGTTGAATAAAATTTAAATTAAATCCTTGCACTGTGACTCGGTGAATTTCCTCGTTGTGTGAATGAGCCATGGGCTGCGTTTGGATGCTACCGAGACTGATGAGGTGGAAATGGTGGGAAAACCTTCCAGACACTGCATTAGTCATCACATCCTCCATCCATCATTAAGCTATAAAGAGTTTCTGCGCCATGCTCAGTTTCAGAATCAAAGATTTCAGCTCGTCCACGAGTCGTTTGCACGCGGAACTCGGAAAAAACCTGACCTCCGACGTGGGAAGTGCCAGCTGGGAACTCGGGCAACATCTCCCTGGCCTAGCGTTCCATTTGCCTCATTTTATCTTTGATCAAACTCGATTTTACTTGAAGTGTAGCTTTGTTGTTACAAAATCATGTTTTAACAGCTTTGTAAAGTTATATTTTCAACGTAACTCCTTTGATTTCAGCCCAATTTTACTAATGCAATTAGTCACCATTGTGAAAATTGTGATGAGGAAAGATGAACAAGAGAGTCGAGCTGTCTTCTGTGTGGTTTCTCATCACTAATCACGCAGAAATCATTCATGTAGATCTTCTTTATATGTTCATTAAATTACGAGACTAGCCGTACAAACACGATCTTGCTCGCGGCATCCACGTGTATCCCAGCCGGAGCACTGGAATGTGTTTAGATAGTGACTGGGAAAACTTTACGAGTTCTGAGTACGATGTTTCCAAGTACAATGGATTGCAGCATAAAAACCATCCTTAGAAGTGTAATATGATAAACAGATTTATTATTATTATTATTATTATTATTATTTGGCACAATTTCTTTGCACAGTTTTTTAGCGTAAAAAACTACGCACTGAAGCTGGAAATGGTATTTCTAACCTGTATGTGGCTGTTGACTGAACAGCGGTCCGACTTAAACCAGACTTAACATAGCGACGTTCAAAATGAGTTTTTGGCTCAACTATGAAAAAGTTTTAGGATTCGTGATCGACTAGTAAACATTAGAAGTCATGCAACCCAGAGTGTATACACATCATGTGTCAAAGAGCTGCCTGCTTCTTAAACATTACGCAACTCTGTGTATGTAATTATGCAGCATTTCTCAACAGGCCTCACACTGAATATGAGTGATTGGTTTGGATAGCAACAGGACGAGGGCACTGAGAAAAAGAAGACAGAGTCGGATGAATCGCTATGACTTCATGATCTGTCATTTCTTATTTGATAACGTCTTTGCAGTTCAATTTAGCATTATTTTGTTATTACGCTCTCACGGAACTGCTCCCGAATCCAGCGCTCCGGCGTTACTAGCCTCACTGGGAACTGAGAGTTTAGATACGAGACCCAGGAGAACACTTTGTACTCGAGTGTAAACTTAAGCAGTAGTTCCACCTCACCAGCAGTCAACAACTATGAATCCTTGTTGGTGTTCACTTCTTTTTTCTGGGTTTCTACTTCCTTACTGCTCAGTAAGCAGCTCTTAATGTCATTCTTGAGGCATTTAATGTGACCGTTTATGACGTATTATCACCACCTATTGGGCTGGCGTGCTCACGTGAGCATTTTCGTGTGGATTGAGATATTTTAGAAAAACGGAAGGGTAAAATGGAGAGGAAAAACTGTTTCCCAAGGTCTGATTGACTTGTGCGATCAATCAGAACGCCACTGAGCGGAAAAAACGAATCTTTCTGTCCCACTTAAAGCCTATCTCACATGAGTCATGCAAACGTCTAGGTCATAAATGACTTTAAAAAGCAACTGTTAAAATTCAGTCATTTGGGAGACGCATAAAGCTGCAAAAATAACAATGCAAAAACAAGAAAAGGACACCAGGAAAGCCCAATCTGATACCAAACAGAATTTAGGGAACAGAGATTAGAGAAGACAACAATCCTGTCTGTGGTGAAAAAAAAAAACACACGAAGGCAACTGATGTATTTGTATTAAAAACAAAATTCGTTGCAAAACTGCAGAATATTAATGACAGACAATTGGTGCTGGTGTGAAGAATGGGCATTTCGTTTGCTTTTAGATGTTGTTTCATTGTTGTATTATGCATGTTAAAAGCAATTTATTTAAATACACCACTTTGGTTGACAGATGCGGCTTTGGATGTGCTTTATAAATATATATATATTAACTTTCTCAAGCTTTTGGCATCAAATCTTGCCTGCAATTTCAACTTTTGATGAAGTTACAGTAAGTTTTATTACGTATGGTGAGACTGCTTCACGTTTTGCACAAATATTTTAAGATGAATTACTTCAAATAGAGTCTGTTTAAGCTTAACGTGTGTTTGATTGTATTCCACACGTTCTGTTTAAAATACACATTGAGTAACACAGTTTCGGTGGGTTTTACACTCTACAGCACTTATATATGCTTTTATGTTGCGTGAAACCAAAGACTGAGGCTGGCATTGAGGTTTGTTGAGGGCACAGACATTACATGATGCGTTAAAAACTTAAGATATTCCACATTTGTGTTGTCACATTCAGTCGCGTGTATCTCACAGCTATGTCCATCAGATAGATAGATAGATAGATAGATAGATACTTTATTGATCCCGAGGGAAATTCTTGGTATCCAGCAGCAATAGACAG
>CM074994.1:1280452-1330023 GCA_037576825.1 Pangasius krempfi | reverse complement strand
AGTTATACAAGCTGACCAGAAGTCAAAATAAGTTAAGTTATCCAGGTTATACAAATAGATGCGTGAATCATAGCAGTCATAGCATAGCGTCCAGAGTTCACTCCATAACTCAGGGCTGCTGAAGTTCACTACCAAGTGGACCAAATAATCATGTGAACACCATGTGGGTAATTTCTGCCTGCACTATTATAGACAATCAACAAAATCCTCCATCAAATAATAGTTCTAAAATATAACAAAATGTACCTGTTATTACACGAACACCACGGCAACGGCGGCCGCTTTTATTTTTGGCTACACTTGTTCTGCTGCGCAATAAACACACTGATTTAACACTTATTGTGGCTGGACCTGGAAAAACAAACAAGTACAAGTATTTCAAGGAACATGCGAAACGTTCGATCAAAGGAATTAGAGCGGATGTTATCAATCAGCTAAGATAGGTTTAGCAGCATCCTGCAAACTGCATATATAATTCAGTTAAGTAAGGAATAAAACACTGTGTTGCTTTTATAGTAAAATAATCAGTGACAGGTTGGTGTGAAGAAGCAGAGTTACAGTCACTACCCTGAAGCTGATTATTTCTTCTAACACACACATCCTGAGGTGTTTTATTCCTCTTCTATCACAGCTTTTTGCCAATGATTACACGTCAGAAAACGTAAAGTTACAGCTTTACCTCTGACTGTTACAAAGCACTGACACTGGAGACTCCTTCCATAAATGGTAAACAAACACCATGTCACTGATTACAGACATCGGTTTCTGCAGAGCGTCCGCAGTACGATTGCCTGTGAATGAGCCGTTATTATAGAAACTATAACCTATTAGAACACTACTTTCAGAACTGCTGTTTTAGAAAATTAATCAACACCCTCTGACCAAACAGAATCCAGATCTCAACAGCGCAGTGGAGTAAATATTATCATCAACCTGCATCTTACATATCCTTTAATCTGTGCTTATTTTACTAGCGCTTGGCTTTTATCCATCATTCCTTTGTTGGTAGCTTCAGGAACAGAGAGATCTGCCTAATAAATAGGCAATAAATGTCTTTTAAACCTGATTAGGTTGCATAAACTTAATCTACCTTATATAAGTGCGAGTAATAAAACAAGTAATAAACCTTATGTGATCCACAAGGTCACAGTAATTTACTCTGAGGCTGGAGAAATGACTTCAGTGACAAAGTGAAGTAGATAATAAACATCTTAGAAATCTTATACGTAAGGAATAACACATGACAGACTGTAGAGGTTAATCAAAAATAATCCACGCAGTACAAGTCCCTGTGAATGAGCTGTTACTATAGAAACGATAACATATTAGAACGAGAGCATTAATATAAATCTGTTGCTCTTGTTACAGCTGGAATTACTGTCCGAGCCGCAGTGTTATAATCAGTCAAATCCATCCGTTAGAGTTCATTATTCAGCCAGATCCAATTATTTATGGAAGGAGTCTCCAGTGTCAGTGCTTAAAGACGTAAAGTCAGACGTAAAGCTGAAACTTTACGTTTTCCGACATCTTCAGGACAGAGGAGTTCACGCTTTTTTTTGCGCTTTCTCTGTAACATGACAAGCCGCGTTTTAAGAGAGAGAAAGAGAGAAAAGAGAGAGGCCGGTGAGGGAATGACTGTTTATCGCAGCTGAAACATAGGCAGGAACAGGAACTAACATTTCACGGATGTTCCACAACATTAAACGTAACTATAAACGGATAAATACTGTAGTGTGTGTTGTTCTTTAATAATAAAAAAAAAAGTACTTATTGCTGATGTACAATTCATCTTACAGCATAGCAACACTACAATCCTCTACCACTGATGTTATGCATGTGTGTGTGTGTGTGTGTGTGTGTGTGTGTGTGTGTGTGTGTGTGTGTGTGTGAATACATCCTGTAAAAGAGGAACAGGTATAAATGTTTCTGCACCCTGCAGACCCCCTTACATGTACCTTTGCTGTGTGAGGAAGAAAAAGCGACTTAGCATAAAGTACACATGATCTCTGGTGGCTGGTGAAACAACTTTCCAGTGACATATTTAGAGCACTGAATGTGACACAACTTCAACGCAGAACACACACACACACACACACACACACACACAAGACCCAATGCAAGTGTAATGTTGAGCTTGGGAATTGGGACAACATGCTGAGCGGAAAAAGGAAGGATCGCTCTGGAAATATCCGTATGCTAAGGAAATGAAGATGGCATTGTCGCATTGGCATGACCTATTTCCACTTAACTGCGTGATTCTCCTTCATGGCTGCAGTACAATTACAATATGCTCACAAGCCTTTCATCTTCCAGGAAGACATTGTGCTGCACACGTCCCAGATAGCAAAATAGGCCAAATGCATTCTTTTACAGGCTGAAAATCATCTGAAATGCATAGCTTCCCATTTTACACTGCTTCCCATGCTGACCGTGTAAGCAATAAGCCCCTCTGTGTTGTGCTGTTGCGGGAAAATAATCAGCGATGGCGAGGTGCGACAAAGCAGCGTCGCTGTTGCCAGGCCAAAGTTGATTATGTTTTTTTTTATAACAGCGCATCCTGAAATGTTTTATTCCTCTTACTCCACAGCAGTTCTCCAACAAGTACATTTTTTTTATTTATTAAAGAACAACCTGTGCTATTTATCCATTTATAGTTACATTTCATGTTCTTGAAACGAGTTCGTTCCTGTTCTCGCTTACATCATAGCAGCGATAACCCGTCGTTCCCTCACCAGCCACAAAGCGTAAACTCCTCTGTCCTGAAGATCTTACCTCTACCCAGCTTTACCTCTGACTCTTACAAAGCGCTGACACTGGAGACTCCTTCCATAAATGTTAAATAACCGCATCAGCTTGTGAATGAGCTGTTACTATAGAAACGATAACGTGTGAGAATGTCTTCTGACCAATCGGAGATACCGTACAGCACCCTGTGTCGGGAAGAAGCTCCACTCGTCTGTCTTTACTGCGCAGTCCAGCGTGTGTTCGATGAGCCGCTCCTCTGTTTATTCCTCTGGACAAATAAGCGATGAGTAGCCTCGGGATTTTTGAAATGAAGTGGATTTTTACGGTGAAGTAAATATTTTATTCTATTGCTGTCGTTCGAGCAGTCAGACAGAGCAGACCGCTTTATGTCGTTGATCTTTACTGAAATTAATATCGATTTTTGGATCATTGTGCAGTAGGTGGAGGGCAGAGTACAGACCATTTCCACCTTTTCAGTGATCTGTGCGCTCTGATTTGATGCAGATAATAAAAACAGAGCTAATAGACTGTAATATAAACACGTATTGACACGGAGATATTTTTAGAAATGCCAAAAGTGTCATCTCTACGTTGGCAGTAAAAAGTGATATGAGACTTGTGCTTATGGAATTCAGGCGATGCGATGTACGGAAGCTTTAAGCGTTCACATTTGGGTTTACTCAGTTTTTCTGTGAAAAAATTAAAAATATAGTCTTCTTTTCCTGAGATAATTTCCAAGATCCAAGACAAGGAAAGCTTGTCTTTTTGGAAAAGGAAATAACACTGTGTTCCTGAGATTAAACAAAAATGAAGACACAGAGACTACTGAGTTATTTTTACATTTAATTACAGTAGTGCAGGTTTAAATAAACGCACCCGTTCTAATATGTTTTTCGTTTCTATAGTAACGGCTCATTCGCAGCGACTCGTACAGAGGTTCTCGCATCCACCCTCACTACAGAATAATGAGAAATGGATTTAAAAGCTGCATGCATTCGTTGATCTGTAAGGAGACATTTATTTAACATGTAAGGAAGGAGTCTCCAGTGCCAGATGTAACATAAAGACATCTGTTATGACATCTTCAGGACAGGACTTTACGCTTCTTTGTGGTTTCTCAGTAACATGACAAGCTGCGATTTCTTTTATCTGATTAACCTCGAGAGAGAGAAAAAAAAGAGAGACTGGTGAAGGAACGACTGTTTATAGCTGCTATAACGTAAGTGATATGTGTAAGTGTAAGTGTCATGAATAATACATTAAAAAAATGTAAGTGTTGGCAAACTGCTGTGGTGTCAGAGGAATAAAACACTTTGGGATGCACTTTTATAGGAAATGAATCAACTTTGGGTTGGGAACTATACTTATATTTATGGCATTTGGTAGACGCCCTTCTCCAGAGCGACCCTTGCTCAAGGGCCCAGCAGTGGCAGCTTGGCGGTGCTGGGGTTTGAATTCATGACCTACCAAACAGTAGTCCAAACCACGTCTAAACCACTGAGCTCCCACTATATATTATATGTAAGTGATAATGAAGAGTAGCTCATTTATACAGGCTTACTGTATCGTTAGGCATTATAAGGTGTTACTTATAACATCTTCTAAATTCATTTCTGAGGCATTATAAATGCATGACTCATTGGAAGTGTTACCAGAATGTCTTACATTTATTTTATGGACTTAACTTGTTAACTTGTTGTCTCTTAAAGGTACAATAGGTATCGTTTTTTTTAAATTCCTTACTTGTATAAGTAGAACACAATAAAAAACAACGGATTAAGCCGTGGCCTTAGCAAAAGGGCTGAGAAAAATCATTTGGAAAACTGACTTCTGGTCCTGAATGCTTGTTTTTATTTGGCTGCGCCTTCTGTCGGTCATTTTAGAGACAATTTACTCTTGACGGAGGAGCTTCCTGAAGACGGGCGGGAATCATTTGAATGTCGAAACCACGTAACTGTTACAGATGTAATCTTGATAAAAAAAAAATTTTAAAAAGACTAATCTTACCTAATGTACCTTTAAAGAGATTATATTTATTTGTTGTTTGGTTTTCCGTTCAGCCGCATTCCAACACATTCCCGCCATACCTGACTCCGGGTTCAACGTCAAATCCGAGAATTCCCTACAATATTTACGTAGATTATGCACATTCAGGAAAACGTACACTCATACTATCATCCAGCCCACACTCCATCAGGAGAGTAAAACAGCACATTACATTCCCTGCCTCAGCAAAATTCCACTCTTTGACTCTAATGAGGAAAAACTTCACAGGAGATTTCACAGGAGGCGGCGATATATATCGGAAAATTAGTGCACCCGCCCTCGCTACAGAAGAGGAGGAGGAGGTTTCTTGGAGGTGAGCCAGATCGTTTTTGCAATATGGCGCGAAGATGAAGTGAAACACTGGAGAGAAAGAAAGCTCGTAAACATAAATAGGGCTTGGAAGATGATCTGAAGATGTTGAGTTTTTTGCTCGTCAGTGAGTTAATGGAGCGGGAGCTGCAGATCAGTGTGTGTCGAAGTTTCAAAGTCTGCCTCGAGTCTTCAACTTTCACTTTCTAAGGAGCCCATATTCATAAATCATTATAGTTTATTTATTATTCATTACTGTGTGCTGGACTGCACAACCTCAATAACTAATAACAATGATCTGTGAAGATTTATAAAGCAACTGTAATATCAGTTAATAATCAAAACATTACATATTATCGCTGAGTGATTCATTATTAACTTAAGTAAGTTATATGACATCATTCATTTACAAAAATGAGAAATAACTTAATTTTTATAATATGATATGGAACGATTCACTACGAAGCAACATAAAGACGCATTATTTAAAAACAGTTTGAAAACTAATGTCAAATTTAAAAAGGCAGCACCGGGGATTGTCTAGAGGTTTGACGTATGTATTGGCTGTAAATACACTCAAAAACACTATGGATTAATATTCACCGTCAATGTTAAATACGTAACTATATAACTGTCAAAAACTATGAATTCATTTAATCATTTTGTCCTTTTCAAGTCCACAAACATCGTAATTGGGACACTGCTTAGTAACGAAAGGATACAATCATGAATTTATAGGATGCGCTGGATCAAGTGCTATTCTGATGTGCTGTTGTATAATGAGAGGGGACGCCATTTTGTTCAGTTAAACCAGTGATTAATGTGATAAACACAATCAGGATATGTTGACAATATATTAGACTCGTATTAGATTCATTTCAATGCTCACCATCTCATTCGTTTATCAGTCTTTTTTGTATTTATGTTTCGTTTGATAGGAAAGGAGAAAACAAACGTACTTTCTTCTTCAGTCCGTATTTTCTACCCCTGGGTTTAAAGGCGAGTGCTTGGGTTTAAAGACGAATTGAAAAACTCCATCTTGGACACTTCTACTTATGAAACCTCGGAAGCATCATCCACACGCAGGGGATTTTAATCATCTGAATGGCATTCACAGATAATCGACTTAAACAGGTGTGTAATCCGACTCTGAACTACATAACTTTCATTATTAGAGCTTTTAGAGAAATTATTGAGTGAAATGCTTACATGAAATCTTCTTCTTCTTCATTACCAAAAAAAAAAATGGAATAGGCTGTGAAAAAAAAGTAAGACAGGTTTTAGTGACCTGCCAAGAAAAACCTGTTTAGTTCAAATGTCTGCGTGAATTTCCGAGTTTCCTTAACATTCAGAGCGAGTCTGTGCCTCGACCTGATGGAATAATGAATCTCGCAACTGTAGTACTACTGAAGAAAAAACAAACCCTGGCTGTTTTTTTTTTTTTTCTGTTGTATTATAAGGTTGCATTAGCATATCGCAGTTAGCAAGCACAGCTGAAAACAAATGCAATGCTTAACAAGCTGTTTCTCACCTCGCTCTTGCAGAATCCCAAAAAGGATTGCTCTGACTGCTTTTAATTTCTGCAAAAGCAGAATTTTAATCATCTACTGCCTGCTCATTATCAAGATCCAGCTCCATCAGTCTCGGAGCTAAACTTTCACTAAGCCCACAGAGAGAGTCGAGTGATGGGCGATTTTTTTTTACTCCACTTACAGAAAAGTCATATGAAATTCACAAGGAATTTACACAAGGTTTTTGGGCACTTCCTGTGTTATGCTTCAAACATTTTTCACATATAGTGTATGTGTTTTTATTAGGGGGCCAAGCACCTAAGATGCATAGGCACTCTATTAGAACTGTATGTTTTCTTCTTCCTCTTATTATTATTATTATTATTATTATTATTATTATACTTTTGCATGGGGGTCTGTTGTTAAGTATGTTTACAATAATCACATTTATATGCAAAATCCACTTTCTTCTAATTTGTTTTTAGGTCCTGCCATAATGTTAATTTCTGCCATATTGGACTTTTCACCATTTTGTATTTGTTCAAAAGGTTGTTTTGTTTTGTTTTTTTTTGCTACAGATTTGGTCCATCATCACCAGATGTGGATCACAGCATCATAAAACCAACCAATAACCCAATATAGAGATGTTTCATCCTTGACCTGCAAACGAATTAGATGGCTAAGTCATCAAACAGGATGTGAGAAGTGAGGGCATATCTCATGCAACGCTTTGAGACACCAAACTTGTCTTATATATTTAGCAACATGACCTAAAATGAATAAACAACTTTGAGTTCATTTGAAACCCAAAAGCTGCTGAAAACAGGAATAGTAAGCCAATAGATCAGCAGCAGCTCGACATTCTGCAAGTGCTTGGCCCCCTTTAATCGCTGTTGTCATTAATTTTCACGTGATGTTTATATGATTTATATATCTTGACACTTTTCTTTTCCACAGGATTCATTTATTCTCACATATTGTTGATCACATATTGATCAGTGTCACATGGGTTTATTTGAAAGCATGTGTGTAATTTCAGGGCACTTTCACACGTTTATTGACATGTTACTCACATAGTCACATGTAAAATGGATGTGACTTTTTTCCTTAGGGGTGTAAGGGTCTTGTGCATCCAGCTGAAGTAACATGAGGTCTGATGCCTGTCACTTGTGTCTGAACCTGCACCATCGCACAAAGAAGGCTATTTTTCTCCTTATTGTTCTCCTTTTCTTTTGCCACAGTGGCAGGAGTGCGCTGACGTCTCGCCTTTTTTCCAGCAGTTGTAATGAGACACTCCTGTCACAGCAGACGGTTTGATCCAGCTCTGAGAAAGTGCCAGCTCCGGCCATAGTCCAATTAAAATCTTTTAGGTGGAGAGAGATGTGTGGCTGAGATCTCATCTCCACGCTGACACCTCACGCTCCACTGACCTTGGACAGAGATAGTATGGATTTCAAGCCATGTTTGTCACTCGGTACTGTCTCCACCTGTCTGCCACATCCACAAGTGTTTTTTTTTTTTTTTCAACTTCTCTTTTCTCTCATTTCCTTTCTTATCATTTCCTTTATATTCCCATTCTATTCTTTCATTTCCTTTCTTTCTCTTTCTTACCTTATATTTTCATGTCCTATCTTCTTCTTTTCCAATCTTATTCCATCCTTTCCTTTGCTATAATTTCTTTCTCGTTTGTAAATTTTCCTATCCTATCCTCTCCTGAAATTTCCTTCCCTGTCCTGTCCTATCCTATCCTCTACTAACCTTTCCTATTCTGTCTTCTCTCCTTCTTTAATTCTGTTCCTTTTCTTTCCTGTTTTCCCCCTTTCTTTTCCCATCTTTCCTTTCCTTTGCCTTTCTTTTCCTACCCATTTTTTGGTTCCCCATCTTTCCTTTCCTTTCCTTTCCTTTCCTATCTTTCCTTTCTTTTCCTTTAACATAAAATTAACACAACATTCCCATAAAATCAAGACGATTTATAAAATCTAGTTAAATCCTTAATTGAAACTGTAACAATCCTATTTCTCGTTTCTATTAAACCCGATTTAGCCGACACAATTCACTTCTCGTTTTATTTATTATTACGTAATCTCAGCTTTTATGATTTTTTTATTCAGTTCATTTTAAAAAGACCTCTTCCTCCATAAATGTCATCTTTTTACGCATGTGGCTCTTGCATTTTCATTCAGGACGGCGAACAGGACAGAAGAAGCTGAGCCAGGTCTTTCCCTCAGGCAGGAGTGACCCGGCTTCCGGCCACTGCCCTCCAGATACTTCACTGATTATTCATTTATTTATTTATTTATTTGTATCTTATTGTTTTGTGGATGAGCAAGCTGACACAAACGCCCCAGTTTTGCTGATTATCCTCCATAAAACTGACAAAAATGGCTTCACAATCACTGGATATCAGAGTTTTATTATGTATCATAAGCTCATTATTTTTCATTATTCCTTTCTGGATCTGCTTTGTTATACTCCCTGAAACATGATTCACTCTGCCTTCTTATCTGTTTTTCCTCAAGTGTTGAACCGAAAGGACTTTTTTCTATTAATATCATATTAAATAGAATTATAGACAGAAGCTGTTCTGCTCGGAGACACTTCATAATTACGGGTCATTACCTTTTAGCATGGTGTTATTAGAATTCAGTGTGCGGTTCCATTGAGGTGAGGATTATTACCCCTGTGGGGCAGTTTGCACATGGCAATTATAAAATACCATGTGTCTTAAAATATCTCAGGAGGTTGAAGCTAAGTTCAGTGTAGGACAAGATAAAGTGTTCCTAAGGTGTGAGAGAAAATGAAGAATGTGAGAGTCAAATTCAAAACTCAAGCTACGAAGCGAGAAGATTATGCACGAGGTAACTGTATGAATTCGAACGAACGTAACCTTCGTATCTTTAAGGATTTTTCCAAGGGAAACCCTACCTTCACACTAGCACCTGATAAGTCAGTAATGACTCGTGTAGTTTGTCGCTTGTGGGTGTGTAATGACTGCTGCTGCTGCTGTTGTCGCTTGTCGCAGTGTTTTTTTTTCTGATGTGAAAAGGTCTATCTTCTAGTGATAACTAGTTAAACACAAATCAAATAACGCACTAATCAGTGTGAAAACTGGTTGTTTGATCTACATGTTACATGCTCAGTTTCGTACTAGCGTCATACTCAGATTAGATTAGCGAGCTAACAGTACTAGCTACGTACTCTCACCAGAGGCACTAACGATCTCTGCTGCTTCCTTCCAAGCTTTATTTTCCTCTGTCTCTCTCTATATACATTTAATGAGAGACTGTATATGACAGGATAAGATGAAATCACACTTATATGATTTTATAGTCATTCATTTCTCTGGGTCGCTTAGTAATTAATCTGCTTAACTAGCTAACTCACTTGCCATATGTTATTATATAAAATTATCTAGCTATCACTTTTTAGCCTTTTAGTCAGTTAGCCGTTGGATGAATTGTTAATTTATTAGCTAGCCCATAGGGCAAATAAAAGCTCCAGTGTGTTGTCCAGTCCCATGTTTTGTTGCCTAACTGATTAAGGTAGAAATTGATAGCTATCTAGCTCACTTTACGTTATGATATAATGTTAGCTCTCACTTTTTAGCCTAGTCATTTAGGCTTCCAGGCAACAAAATGAGGGACTAAACAGCACACTGGGGCTTTTACAAGCCCTGTGGGCTAGCTAATAAATTTAGGGGAAAAAAACAGTACATGCTAACTCAAGCCTACCTGTGCCCTGATATTGAAGCAAGGCTTTTTTTTTTATTTTAAAAGACTGTATTTTTTTATCCTACTACAGTATTTATGACCAGGCTGTTTCCCACATTTCCTCGCAGCATTTCTACCGCCCACACTGGCTGTTTGACCACCGGCTCCTCGCTGCAACCTTCCAAATTATTCCAGCACTGCAAGCTGTTGCGTTGTGTCCTGTGGGAGTCGATCGGTAATGCAGGTCTCTAGCCTGAGCAAATTTCATGACTGACACTGTTCCAATTGCTCAGGCTGTTTCTCCGAGGAAGTGGAAAAGCCTCACGCCCACTGCTGCTGCTCAAGATGGCTCTTGTGTGTGTTACGCTAAAAACAGCAGCTGGGCTTCTGACAAGACTCTCAAACCACACCGCTTGGCAAAACAATCTCAACCTGTTAATGCTAATCGTTAAACACACACACACACACACACACACACACATGCCTGAAAAATGGGCGCACTAATGATTACAGATGTCATTTTACATAAAGGAAGTGATGGAAATATAGCAAAGGGCCCTAAAGGTACACATTTGTTTAGAAAAAAGTAAAGCAGTTAGCACATTGGTGTCATTTTTACATCAACAGTCACAGCTTTTTATGTATTTTCTGTTTATCTCACCCTGTTCAACCCTGATTATCAGGATTAATCCCATTCGTCACTAACACTTCCCTCCCCCTTCCTTTGTAGTGATGCAATTGTAAAAAAAAATTCTTTCAAATAGAATACAAGTTTTTTGTTTTCTAGTATTTGGCGATCTCGATAAATCATCAATCTCAAAATAAATCATTTACCATAGTATTAGTCGCACACTTACGTTACTAGGCACATCATTTACACCGTTAGCTAGTTGATTTTAAGCAAACTGAATTAGCTAGCTACTACGGGTTGCCATGGAGAAGAGCGACTTTTGTTTCACTTCGCTTCTGTATAGCTGTAAGTAAATTACGTAGTTTTTTTCAGTGTTTTCAGTGGGTCGGAATCTGTCGTTGCCAAGCGGCTACGTTACAAGCAATACACTGGAAAAGAGCTGTTCTTTTCACTCACCTAGCATAGCCTACAGACTTATTTCACCTAGCCAGCGTTTGCAATGAAAATGAGTTTTAAAAAAGAGCGCTGTACATTTAACATATATACAGTAGTTACACGGCAATAGTTGAGCTTAATGTTTTGTTTCACTTCCTCACAATAAGAGCATGGACAAAACTTCATCTTCGTCTAATCCGCCTTCAAAACCCAAGCCTGCTTAATCAAAACCCCAGGACTGAATCTCCGCCCAAATCCCGACAGGCTCTTTTAATTGCTGTTTTCTAAACATCGCACCGTAAACACCACGGTATTCGAGAGGATTCGAGCGTCGAAGCGAGCCACGTCGCCTGCTGCGCTCGCTCTTCCCCCGCTCCGGAGCTCATTTTCTGCGATCTGCACCCGCTAACTTTCCCCACAGCGCTGATGTGGAATCCCGCAGAGCCGAAGCCGTCAAATAAACAATTCTCCGGGAAAAGAGCGGGCGCTATTTTTCATGGGTCATGTCAGATTTGATATTACGCCTCACATCTCGGAAAAATTCAGCTTATTGTAATGCGGTTCGGAGGTTTTGAATACATTTAGGAAAGATTAATAGCCGTCATTATTTCTCCTCTTCTTTTTTTTTTTCGTCGTAGCGGCGCTGTGTGATTTTGATACGCAGACGATTTGTTAATATACGAAGACGTGTGAGATGGTTTCTCATATTTTTTTTTATCAAGAACAATGTCTACAATACACAAATGTCCCCACTGTTAAAGTTTCATTTACATCACGTCACACCAAAACCCAACGAAGCTTCATGTGGATAATCAGAAATGTAATAACGAGTGAGAGTGAAGGAATGCTAATGTAATACAGAATGCACACGTTTTCTTCCCGCTGATGAGCTGGTTAATAAGAGACATTTCTCTAGAAGGGCTGATTGGCTGATTAATGAGGGCTTAAGATGGAGTAAGACACAGAAAGTCGGCGAGAGTGCAAAAGTCAGAGAGTGCGATATAAAGAAAGTGCCTAGCTTAATGATTGAATTGTGAGGCACTCTGGGAAAACTTGTCGATGTTAGTGAGACTTTTTTCACTGTCACAATTTCCCCACTTCTTGTCGCGGTTCCCATGACAACAAGCTCCATGTGTTTGTTTGGGGTTCTGATTAAAGCCTGTCTCCACCCCCACTGCCTTGTCATTGGTTTGTTTTAATGATTATGCCCACCTGCTCCTTGTTTCACGCCGATTAGTTTGGATATTGCTTATATTATTTGCTGTCACAAATCGTAAAAGAATTCTTTGGTCGTGAGTTGAGATCGCTGGTCTTTGAGCACATCATGTGACGCACACCAAGTTCTGAAGGTGGGAGAAATTTTAGATTAAAATCTTGCCGTGTGATACCTCTGAGGCGATGGAGATGCCTCTGTATGTGATATAAATGTGGATTTTCATTACACTTTCCTCTAAGGACTTTTCATTTTCATGTTATCACGTCTCCCAAAACATACGGATATCTTATTATTCTCTTCTCCAGCTCTGTGAAAGATCAGTATCTTCTGGACTGCATTTAAAGGAGGTTTTTTGTTGTTGTTGTTGTTGTTGTTGTTCCTGATTCTCATTGACTCTAAACTCAACTGCTCACAGGAAACTAATTTAAGTTTCATCCTGATTGAACTGTTCATGCCTTAAACTATCTGCATTGTGTTTTAAGTTATTAGACGCTTTAATGGGGCGAATTCGGGAAATTTAACAAGAGCATATTAACGGAGATGCAAACTTTTGAGCTCGGGATATTTACTCTGTAGGTTGTAACAGATTTCAATTCAGAAAACATATTAAACGAACTGTGGAGGGGACGAAACTTTGAACTCAGCTGCATGCTACACTCAGAATAACCTTAATTAGCGTGTGGAACATCGCAAGCCTGAGCTCATCATCTCTCGCTAAGCAAGGAGATGTCCTGAACTTGCAATAAGCATGATGCATGATGACATCATCACTCAGTGTCCTGTTTGTTTATTTTTGGGGGGGGTTTTTTACATCGGGAAAAAAAGGCAAGAATTATTGTTTTTGCTATAAATCTATGTCTAGACACATGGTAATTTTGAAAACATTAAACTTGGATTCATGGTTCTGAAGGAACCCTTAAAGGTTCTAGGTAGAACCCTGCAACAAAGTGCTTCTCTATCAGGAAGGGTTCAAGGTAGAACGCTTTTTTTGGAAGCTACAGTAGGAACCATTAATGATCAAAATGAACCCTTAAATAGCCCTCTCTTCTAACAGTGTATTTATGAATAAATTTTGAACTGTTAAGGATTGTTCCTCTGGAATACCCCTTAAAGGTTCCATCTACAGTAGAACCCTATGATCAGAAAGAAAGGGTTCAGAAAGGAGCAGAACCATTTTTTGGAAGGAAGAACACTTACGTATGCATCTTTAAGGGCCCGTTGGATGTCCCTCTGGGAGAACTCTTCAAGGATGTAGGTAGAAACCTGTACCAGTATTTCCCTACCTGAAAAGGCTCAAAGCTGAACCCTTTTGGATGTAAAGAACCCTTAATTGTCCAGTGAACCCTTAAAAAAACTCTTAAAGAACCTTTTTTCCAAGAGTGTATATTTTAACATTTAGAATTTATTACCATTAAGGTTTCTTTGGTTGTGCCTAGAACCCTACCACTGAATTATCCTAAATGAATCATCCAACGATCCCTTTAACCCTTTAATGCTTTAACCCGCCGCTTTTTTCCTAAAAGTGTATGTAGGAACAAATTTAGACACTGTATGGTTCTCTATAGAACCCTACAGCAGTGTTTCTCTATCAGAAAGGGTGAAGAGTAGAACTAAGGAGCCTGATTTATCTGAGGAACCCTTTAAGAACTCATGCTTGAGGATGTATGAACAAACTTATAATCCTTAAGGGTTCTTTGGTTGTTCGTCGGAGCGATCCCATCGAGGTTCTACAGTAAGTGTTAACCATAACTTGACTGGAAATTAAGAAGCGTTATCCAATGGACCCTTAAAACAAAATCAATTCCAAGACTACACTGTATGTACAAATTAAATTCATAAGGACTCTCTTAAGGTTGTGGCTCTGGGGGAATTCCGTCAATGTCCTAAGAACCCTTAATTACTGAATAAACCCTTGAAGAACCCTTGAAGAACCCTTTTTTATAAGACTGTGTATATCAACTGGGTAAGTGTATGGTACAAACTCCACATTATTGCTTTCTTCTTAATGTTTAGAACCAGTCTGGAGATTTAGCTATTCGTAATTGCTACTTGACTCTTTAAGGGTTCTTTAAGGATTCATTCTTAAAGGGTTCTACCTGGAACTCTGTCTGATAGGGAAACTCTGCATGGTTTGATATTTGGTTTGGGAATAATTTATATATGCGAACATGTGCGTCAATAAAGTGCTGGTGAACAGAACAGAACAGAACGGATAAAAGGACTCAGACAGAGAGAGAGAGTGTGTGTGTGTGAGAGAGAGAGAAAGAGAGAGAGAGAGAGACTGGGAAGGAGAGCGAGAAGGAGATGGGGGTGCGACTACATGATAACGCAGAGCAAACAGAACCACTGGAAAGCGGGCAGAGCTTCTGTCTCTGATTTTCTCTTCGTGTCGTATCGTTCCTCTCGTCCTGTGAGCGTGATACACAGAAATACACACGGACGTGGACGAGGACGTCGCGAGGAATCTCCCGAAGATCAACAGACGTCTGTGTCCAGCTTGTCTTTTTCACATGGAGCCCTGACGAAAGGAAGGAAGGGAGCAGGTAGGGTGCTTTCCTTTTCCACTTGTCCACTTGATAAGGCACAGCACTGGAAATGAGGTCGGAACTCGATTATTATTTAAATAATTTTTTAATTAAAAAATTTTTTTTTTCAAGTTAAAAATGTTATTTGTTCATTTTAAATTAATTAATTTATTTTATTTTATTTATTTGTATTTATTTATTTTATTTGATATGCTTTTTTTGTGAGTAAATGAATTGACACTAGGCTGCATGGATATCGCTGCTGCCTCACAGCTCCCGGGTTCTTGGTTCGATCCTGAGCTCCAGTTACGTTCTGTGTGGAGTTTTACATGCATCTCCGTCTTCTTGTGGGTTTCCTGTGGGTTCATCAGGGTTCTCTGGTTTCCTCCCACCTCCTAAAAACATGCCAGTAGGTGGATTGGTGACTAAATTGCACTAAATGTATGTGATGCAAGGTCTGATGGACTGGTATGTCTTGGTGTATCCAGGGTGTATTCCCGCTTCACGCCCAGTGTTCCTGGGATAGACTCCGGATCCACCGCGACCCTGACCCGGATAAAGCGCTTCCTGAAGATGAATGACTGAATGATATATGAATTGAGATTGGAATTTAGT
The DNA here is from genome assembly GCA_037576825.1 of Pangasius krempfi. NCBI lineage: Eukaryota > Metazoa > Chordata > Actinopteri > Siluriformes > Pangasiidae > Pangasius > Pangasius krempfi. Next base: position 1,314,280 of record CM074994.1, on the reverse strand, counting down.
TGGTAAATAAAATTTCAGCTCAGATGCCTGAGAGCCCGCTAATATTGTGAGCTGTCACAATATCGCATCTAGCAGCAGGTGATAAAAACAAACACCTAAATCTGTGTTGTGACGTGCCGATGCTGTGACGTGCCGATGCTGTGACGTGCCGATGCTGTGACGTGCCGATGGTGTTCACTGGAGTAACATCAGTAACCAGATTTCAGGATTGTGTGGACGGACGTGTCTTCAGCTGCGCTTTCAGATGCTAATTGCATACGTGAGATATGGAAAGGAGTGTGTGTGTGTGTGTGTGTGTGTGTGTGTGTGTGTGTGTGTGTGTGTGTGTGTGTGTGAGCATGTTAGATCGTACATGCAAATGACGCCTCATTAGCCCAGAACTTTTTTGAAATGGTTGCAACACGCGCTGCGTCGTCTGCCAGCATGCCTTCTGCTGCTCGAGCATGAAGCGAATTTGTGTCAACGCTGAATCCCTGCCAGGCGTCGGGCATCTGGCCTCATCTCCGAGAATGAGCCTTTCCCAAAAAAAAAAACCAAAACTCACACATAGGCAGGAAGCAGCTTACAGCAAGAACCCGGAGCTACAGCTCGAGCCAGAGTCATTCATCTTCTCCTCTGGACTGGAGAACATTCGTGATTCCTGAGCTTTGATGCAGATAAAAAGCTAATCACAGGTCGCTTGTGGGCTTTACTGCATCTTTATGAATATGAATAAAATGTTAGCTTGAGCCTAAATCAGTGCTGATTGTGCTTTAGGTTTAGCTGATTGGCTGTTTTTTACTGATCTGCTGCCGAGACAGTTAGGAACCATAAACAAGTATCAGAAAGGAAAGACATGATGATGAGGAGGAGTTGGGTTCACTGGACAATCGGGTTCATTTGCGACTGAAATGATCCTGATGATGTCCTGATGCCATTTGCATTATACCTAAGAATTCGTCATTTTGATTCAAGTCATTATTTTGTGGTTAAGTGAAACTTTCAGACAGTTGTGCTGGATTTCTTCACTCGAGCTGCTATGGTATGATGAGTCATGGGTAACTGAGACACACCTCTTTTTCACTCAAACTCCGCCCAGCGTGTGCTAATGCTGCATTCGCCTATAGGAAACGCTATAAGTCGTAATTTCTGACCTCCAAATAGGAAAAACCAAAGAAAAAGCCCCCTTTACTCAGGAACTCGGGAACTCAGGACGATCTCCTCAAGCCCAAGTTCAGCAAGTGACGTCGAATCAACATGGCGGGTTCGCAGCATGATCAATAAATAAGATAACACTTCTTATCTTTAAATGTGTTAAACTGTATATACAGCAGTATTAGCTTTAGATCAGTCACCATACAGACATATTCGCTTTTTAAATCTATAACTCTGACGATACCGTTCACGCTGGCTAGCTTGTTGTTAACAAAAGACAAACATGGAATCACACACACACACACACACACACACACACACACTTTGGAGCTCAAACGCACGGAGGTCGAAAATGAAAATGAATTGTCTCACAAGCTTTCAGTAGAGAGAGAATTTTTTATTGTTAAATGAGACCAGGAACTGCATGCTTTAACAACAAGAAGCCATTTGGCTGCATAAACAAGCGACATTTACTCACTGACTCGCAACTAACTGCTTCAAACAAAACTCTGGAATAACCTTTTTCAAAATCCAATGACTCGATCTGTTCAAATCAATGGATTGTGGATATTGGTGTTGTAGCTTACAAGATTCAGATACTTGTGGACCGGTTAGTGTTCACAATAAATCAGTGGGAGGAGCATCTGAGGCAGAGACTAATAAAGCAGCGCCTTCAGTGGAAAGACTTCACTCACAACTATAAATAAATAATAATACATCATCTAAGTTACTATTAACACAAGAACAAGAAAAGTCCCTGAATGGATCCTGGTTGCGCTTCGAGTGAGTTTTGATTCTGTTTCAATAAATCCTTTAGTGTGTGTTAAGATTAGTGCCCAGGACATGATGCAGGGTTTAAGTGATGTTCCTACTGAGTAATCTAATCAAGAAACGTACCTTTCTTTAGCACGTTACAGCAGGCCGCGAGCTTTACCATCTGGAGCCAGCTCAGCGTGATGTTTATTCATGGTGTAGATGTCTGACTTCGTTATATAGTGTGTGTAGGAAAAGTGTGTTCTCAGCAGAAAGTCTGGATGTTGGGTTTTCGTGAAGGTGCTGTAGCACAAAAAAATCGTGGTATCACTTTGATCAGGTTTTGATCTTTACGCCTGTCTTCATGCTACAATGCCTCGGTTTCTGTTCGAGTATGAAGAAATTAAACAAACAGGTAGCTCACTTTCCCAGAACCTTTTGGTCAGCTCCAGTGGCTATTCGGATATTTTGACTATAAATGGGGAACAAAATTGACGACAATAATTTCATGACCCTACTGACCTTAAGGCTCTATCTGCTATTCTGTCTCTGCCCAGGTACACCCTTTAAAAATGTAGAGCCGTTAAGGATTCTTCGGTTGCCTCCCTGGGGAAGAATTAAAGCATGGAAACATGAATGAATGAAATGAAATGAATGAAAACATGGCTGGTATGAAGGATAAGCTGACCAAGCACACAGAATATTTACCTATTGGAGGTAGAACCCTTTTTCTAAGAGTTTATAGAGTACGTGGATTACTGTTAATATAACCTGTTATGCTCTTAAAATTTCATTATCATGGTACTTGGTAGAGTTTTAAATCTAGAACAGACTTAAATCTAGAAGCAGCGAGTCAAATTTGCTCCTGCGCAGTAGGAGAGACATGCAACGGTCACGTCTTGACATGCATATACTGTGTATACATCACTTCTCTGTGTTCATTTGTAGAAAGGAAAAAGAAACCCACACTCATTTCGACGCTCGTTAAGGATGAAACGCGGTCGATGCAGAGAGCATAAAGACGTTATCTGTGTTTTTTTTTTCTTTTAAATCATACAATTATGGCTAAAGCAATGTAGAACATTATAACATGCCATAGTACATGTGGTTACTGTGGTTCAAATGAAAACAAACAAAAAATAAAAAGGATAATGATTTTACGAGCTGTGCATTATTAATCAGTTACAGTACATGTTTAAAGTCTGTGATTGTTCTGCATGGGTCTAATGGAAAGCCAATGCTATTGTTTAATTACTGCGCGTTTTCCAAGCCTCCGTCAAAGCTACCGTATATCAGAGTAATGAAAGTAGCACTGATTTTCCTGATGTGTGTGTGTGTGTGACTTTACAGCATTTTTTTAAGTTCTGTTACCGTGGTGACCCTTGTCATGTTTCTTCGGTGATGGTACTGTTGGACCTACGGGACTCTTTGGCTTCAGTGAAATTGTACAGCACTCGCTGATGATATCAATCCACTGGCGCTTAAAAAAAGAAAGCAAACACTTTCTGAAGTCTGTCACTTAAATCACGGTCGAGTAATACGGCTCAAACCAAAAGAAATGACTCTGTCTGTACAGCTCAGCCTACTTTCTTCGGCTTTTTTTTTTTGTCTTCCCTTAAAGTCCCTAATAACAGCTAGTCTGAAGCCCTTAAACCCTTAAACCTCCCTAAAGCTCCCTGCTAGGCAACTGTTATGTTGTGACTTTTTCCTTACTCTCTGACTTTTATAAAACACTTGAGCGTCACTTCACGATGTAAAAGTGTCTGAAATGAGCTCGGTAACTGCCTCAGCTCTGCAGGGGGGCTGGACAGGTCGCGCTAGGCCGATATTTCCTTCTGACTTTCTACTTGAGTGCTTTTGACATATTTTTACTTCTAATATGAAGGTAAAAGTAAGAACGTTAAAGTTATAGTTCCACATTTAACTCAGTTTTCAGAGCCTTTTCTTCTGCTGTGAGGAGGTTTGACTCAAAATAATGAATTAATTCATATTCATAATTAATATTATTCCTCTTACACCACAGCAATTTGCCAATGATTACATCGTTGAATTTGTTAAAGAATGACGCATCATACTTTTAATCCGTTTAAAGTTACTTTTCATGTTTGTTCCTGTTATTATTTACATTAGAGCAGCTCTAAACAGACGTTCCTTCACCAAAAAAAACACCGAGCTTGTCATGTTATCGAGAAACCACAATTGTGAACTACTGCATCTTGAAGTTACAGCTATCTAACACGCAACAAACCGTGCTGTTAGAGAAACGAAATCTCTTTATTATTAGTGTTAGATTATGTGAAGCATGCACAAGCTGCACAAGTCCCTGTGTATGAGCTGTTACTATGGAAACGCTGACGTATTACAGCGAGAGCATTAATATAAACCTGTCGTTCACGTTTCGGCCGGAACTACCGTCCAAGCCATGCTGTTATACAAAAATAATGCACACCCTCTGACCAATCAGATTCAAGAATCCCACAGCGCTGTGGTGTAAAGAAAAGTAATCAACATCTTCTGACCAATCAGGATTGAGAATACAGCAGCGCTGTGGTTCAAATGCTAACACGCACATAAAGAACAAACGCTTGGATTAGCAGCAGACAAACACATGCACAAGCTAACATCAGTAACCAATCAGATTAAACTTACATGGATGTGTAAACATGAAATGTCTCACCATAACGTCATGTGATATATATACACAGCGTCTGTTGGCCTTATGTGACGATTATGGAATGACATCATCTGCTATCTAGGTCTCAATCATTTCTTCAAAGCATTTTCTCAGTCATTCTCCGAGCCGTCTCACTAAGCCGTGTTTACTTCCAGCATTGTCACGATCTCTTCCCAGTGGGTTCCTCTGAAACGTGCCTCGTGGCCAAACTAATAAAGAAGGAATTAAAGATCAAATTAAATAAACCTGAGATGGAGCGCAAGGCACTGGGGTCTAAACAGAGCCCCCTTCTTCCAGCCGAGCGTGGTGAGAGGCCGTGGGGCTAATTTCCACTCCGACGCATTTGATTCTTCACTCCATGGGGCAGCTGCTTCCATCCCTCACGCTCTCATTAATCGGCGGTGAAGTTGCAGCTCTGTGAGTCAGTCCCAGAGTAAATACGGCTGCACTGAAGAGGGCACCGTCAGCAAGACGCCAGGCTAACGTGGGTGTATGCTAATACGGAGAGCCAGAATTAAGCTGTCATTTCTATACTGCGTGATTTCTTATGCTATGTTAGAGTCGGGTCTTTGTTCTTGAGGCAACAAAAAAGTTTATTTAACACTGCGATTGTGTAGCTTCTGCAATTCCTCCATGTTCGTGGCCAAGTTACGTAGAACACTAAAGCGACCGTAGATGAACATACTGTTCAGCTTCCGTGACGGTAGCTCCGTGCTAGTAAACCTGTCACAGTGAGAAATCCACTTACAGAATATCACAACAATGCAGTTCACCTCGACGAATTTCAGCTCGATCAGACTTCCAGTCCCTGCAAAATCCCTGTAGATGTCAGGGAAAAAAAGGTCGTTACAAAGCACTGACACTACAGACCAGTCCCATAAATTTGAGATAAAAGTCTTCTTACAGAAAACATCAGCGGGTTATTATAGGAAAATAATCAACGACTTGGTGGAGTGATGAAGCGGCGTTACTCTTAATGCACTGATGCTGATGTCGCTGATGTTTTCTGTAAGAAGACATTCACGTGTCCTGGTGTGTTTTATTCCACTTATGCAACAGCACGAATGGCATGTCATACGTTTTATGCATTTATAGTCACATTTAATGTCGTGGAACGTCCAATAAACAAGTTAGCTCCAGTTCTCCAACAGTCGTCAGAGCGCTGTGGTGGAATTAAGGGTTCGTTCACACTCGGCCACCATTTCTTGGTTGTGTGTGTCATTTTTTTTCCTCCCACTGTTGCTTTCTATCAGCGCATGCGGGTTGTACTGCTGTAGGTTCTCACAGCACAAACAGCGATGGTTAAGAGGAATGACCACAGGAAAGGCACGAGGAAGGTGGATAAATACATTGAATATAAAACAGCAGGTTTTTAATTACAATGCAGAGCAAATCTTAAGGTTGTAACAAATGGTGTAAGCACTTTGCCTTGAGGCTAAAGAAGTAGCATGATAAAAAAGAAATATGTTTAATGGATTAATGTGTAATTGAATAAACGGTTGTGCAAATTAGGCACCGGGTAGCGTAGTGTTGCTGCCTCACAGCTCCAGGGTTCAATCCTGCACTTTCACGTTCTCCACATCTTCATGTGGGTTTCCTCTGGGTTCTCCGGTTTCCTGTCACCTCCCAGAAACATGCCAGTAGGAGGACTGGCTACACTAATGGTGCGAATGAGTGCGTGAATGTGTGTTTGCTGACGTGCGATGAACCCATCCAGGTTGTATTCCCGCCTCACTCCTAGTGTTCCCGGGATAGACTCCGGATCCGGGTGATTTATTTTGCACTGCATGTCTATAACTGAACAGTCTGTAGCTCTACTGCAACAGCGTCGCTTTGGCTTTGGTGAAAATCTAAAATTTGTAAAACACTGAGAGGGCAGAAGTGAAAATTTCACTTCATTAACAAACTTAATGTGATTGTTAAATATACAGTGATAATGCATGTTTATAGATATTTACAGTACAGATATGTGCATGTTATGTTTACTAAACGAGTGCGACTGATACGCTGCAAGAAATTCTTTTTGAGGGCTACTTTTTGAAAACACTCGCTATAAGATCATTACAAAACGTCTTGTTTGTGATGTTTTGTTAATTGTTAGTCTTAAAGGGTCTAATGTTTCGGTATAGAACTCTACAACGAAGCATTTTTCTTAGCAGAAATGGTTCTAAGTAGAAATTCATGCTACTTTTGGCAAAGAAAACTTGTCTGACCTTTTTATAAAATGGTCCTAGTACTGAGCCTTGAGGTATTCCTGCAAAGTCAGTTAAAATATGTCTCATGTCTGAAGTTTGCTTTTTAGTTCGGTAATTGAGTTCCGAGGCTAATGCAAGGAAAAGGAATGGAAGCTTATAGCCACCAGTTTAGCACGGTGTACTAAATATATCATTACAGCGGCGTCTCATCACTCGAATTTGTGGAGTTGTTCAGTGTCAGCTCTTGGCTGAGGGATTTGCACTTAACTTTTGGTGAGACGCTCAACATTTCCTGTTCATAACATAATGTGTTCTTTTTAACTAAGCAAAACAGTAGATATACTTCTGTTTCCTGTTTCCCATCATCCATTTCCTCGCTAGCTCCTTCCTGCTAAATTGTACCTGCATATAAATGGCCAGAAGCTAACGCGCTCTCGTGAAATATATAAGCCTGTCAGTGCTTGATTGCTAAATGTCACCTGGTGCACCAGTATGGCCGCTTTCTTAAACATGGCCAGGGGAGAGCACAGCTTGGTATGCTGGGAAATGAGCAGGGTGGTGATGAATGGCTGTGATTAGCGACTCGGAGCATGTGGCTTTATGGTCTAGCAGTGCTGCCGTTATCACTTAAACCTGAGGCGAGGCGTTTTATCGTATCACGGGGCTATAGATTTAGCAAGGACTATAAAGATCGCTTATGTGTTCAGGTAAAAAGCCAATAATTTCCTTGGAAAGCTTGCGTCTGGCTTTTGTGGCATCATCAAGCATTCTGCAATGCTTAAAACCAATATCAGCGTGTCCTTGTGATGTTTTTTTCTGGAAATTTTAAATCTTCAGGTATTACAGGCTTTCCCAAGTACATTCGTAAAGACAGCGATTAGCATTGATGCATTAGTAAATCGACGCATTAGACTGATAATGTTAAACTCGAAAAGGAAGCCATTAACTCACCTATTCAGCTTCAGCCCAGGGTTTCTCAACCAGTTTTAGCCTGTGGTCCCATTTTCAGAGCCCAAAATCCCAGAAAACCCCACCCCCAATCATTCGTGGTGGCAATTAATAGAATTTATACGTAGGTGTACGACATGAAAAATGAGCAAATTTTAATATTTATAGATTACAATTAAAAACTTGAAATATAAAACACATGTATTGGATATCAATACATCAGTTTCAGCAAAATGACCAATTCTACCAAGAAAGCTAGCTAAATAATTAACATTACACGTTCCAAACCGAGCGCCAACTCCTAGCTAGCTTTTTATTTGCCAGAATAATCTTGGACTAGCATTACGTGACTTTACATCTCAGTCTAAAGCCCACTGTCATCCTTTATTCTTTTTGTTATTAGATCATCCCCACCACTTACCACACTTCTGCTTCCTCTTTTCTTCTTCTTCTTGTTTTCTCGTTCTTTTCTGGCTTCCAGACACTCAAGTTCCCTTCATTTTTTTTGAAAATTCAAAATAAACTACAACAGAAGTCTCCCCATTAGCAATAGCACAAGCTACTGTGCCATGAACTGTGTAGTTCTAGGGTTAGCTCGGGTGTTTCCTCCTGTTAATAGGTTTTATTTTACCATCACAGTAGTGTATGTATGACAAAGCACACTGTTTGACACCTTTCTCCAGCTTGCTAGAAGGGGCTTCGCAAGTGTTCTTACACATTTAATGAGCATCACTGACATTCATGTTCAGGAGCTCTTGCAGACACTGACTGTAAAATACAGCAATTATGAGCATAGTGAATGAAGCGGAAACGCAGGAACCGTGCCTAAGCGAATGTGGAAGGGTTTGAGCAAGAAGCGAAATGCCTGCCTTGCCTAGCTACACCTCTGTCTGTGTCCCATAAATAAGTGCTAGCAAATGATTTGGAGTCACGTGTTCCATTTTACATAACATTTTCATGAGCGTAAAGCCCGTCTTACACCAAAAACATCACTGTGATTCATTTCTGTTCATTTCACCCTGGGTCATTCGAAACCGAATCGTAAAAATCGTAAACAGAATCCTGGGTTATCTTGTTTCACGTTTCACGTTGCTCATACTTTACCCAAGGTTAACAGTTAATCCTGGGTATTCATAAGCTAACGTTTCACACTGCACGTTCCTAAACCCTGGGTTAACGTTCATATTTGCGGTGTCAACAACCGTGATTGGATAAATCCAGCGTACAACCGCTTAAAATAACAGCTTACACTGAAAAAAAAAAACGTGCACGTTGTTCAATTTCAGATTCTGTTGCTACGAATCTAGCCGCAGTGTTCTAACACCGCATCATTTCACACTGTACTCATCTGGCACCGCAATGCGGGATTAACATCGCAAAAAAAACAAAACAGTGACAACAACCTCGCTTCTAAATCACAAGTGTGATGTGGCGATTTTATCCGAAACCTGAGCGGCGCTGCTGTAGTAAAGCTACAGACTGAAACATCGTCCGTGTGCTGTTTAGATTATGGACAAAAAAACTGCAAAAATATAGCATGAAAATTGTATTTAGTAGCTTTTTTCTAGCTAGAAACCACAACTGTGCCATGCAAAAATACTTTTTTTCTATTAAATGGCTGCTGTCCGTAGAATTACATGCATAATATTACATTATAAATAAAAGTTGTTAAAAATCTGCAAAGCCATCCAGCAGCTTCCCGAAAAAAATATATATATATATAATTGCTACATATATTAATCTTTTCATGTGAGCCGGTTTGGTGTTGTTAAATTTTGCACCTTGCTAAATGGCTTTTCTTCCTCAAAAAAAAAAAACTTAAAAAGTCTGAAAGCGTAAGAGCCAAAGCCAAGCCAAGCTGTGCCCTCTGACGTCTGACAATAATGCATCATTACCCAAGGTTCGAGGTTTTTAGAGTGAAATCAAACAATGGATGCTGCCTGTATGCTGTGGGTGAAGGTTTCTCAGCTCTGAGGCTCTCAGCATGACGCGGCTCAGCAGATAACTCCGACCCCGACTTCTGACGAAGACCGACAGCATGTGGAGAAACCCACAGCACCTTTATTAATTCCAATTTACAGCTCCCACATTATACGGCACGGCAGGGGGCCAAAACTTTTATAAAGGCTGAGTAGAGTTTCCTGACAGGCGTGATCAAAGGGCTTGGCTCGATAGATTCATCAGCATCTGACAGTTTTACTCACAGGCCTGAGTCACATGCAGTTTACTATGAACAGGTTGTAGAAAGCTGAATCAGTGTCGTCTTTATTTATTAAGAATAAAATGGAAAAGGAATTCCTCCAGGTGAAACGGTCAATATCAGTCCAACACAAAATATACTATATATGTCATATTATATGCAAAACTGACAATAATCCATTTGGTTTTTTAAATGTTTTTTTATGTAATTGTGATGGGAATCTCGTCTCTATTCAGTGAGTCAGATCATTTGACTCGCCTCACCAATGAGTCGACTCTTTCAGCTCCCGAACTGTTGAATAAAGTGGAATAAAGCACTCTTTATAGTCTCGTTTAATGTTGTGGAACGTCCATGAAACAAGTGAGTTCCTGTTCCGACTTACGTTATAGCAGCTATAGACCGTCGTTCCCCTCACCAGCCTCTCTTTTTTCTCCCTTTCTTGTTAGTAAGACAAAAAAAAAATAGCAGCTTGTCATGTGACTGAGAAACTGCAAACATAAACTCTTCAGTCCTGAAGATGTCAAAGTGGACACTGGAGACTCCTTCTCTAAATGTTAAATAAACGTAACGTGTCTCCTTACAGAAAACCTCACCATATCGTTGATTACACACGTTTGTAATCCGTTTCCGTGGAGCGTCTGCTGTACACGTCCCTGTGAATGAGCTGTTACTATAGAAACCATAACGTATTAGAGACAGCGTACTGATATAGACCTGCAATGCTGTCAGAGCTGCAGTTTACAGAAAATTATTCAACATCTTCCAACCAATCAGAATCCACGAGCATGCTAGTAGGAGTGCAGAGAGCTTGTAGGACTTGCAGAAGCACTGGCACTTCGGATAAAAAGCGTCTCGCGCGTGAATAAATGAAGTAACAGTTTCTGTGCCGAATTAAACTCATACAGCGTGAAACGCAGCCTGGTGTGGATTTTACAAACGAGGACATGCGTGATCGTCTACTTCATGCCATCGAGGTGCAAAACCATCTGTAGATCCAGAATGGTGGCTATGTTCATCCTGAGCCTGCTTTGTGTTAATTATGTGTGATCACACGGGGGGGAAAGAGTTATATTAAAACACTACCTAAAGGCAATTATCGTATTGTTTTATACACTGTAGGGCGTTAAGTTGGAACACATGCTTAGCACTTTTTCAATCAATTCATTGGGCTAATTAAAACTCCCTCAAAGAGAGAGGACGATATAAATGATCTTACCTTTAGATGACAAATTATACCAATACCAGGCTCAACAGGATGCTACCACCACCGCGCTTCACTGTGGGGAATCCTTACTTCTTTTTTTTTTTATTATTATTATCTCACCATTTCAATATTATTTGTTATTTTGTGTAGATTCGTAGCATAAAATCCCAGTCAGTCTTTACATCTGCTTTTACTTCTTTCTATATATAAATAAAAGGGAGGGAAAAAATATCCTCGTGCAGTTGAGTAGCTCTCCGAGCTCTCTGAAGTGAGGTTTGAAAGATTGCTACAATTTTCCAGTCTCCAGCTGGAATTATTCCAATTTTGGAAAGCAGTAAGAGTAAAATTTCAAACATGATAGTAGCTCAACATATGGCACAATTTAATCCCTTTATCTTTTATTTACTAAAGTGGACATTTGAGTGTCTGCTCTATTTCCAGTTTCGCTCGACTCTCTGGGCCTGGTTTTTTTTTTAAAGCTGTGTTTTCAAGGAAAGCTTTGGATTAATTCATTTATATTCCTAATAAACTGTTTATAGTGTGTGACCTAAACGGGACTAAAATGTTTATTAGAAATCTTACCGTAACACTGAGTACTGTCAGCTTTTTAATCTCGCTGCTTGTGTTTTAAATGAGTTTTAAATTATTCCCGTCTCAGCAAAACAGCATCCAAGTGTGATTATTAATAAACGGGCAGCGAGAAGGAGAGATTGTAATCACAGCGAAGTCACTCAGCGTTTCATATTTGCCCAAGATTCATGAACAAGGATGCAGCACTTGTTGAAAATAGTATAAAATGCATGTTACGGATCTGTGGATCAGTATAGCGCCTTTACTAATGTTACCATAATTAAAGGTCATAACTCTTTTGTGTGTGTGTGTGTGTGTTTATTGTCTGCATCCTCGCTGAATTTCTGGTGAATATTAAAACATTACTGATGTCAGTACATATCCTGTATCACTCTTATCAAGGTTTATCTAATTTGCTTGACTTTTATTATTATTATTATTATTATTATTATTATTGACAGTCAATGTATATATTTATATTTTGTTATTTTTCTATTTTTATTAGCATTACATTAGGAGTTCTCAAATCTTTCCACCCAGAAACCTGTAAAAAATGATGAATAAATACTACATAAATAAATAAATAAATAGCAAAGCCTCTGACTGTTACAAAGCGCTGACACTGGAGACTCCTTCCATAAACATCGCATAAGCATCTCCTTACAGAAACCTTCACCATATCAATGAATATATATACAATTTTAAAATCAAAGCTGTTGTTATAAAAAAAATGAATGAACCTTCTGATCACGTGTGTAATAACTGGCAAAAATGGGACTATCACGTTTATTTTGCCAATAAAATTCTGTCCTCTCTTTTTCTATTTTGGTTATACGTCAACAGATCCTGTCTCCGCCACAGTGTGAGCTTTGCTCCGTGACCAAATTATGCACGATATATTATGAAAATGTCACATTATACAAGAGGATGAAAAGAGCAGTTCCATGATCAGAATTATTTCTGATCCTTTCGTCCAAGAGTTCTGACGGCGGTCGCTCAGCCCGGATTACACTTTGCCGATAACATCTCGTAGCTCAAATCAAAACTAATTAGCATTCGCCTTTGGACATGAAAGTGCCAGGAAGTGGAGTTCGATCTTACGGTGGTTCATCTAAGTTTGCTGGGGAAAAAAAAAAAAAAACAGAAGGAGGACAGTTGATAATTGGTAAAAATCAATGACTTGCAATTCCAAGTTCATTACACGGAGTTAAAAAGTGTACTTAGCGTAAGTTCCCTTATTCCACGCCAGTGCTTATATATCACTCCATATGGCAGCGTCTGAGGATAAAAATGTCCGTCTGTCATTAGAGTCTCCCTAGTTGGTAGTTCAGGCTACCAGTTATGGCACATCCTTCCTATTAGACCTCAACACATGTCAGATTATTCTTCCAGTTAACTGAGCTGTGTAACGACAGATGAACTGTGTTCAGGTTTTTGATCAGATGAATACGATGCACACGTCTTTTTTCTCTCTCTCTCTCTGCTTTTTTTCCTCACATTCACTAAATTGTTCCGTGCTGCAGTGTGCAAACATACAGCTTACCTCCTATACACTTATTATGTTTATCTCTCCTCTGTTCCTCCTCACACATCTCTGACATTTCCACGCTTAACCACTGAGACGTCAGGCGTGAATATATATATATATATACAAATTGAAGCTTTGCCATTTTTACAACTCCATCTCTGCCATCTTGACCAATACTGAGCTTCATGCTGTAAATAAGAACTGGAATGTCTTACAGGAAAACTCCACCCTGAAACACATTAAATATGTTTGTATTCAACTACTTGTGATGTGTTTAGAGATTCTGGTGCTAATTAGGTCATTATTTCATATCCATGTGTGGCCTGGAGTCCGAGAGATAGCAAAACTGGGTGGGAGGGGCATACTCTCGCTTCCCTGTCAATCACAGCAACATTAGCCAATCGTGGGCATGCGTGAGCTCGTGTGTATGGAAGCGGGCGGATAGCACGTCATTAGAGATCAAAGAAAAATAGGAAAAGTGTGTTTTAATAACAGAACAATCTCATCACGTTTGTCACTGTTATTGATTTATTCCTGAAAGCTGGCAGGTGAAATCAAATTGTAACCCATTATCACCTTTGATTAAAATCTGCTAATTAGTTTTTTATATTCTTTCTCACCTTCTTCACCCAAAATTAACGAGCGAGAGGACTGAAGGTAAGACTGATATCACGGTGCCAGCTCTCTCTGAGTAAATGGATTGCTTTATATAAGACTCATTCCTTCACGGGTATCAAAAGGTGGAGCTCTAAATCATGTTATACAACTTTCATATCCCTTTTCATATGGCCAGGCTGTGCATATAAAAATCCATAAAGACAATGAATTTGTCAAACTGAAGGGCAATGAAAGCTCTTTATCCACGCCGTCCTCTTTAGTTCTGTAATAAAGCAAACAATCTGTATGAAAATGTTCAACCGGAAACAGACTCCAGCCAGTCAATTAATGGCACGGAACGTGGCTGTGGAAGTAAATTGAGGCATTTAGTAAAAACGGCCACCTTCGGGCTCGTGTCGCTTCTCTCCCAGCAGATCCGACTGAGCTCAGCACGCTAATTGGTTTGAGAGGTTGGTGAAAACTCTGCCTGTCATTCACAATTAAGGAGAACCAGTCGCACAAGCTCATCCGCAAACACAAAAATCATCTCCGCAGAGTCGGTACAGTGCGCTCAACAACACGCGAAAACTCGCCTTCTGTAATTAGTAAGCATCACTGTGTAATTAATTTAGTATGACAGAGAAATCTGAAATCTAAAATCCAAAATCTGCTCACAACTCATGTGCAAATAGTATCAGAAAATCAGTGAACACTCTAAATCTAGATCACTTGAAGGTTCTTCGGTTTGTCTCTGATGGGAAACTTGGTGCTTGTTTGTAGAAACATCTAATGGATCTGTGAGAAACTAAAAGTGTTTAATTCCAGGGTGGACAAATCATACATTCATTAGCGAGCTGTTCAAGTGAGTAAAAGCTCCCAATCTGATCACATGACCAAAAGCTCATGAATATAGCTGGTCAGCTGTAACATTAACATTAGCCAATGCTACTAACAGGTAGTTAAGTAGCTTGCTTTTATAGTGTTACTGAATATATATATATATATATATATATGTATTGGGTAACTAAAAGGAGTATTTTATGCTAAGTGGTGCATTAAGGCAAAGTTGTGATTAAATGTTTAATCCAATTTAACCTGAACCCTCTCCCTCACCCTCCCTTTGGTGACCCAGGAATGGATTTTACCCCATAAAATCAAGATGTGCACATTTCAACTTTGAGAGACGTTGCTTCAAACAATGGAACTACTTGTACAGGATAAAAAAAAAAGCATCTATCCATCAATACACTCATTTATTCTTCTATACTTATATTTACAACTCTGAACTATTTGCAACACTCCAACAACTTTATGCTACAAGCCAGGATGTATAAAATGACCTGTTTTGACCTAGCCTGGAAAATAACTGTGCCGAAACCATAAGATCTTTGGTGGCTTAGCACAAATCACTTGAATGTGCAGTTTTATGGTGACATTTATTTATTTATTTGCAAAGTTGCGCCGAGGACAGATAAACTGCATTAGCCATATGACCTTGGTACAGCACAGCAGCTGGCTCGGGTCCAATTGGATAAAGTAGGTAATGAAGGGGTGCTGAGAGGGCCAGCTAGAGTAATGGACCATTTGACCAGAGGCAAGCACTTAGTGCTGAAGATGAACAGGAGGCTGCAGTGTATTTGTGTGAGCAAGGAGAATCAAGAGCTGAATTCATCATGCATCGGTGTTTGTTGCACTTTACAAGTGTTTTGCTGTTGTCAACAAAATGCTCAAGCAATTCAACTAAGAGGTTGGTGCCTCGTCTGTCCGCACACCAAACCCAGATGTCTCAGTGATGATGCGATGTGATGAGTAGGGAATAAAACTCTCCATGTCATGCAAACCTCAAAGCATAAATGCAAAGATACCAGTAACACTGTTACGGCTTGACACTGGAGACTCCTTCCATAAATGTTAAATAAACATCTCCTTATGGAAAACCTCACCATATCAACTTGTATGAAGGATGTGGCGCATCTACTGCACTACTGTCAGAGCTGCGGTTATAGAACATTAATCACCTTCTGCCCAATCAGGATCCAGAATTCAACCATGCTGTGGTATAATAATACATTAACCCATGCTATTAGAGCTAAATGCATGTCTGCTGATTCCTCCAGAGAGCTGACCTGTCTGAAGAGTCTAGATGGATGGATTGCATTCACATTATTGATCAGTAAAGCAGGATGTTGGTCTATGCATCCATCTGTCTTCTAAGTGTGGTCCTTTCCTCACGTTCATTAAATTGTTCCATGCTGCAGAGTACAAGGCGATGGCTTATATCATATGCAATTATCATCCTTATCTGTCTCCACTATTCCTCCTCACACATTCCTGACATTTCTATCTTTAACCACCAAACCACGTCAGACATGAATGCACAATGTGTTCTTTGCCTTTTTAAGCTTCACAAAACCTATAACACTCCTCATTCCCCGGGTGCTACATCTGCGCCATCTAGACCACTACTGGGTTTGAAGCTATAAATAATCCTATCTCATTTTACAATAAATAAAATTTCTAATATTGCGCTTATGCCTATAAATATTCTGTTTTAGATGTTCAACACTTTTTCTGTAGATGCACAGCAGGCACATGCTAACTGCTTAATTTTAAAATAGCTTTCTGCTTCATAGCTTGTCACTGCACACAACGTGCGGTACTTACATTTTTCTTAAAAAATCTCAGCTTGTACTATTTTTATTTGTGTAACAACTTCTTGGTAGTATTCTTAGACCCTGACATATTTTACACTGGATGTAGAAACATAACCCAGATATCTCTGCAGGGAAATGAGAGATTCTGCCATTCTGCCTCAATACTATTGGCATCTCCAAATCCCATGTGACTGAAAGTCTATTGTGAGCCTCAGCCATTCTTGCAGCACCAGGATCCTATCATAAACATCTGACAAAGATCTGTGGTGACAGAGCTGACACAATACTACCAGGACTGATCTATGATCTCAAGCTTCTGATTGATAAACCTGGAACTATACCTGCTCGGTCCTGGTTTAGGAAACCAAAGAAAAAAATCGAGGAAGCAGTGTGATTCTGGAATTTTGTTGTTGTTTTTGTTGAAAAGAAGTCTGCATTCTTGTATTAACTATGAATGGCGTGAATGAGGAGGTGGTTAATGCTACCTTTTGCCATTCTTGCCTTCTACCCACAGACAGATGCAAAGATCTCGGGCCTGTTCCAGTCCACACTTCTACTGAGGGTATAAATTCTTTTGGAATCGGGGCTAAAGTAATATTAGCACTGGTTAGGGACCAGTTAGAGTAGTCAGTAATGTTGTTTGGGTTGAGCAATGCCCATCCAGTTAGCCTTTGGAACATGGACCAATGACTCATTCATTAATCTTCTGGAAGATGGACCAACTGCTTATCAATGAAGCATCTGGACCAAAACTCTATCAGAGAAGCCTCTGAAACATGGGCCAATGCCCCAATAATGAAGCCTCTGGAACATGGACCAACTCCTCATCAATGAACCATCTGGACCAAAACCCCATCAGTGAAGCCTCTGGGACATGGACCAAAGCCCCGATAATGAAGCCTCTTAAGCATAAAACAATACTGCAACAATGAAAACTCTAAAATGTGGACCAATGCCAAAACAAGGGCCAACACTCCACCAAAGAAGTCTTCAGAATATTGGAGATCACCAATTAATTAAGCTGCTGGAACATAGACCAATGCCGACCCTCATCAGTGAAACCTCTGGAATATGGATTAACTTCTCACCAAAGAAGCCTCAGGAACATGCTTGGACTGCTGTGGTCAGGTTCTCGACTGCCTCCTGGTATACAAGACAAGAACCTGATCTACGTGAAAGCAGCATTGAGAAGTTTAGTGCTGCACTGAAAAGCTTTTCTAGGTAGACAGCATTAGGAAAGGAGTTGCAGAAGTTTCAGGTAGACCTTCCATACATTTTAATTGTTGCCAAACTTCTACTAATGGCTTATATATATGACCTCAGCACCAAGGCTGGTCTCAAAGCTCCTCTGAGGGAAGTTTTCCTGCCCAGAGAGATACTGAGAGATCCCATCACTGTTGTTGACTGTAGAACAGTGAGAGAAATCCTGTCAACATCAAGGTGACCTGCTAAATTGTTCTCTTGTGTATAAATGTCAAAGTAATTGTCTTCCACAGAGCGGAACTATGAAGCTGGGAACATCGAGCTGGTCCAGAGGGAGAGAGTACTCCATCGGTATCTGGTCTTCATGGTCCAAAGGAATATAGGAAAGTACATTTGGAAAGTGCAGCACCACATTCTATGCCAAGCATGGCTGTCTAAATTCTGTTTCTAAGTATTCAATTACCTTCATACCTCCATTTACTTTGTTTTGAAACTCCAAATCCATGGCACTTACATAAGCATATAAATTAGAAAATGTAATATATGACTTGTGGGTGTCAATTAGAATTAAATGATAATTAGTCTTTAATGACTTCCCCACCTGATTAATTGCATGAATTAAAGCACTGATAGCCCTGGACTAATTGCAAACCATTGTACAAAGTAATCATTATTATTAAAGTCTAAGCACGTTAATAGCATTCATTTACACAGCTAGAACATCATTTTGCTAAGATGTATGGTAGATAATATAAATATATATCATCACTGACCACAGTTGATCATTTGCTAAGTGGTGTACTACAGTGGTGTGCTTTCAAGAAGCAAGCAAGCTGAAAACACGCACTAAACCACAAGATAAGTGTCTATTCCTGCAAATCAATAGAAGCTTTTCACAATCACGTGAATTGTATGTATGCAGCTCAACATCAGGGAAAAGCTTCACTTATCAGTGAATAATGGTGGCCTGGCCAAAGGGGTTGATTTCTGTAATGACTGAAATGGAAGAAATGGACAATCTCATTAGGTCAGAAGAAAAGAGAATGGTATGGTCTTCCAGGCATTTCTTAATGACTACGTTCCAGCAACCTAGATTTTTTTTGTTGTTGTTCTTGTTTGTTGTTGTTGTTTGTAGAACTAAAAGACTCTATATTGGTTGCCTGAGAGAAGTGAAATTTTATTTAATAATGAAAAAAGTTCAGCAAGGCTCCCATAATTGATATATATATATAAAACGTCAATATATAAAAAGCTACATATGTGGCAAAGGTTGTAATGGACGCATTCAGTACAGGAAAGAAATATTCTTATTACTTGATCTTTTAGGCATTTCTTAAAGAGTACAGCATGCGTCCAGCAGTTTGGTTGATTGGTTGGTTGGTTTGTTTGTTTGTTGTAGAAATAAGGATATTTGGTGCATTGGTGGCCTGACAGATCTGAAATTTTATTTAATAAAAATTTTAAGATTTCAGCATGGCTCTTGTATCTTCCATCTGTTTATTATGATTAATTAATTAATAATTTGTTTGTTTGTCTGGTTTTTTTTCATATATATATATATATATATATATATATATATATATATATATATATATATATATAAAAATCTCTTGAAGATTCTCCCCTGCGAGCCATGTCTACTAAACTACTAACCACAGCTATTTTCACATGAGTCAAACTAAAACCCCATCACGCTCACCACAAGCGTCCCTCAGGAAGAGGAGCAGCTCATAATGTGATTTGTACAAAGTGCTCTAAAAGCAGAGCCTGGAGTGACCGGCGCACCTGACATACCACCAAACACATTGATCACCCGTCTGTCTTGTTACGCTGACACAAACCCGCTGGTGTGGACAAGTCCAAGCCCGTGGCTCTGCTCTCGGCTATCAGCCAGACCACCTCGGTGATTAATGTGCGTCCTGGCAGGCGTCAGTGTCCTGAGTGGCCGATTCATCAATCACGCGGACAGCTGCACTGTCTTAGCCCAAGGACCTCTGCGCTAAGTCCTTGTGGTTATGTGTTCACATCCAGGTGTGAAGTGTAACCCCGACAACATGAGGCTGAAAATATTCCGGTCCTGACTGATACCGGATTATATTCATACGTAAAAAGGTTTTAGGAGAAAGTGAAAAAACTATGACCTGTAAATTGACATTAAGGCGAAATATAAATCACTTATTTATTTCAACATTTTGTGAAACGCAACTGTGTCATGTTAATGACTAGAAAGGAAACGATCCAGAACAAATGAATACATTAAGATGAATAAGACTAGCCATTCAATTCGGACAAAACTGATGGCTCCCTCTAAAAGGAGGAAGAGTTAGTGCGTGTCTATGGCAGCCGAGGCACTGCAATGGCTGAGCTGCATTATTGGAAGATTTAGCCCACACCAAGCTTAGGAGGTGTGCTTTCACCGGTTAGTCATCATTTTGTCTTCTTCAGCTCTCTGTGAGCTTTTATTTATTTTTAGCTGTGCTCTGAAGGTGCTTGGTAATTCATGGCTGATTGATGGTTATGAATATATGCATGAGAATATGAAGAAAATCAGCAAACCTTTTATAAATACGGCAGGAATGTTTTTTTTGTGCAGTTTGGCCTAAGAGGAAATTGATACACTTTAGTAAATGATTAATCAGTGAGACCCAATAACTGCATTAATTACCTAATGTGTGCTTTGTGTGAAATTGTCTTAATATATTGGTAAATAATTTCCCTATTTCAAGTGGGTTTTTTTCGCCCAGGTATTGAAGATAAATGCTAACTGAATAACAACATATTACCCTTGAGAAATGGGTGTAAAAAGGTCTGGTAATAGGTTAAATTGTCTTCGATTTGTTTAAGAATAACCTCAGTAATATATTATAGAGATACTACAATATTAATATATAAAGAATATATTAGAAGATTAGATAAACCTGCCTTTATTCAAGATATTTTTACTTAAAGTTGAACTCGATGTACATTATCTTTTCCACTCATAAAGGATGGGAGTACAAACTTTTGCACTAATGTACAGTACAAGCAGATTATATCGACTTATGTTAATCAAAGCGAGATTTCATTAACAGCGATCCCTCCTGATGATTGAGGGTTCATTAAACGCTACCACTTGCGTTGCACTGAATGGAAAGTCCTGTTTAATTCCCTCCATTTCTTTTTCTTTTTCAAAGCTTCTCTACAATGTTTCAGCATCATCATCAGCATCATCATCGGCTTCTTCGTGTCATTTCATCGAGCCGTGACCTGTCAGCTTCCGAGTGAAGCCGAGGGTTAGAAACACACTGATATTCCTTGCAGCTTCCCTCCACCTCCACTGATTACAGACAACGATGGCTGAGTTTAAGACAAGTGAAATGGTAGAGGATCAAAAACTGCAAAAGAAAAAAAAAATTCCCCGAGCATTGAGTGCATGTCAAGACCATGTAGAGAGAGAAAGATGTTGAGAAGAGCTCAGTCGTGCTTTCATTTCGACCTTCACACAGGTGCAGGGGCGAAGAAGAAAGAGACGCCAGTGAAATAATCAACGCGTGACCATCGCTCCGAGCAACAGTGAGAGAACTTCACGCAATTGCTTTCTCAGCTCAGCATGCTGACTACAGTTGTACAGGGGGCGGAGTCACAGCAGGAAGTCACCGCAGGATGCTGAGCATGGCCTGCTCGTGCTAACAAGCTGTCCAATTAAATCGTAACAGCTGACTGGTCGAGGCGGGAAACGTCGCGACGCTTTTTATCGCCACTTTCCGTCTTCCATGGCCTGGAGGCACATTTAGAGGTAATTCCGTAACAGCAGCTCTGACATTAGTTTAGCTGCAAATCACAGGTTTATATTAATGCGCCCGTTATAATACGTTGTCGTTTCTATAGTAACAGCTCGTTCGCGGGGACATTTTCTGTAAGGATTGTACTTTGTAACACTTTGCACTAAGCACTTTGTAGCAGTCAAAGATAAAGATGTAACTTCAAATTTCTGACACATGAAACGCTTTTTGGGAAAATTGCTGTTTTTCAGTAACATGACAAGCTGTGGGTTTATTGTTTGTTTGTTTGTTTGTTTAACTTAGCGAGAGAGAAAATAGACGCTGGCGAGAAAACTACTGCTTATAGCTGCTATAACGTAAGTGAGAACTATTCCACAGACATTCCACAACCGTAAATGTAACTATAAATGGATAAAACCTATTTGTAAATTAATACAAATTGTAATTGTTGGTGAATTGCTGTGGTATAAGAGGCATGAAACACTTCAGGAGGTGCTGTTATAGGAAAAGAATGAACTTCAGTGGGATAAGAGTAAACCCTCCCCATGCCATTGTTGATTATTTTCCTGTCACATCATGGCACAGAGTGTTTTAGGCTTTTAGGCCTTTTCGTTTTCATCATGCGATCAGCTTACTGACAGTTAATAAGCAAAAGGATTTGGGAGTTTTGTCTCCACTGCAAGAACACAGGGCTTCCATTTTACAAATCTGGAATCGTTAACCAAAGAACTTTCAGGGAACCATTTTGTTCCAAGACTGCAAAACATTTCAGAAGAAATCCTCCTGCAGCTTTGATCAGAAGTATTAAAGTTGGACAGTTGGACAGGAATGATGTCCTCCCTCCGCACCCGTCACTGCAGCTCACATTATTATTCATCATGGGCAGAAAAATGAGACGGTGCACCGGTGTGAATGGAGGATATTACAGTGTGGGATGAAAATGGAAAAAAATGCTCAGATTGCCTGAGATGTGAATAAGAAACAACATCAGGATATTAATTTCATTCGGACGATGTTAGGTTAGTCATGATAAATATGGATTTTCACAAATTCACTTTCACGTCATGCTGCACGAGTCAGAGCGGTTTGGTGAATTTTCCTTCTCTACAGACGGCTACAAACACGAGATTCACGCAGGTTTCGACTTTTATAGAATGGAACAGAATATGCCATGAACTGCAGTCACCTAAGTATGAATATGGCCCAAAAGATTCCATATTTCCTCACTTTATTAACATTTTCAAGCACTTAAGCCTAACGCAAAACTCTGAAGGAGCAAGAGCTTCGAAATTAGTCGTTTCTATGGAAACACACAACCTCTTAACTTCTTTGGAATAGAAATCTACACTACACACTGTGCTCATTTATTATGCAGTCAATACTAGAAATAGCAGAAAATGTTTGACAGAAATACACTGAAAGCCCCTGGCAACATACTTTCCATTATAGAAAAGAAAAGAAAAGAAAACTAGTGCACATATTATGTCTGGTTTAATAAAACAGATTAAAATCCTCATATTTAACTGCGTACAGATTACTTACGTTCAGGGTCACGAACAGGCTTTATTTTAATCGGGTCTTTAAAATGCTGCACATATTGTCTTTTAATTGGCTGACAGTCTTCCAGAGTTAAATGCATTATTTATTTATTTTTACTCTGTAATGGCAATAAAAAAAGAAATGGAGCAAACATTAATATTTCCTTCTTTTTTTTGTAGTATTGTGATTTAATTATGTTAAAAAGAGTACTGTTACAGTGAGCCATGTACTCGGTAGGGGTGTAAGCCTCAGGCTTCCACACCATATGATAAGATTTCAATTCATTAGGCAATGAGTCAATATTTGAGGATAACACTGAATCTGATACGATTCGATTTTGTAGCCTGCAGTCTTTGTTCAGAATCTGGCGTAGGCCTACTGTTAGTTCATCAATGATGATGATGATGATGATGATGATGATGTTGATAAGGATTATTTAAAAAATATCAGCGTTTTGCGTAAATCACCTCACGAGCCTGTTATTAATGATATAAATTATTTTTCACACACCAGTTGTCGTTCCTTTTTCAATGCTAATCGATTTCATTTACAATCGATAATAATTTATCGTTTTATCAACACATTTAAGAGGAGCTATTGATGTGTTCTTGGTCACTAAACGGATTTTCTGGTTCAGCCCACTTGACATTTACGTAAGTATGACGTGACCCATTACCTCAGAAGAGTTCGACACCCCTGCTCGAGAGCCAGTGCAGGAAGCCTGGCTTAATTAAACACAAATGAATCATTTTCCTGCCAATATTTCAGTCTCTCATTGCTGCTAATGGCATTGTAGTGTGTTTTCCTCTTCTAGAGCGCTCATTTTACCCTAATGAAGGCCCCGTTAATGAGCTGATAAAAAAAACCCTATAATGTTCAGTGAAGAGGGAGTAAAGCATCCAGACTGGGAAATGCTACTAAAGCTAGCACGCAGCACAAAGCTAACTGCAGCTCTAATTACCACCATTACCACGAGTAGTTGTGTCAGAAACATGGCCCATGAGCTGAAACATCCAGTATATAAAGAAACGCATGTGGAATATCCTCTTTAATGAGATGCAATGAGATATCATGTGATTAGTCTTGATGCTGTTTACCAATCAGGATAAATTGCACCAGCTGGGCGTCCTTATGCCTGATCATTTCATACTTTATTTTCCTGAAAGTGGTTCTTCTTGTCCTTATCTCATCCCAACAAACCCTCTCCTGCGCTCAGATAACGGCAGAACAAAGTAAAGTGAGCTGCTGGGTAAAAATGGGCTGCGTCTTTCACTAAACGAATCATCTGACAGCATTTACAGGAAAACTCCCAGTGAAAGAGTCGAAGAGAGAGCACAAGTGGCGGGAATTTTCCTTTTCCGAGCGAATTCCATCACTCCGATTCGGCACGCTTTTAAGAAACGAGAACGAGGAGTGTTTTCAGCTCATGTTTAATAGCTCTGATGTGTTATATTTAGAACTGTAAAAAATGAATATAATGAGCACTTGTTAAATTGATGTAACATCCATGGCAAGGGGTCAGATCACAAGCAGAGGTAGTTAGAGGAGTCAAACACCCCGTGCTGTGCTGTTATAGGAAAATAATCAGCGACGGGGTGGTGTAACGAGGCAGCGTTACCGATGCCACACCAAAGCACATCCTGCACAAGTGTTTCATTCCTCTAACACCACAGTGTTCAGTGAATGAATACAATTTTTATTTATTAAAGAGGAGAGAATCACACATCATACTTTTTATCCGTTTATACTTACTTTTAATCTTGTGGAACATCCACAAAAAAAAAAGTTCCTCTTCTCACTTACAGCTACAAACATCACAAACCTCTCTTTTTTTCTGTCTCTTCAAGTTAATAAGTAAGCCATGACCGTACAAGTCCCTGTGAATGCGGCGTTACTATGGAAACAACAACAGATTAGTATTAAAATAAACCACACTACACGCCACTACTGTCAGAGCTGCTGTTATTGGAAATTGATCAACACCTTCCGACCAATCAGAATTCAGCAGGGGTGTGGTGTAAAATAAGAGTAAATACATATTAGCTAGAAGTAGCTTTAATAGTAGTTTCAAATTCCAAATGAAAAATATTTCCTTAAGAGTTTGTGCGAGTCGTTAATTTGATCAACTCAAGGATAAAAGTGGAAGAGCGGTGTTGCCATGGCAACACTGACAATGCCAGTGTCTATATATTTGTGCACATTTTTTATTGTGCATTTGCAACCTTTCAGAGCTGCACTTTTTTTTTTTTTTTTTTTTTCATTTAATTTACAAACTCGCAATCTTCTCAAACCTTTTTCTTTTTTTCCCAGCCAGTGAGTCAGGGCTCGGGATCATTCTGACCATACGGCAGTAATAGTGACCGGATTAATACTCTGAAAGCTCAGTACCTCAGTACCAGCAGAGCCTCGGGAATAGATTGTGCCGCACCGCATCCATCCATCATGTCTGAATAATGCCCTAGTGTGGAATTTCAATGTGATATTTATCCCCAAACTGGAAAGATATGAAGCACGGGGCTGTGGACCTAATTACAAAGCGACGGAGAGCCGGAGCATGAAAAGATCCTGGATGCATCTGATATGATCGAGTATTAATCACAGCAGGCTGTTGTGTGCCTCGTGTTGTGTTTAGCGAAAAATGCGAAGAAACAAAACAGGAAATGCGTGGCCTAATATGAATTTTTTTTTAAAAAAAGCGTTTCATTCTTTCTGTCTTGTCTGACATGTCAGCTCAATCATAACAACAGCCCTCGTAGATCCTCCTGATTAGTTACAGAAGGAAAGCATGGAGGAGGCATTATCGATATTTTCCCTCTCATTTCATAGAGACTGAAATGACATCGGTGCCCCTGACGCCCACTTTGCCCTGCGTCTAGTGACAGACACATCGCTTTTCTGTCTGACTCACCACCCTGTGAATTATTCCCTCATATTCTGCAGCGATTTGGCCACGATTTTTCTCCCTCTGACATCTGATGCGTGCTCAGCGATGCAATTCAATTTCTCACTGAAGAACAAATGAAAAGGGATATCTCCCACTTTCTAATGCAGATAGATTCCTATTGGCATGCGTCCACGAGGCATCGTTTATTTCTTAAATAAACGCCTCCCTGATGGCAGCAGATCTGATGAATGACAAGAACTCCAGGGCAATGAAAGGTAGCAGGAGGCAGGCTGTGCAATCACTCGAATGGCATCATCCCAAAGACTGTAATCTCACACAATTAGACTTTACACGGTGCTGACTCGAGCTCAGAGCAGTCCCCAGGTAGACTTCCGTCCAAATGTCGCACCGATTTAATCTGATTTCTGAAAAGATGGTCGATCGCCGTGCGCCTTTCCATCGACTTCGGTTGCTGTTAAGTTGAAGAGCAACAAATCACTGCGAGATTGACACTCTGTCTCCTTTAGCTCATGAACCACTTTTAACTATTATCCACATTCTTCTTCCGTAGTTATTGTAGTTATGGTAATCTGTTCACCCTACGTTCACACTAGCAAGTCGCTTCACAATTGTGGGCGTGGCCTGTCCAGCACTTTTTTTTTTTTTAGTTCTGATGAGAAACTGTAGTAGCTAATATCTAAACAAAAACGTCTGTAAGTTCTTGCCTTGTTTAAATCAAACTTAACAGACAGACTATTAATATTTTGTCCACATCAACTGAGATTCCTCAGAAGCACATTATGGTGTCCCACAAGGGTCTGTTTTAAGTCTCTTATTGTTCTTTCTTTCTTTACAGCCTCGTAATTCTCAAATATAACGTTCATTTCTGAACACTGGTGATTCGTTTATTACGCTTATCAGTTCGGTCTGATCCAACAGAACATCTACGTGAAATGTACCTCCATAAAAGCTACGATACATAAAAGCGTGATTAGGAAAAACTTCCTTCAGTTTAATTCTGCTAAAACACAAATACCCTGATATCAGTCTGGAACAGAGGTGTTGTATGATGTGTTTACTATACATACTGTATATATATATATATATATATATATATATGGTGCTGTTGTGACTGAATCATCTCATGGACTGCAATTGGTTTGAAAGCTATTGATAGAAATAATAGCGCTTGTGTTTGTTACTCCACTAGGGGGCAGAATAGAGCGAACTATTGACACTGTAACCATGTCTCTTCCCAAAAGAACTAGTTTAAGGGTTTCACAGTAATGGGGCGAATACTTACGCTACGTTTTTTTTACTTGTAAATAATTTTTCGATAAATGAGACCGGTGATGAGTCTGTCTCAGCTGCACTTGGTCGCTGTTTCACTGCCGTGTCCTGCGCAACCACTTTAGCCCTCTATGTGTTTCTCAGCAGTGGAGGCAAAGGACTTCGGGATGATCACACCGCTGACCGTCAATAATCCACCTTCCTCGGTTTGGTCCGCTGTCTAACGGACCATTACACAGTGATATGAATCTCACGCACCTCTTCACCCCGACTGCCTCGCACCCCGACCCTGCTGTCAGCTCACGGCGATGACATGTTACTACTGCATGAGAAATCATTAGCAGATCTAACACTCGTGCTTTTTCTTCCTCCCCGAACAGCTTCTTCACTGGCTTGCCATTCCTGCTGTGGCGCTGGTATAAATGATGTTTCAGAAATTATGCTTGTGCATGCTCTGATGCTTTCGCTGCTTGCTCCCTGAGACTGAACAGATGATCTTTCGGGAGCACGGCTAGTCGTCAGGGCATCTATTAGCGTTAGATCAGGAGGAAACCAGTGCACGCTGTGTCTTAACTCTTGGCGGAATCGCAGGAGGACAGATGTCGTGGTGCGACGCAAAGCGATGGATGTTCTAACCTTCAGAACGGAGCACATACTTGTGCCTGTGTTTAGTTTTTTTTTCTAATAGCACTTCGTATTTTATGCAAAAGATATCGAAGAACTGTGATGTGCAGCTAATTACAAAAGAGAGCACAAAGGCATGCTGGGACAACATGGACGTTCCAGATATCATTGAATATTAATGACTGTAGGCTGTTCGTTTTTCCAACGAGTTCATTTTGCTCGATCATAACAGCACTGATTGTAAAAAAAAGTCCTCATAAATCCTTCTGATGAGTTTCAGAACATCCCAAAGCATCTTCTTTATTTCTATCCCCTCGCTATTTCTCAAGCCTAAGTGCCCCCGCTAAACGCACAGCCATCGACTTTATGCCTTGGCATTTAAGTAAGTTTAGTAATTTGGACTCGTTGGCTCGCTGCAGGGCTAAATACACTGTGACACTGCACTACACAGATGCCAGATTAAGAGATCGGATAATGGGCCCCTGTCAGCGCCACTCATTTTAAATCTCCTCTGAAGCCGGAGTCCAGAAATCTCTCACTGTCACATCTCTTTATGTTAATCCTCAGCCACTGATTGCGATGGTGATGATGATGATGGTTATGGTGCCAATGATGGTGATGACGATGATGACGATGATTATGATGATGATGGTGATGATGGTGATTATGATGATGATGGTGATGATGATGATTATGATGGTGATGATGATGATGGTTATGGTGCCAATGATGGTGATGATGATGATGACGATGATTATGATGATGATGGTGATGATGGTGATTATGATGGTGATGATGGTGATTATGATGGTGATGGTGATGATGGTGATGGTGATGATGATGATGATGATGGTGGTGATGATGATAATGGTGATTATGATGGTGATGATGATGATTATAATGGTGATGATGATGATGGTGGTGATGATGATGATGATGATGATGATGGTGATTATGATGGTGAGGGTGATGATAATGGTGATGGTGATTATGATGATGATGATGATGATGGCGATGGTGATGATGGTGATTATGATGTTTGTGATGATGATGATGGTGATTGTGATGATGGTGATTATGATGATGATGATGGTGATGATGATGATGCCGATGGTGATGATGAAGATGATGATGATGATGGCCATGGTGATGATGATGGTGATTATGATGGTGATGATGGTTTCCTCGGACCAATCCTACGGCTGACTCCTCACATGCTAATGCTAACATGCTAAAATACCGCTTGCAAATGACCCTAGTAGCATGCCTGCCATATTGGAAAATTACAATTAGGTAATTTTTTAATGTAAATTTATATTTTTCTTCATGATATAACTCACCTGCTGGAATCATCTGCAAATAAAACACTAACAAGTGGGCAAATTACGCTAATGTTATTATAAGTTATCATGTTTAGACTGCCTCACTTAGCTACGTCGCTTGTCACAGCACGTGCTAAAGAGCAAGAAACATTTTCATACAGACCAGAAATAATATAAACTGTGTAATTCACTTTATAAGTGGAAAGTTCGGTGCTATGCTAGCAGCAAGTTCCCTGCAAATGAACATAACTCCAATAGTAGCATGGCTATCGTTTAAAAAAAAAGTGTAAAAAAAGAGACATTATACTTAGCAATTAATTCACAACATCTGCTAGAAGGCAAAAACAAAATCTGAAACCTTTTAGTTTACGTCCTAATCGTCTTTGGTTTGTCTGATCACTGCTGCTAAGCAATGCTAATTTTCCCTAGCATGGCTAAAAACGATCACCTGCTAGAGGGTATTCTAGTGCAGAGAACTTCATCAGGACAGCACAAGCACAACAACACGGTACAGAAAAGTAATAAAGAAGATTAATAAGCGGAGTGACAGAAAATCGTACCGTCTTTAAATCCCTAATGACCGCGTGAGGCTTTTCAGACGCATAGCAAAAAAAAAAAAAGAGGAAATTAAGTTGAAGTGACAGCGCAAGTGAAGCAAACGTCTCGGCGGGTTTCTCTGTCTCTCGCTCTCTATCTATCTCTCTATCTCTCTTTCTATCTGTCTCTCTCTAACACACTAAATTATACTTTTATGCAAATGCTACACCACTTACAGGAAATACACTCCTAGCTTCTAACACACAGCTATATGATAACAGCTGCTGCTAATATTATGATCAGTGCGTTAAATAGAACGGGGGAAAAAAAATCTCCCCAATTAGACCTTTATAGAAATTAAACTAAAATTAGACTAAACAAATGTTTAGAACAAGCTAAAGCATTTCATACAGTAATAATTTCATTGAGCACGTAATAAATTCAAGTGTTCATGAGGGTTAATTATACAGGAATATAATATAAATATCTTTAAACTGTTTCTATGATTATATTTATACATTGTTTCTATACAGAGCCTTTATCAGGATAATTACATCCATCTTTTTTCTCCTTTTTATTTTCTTTTTTAATAGTTTATAAATATTGAAAAACTGTTGAAACAATGGTTCTGTAAAACAAAGGTTATACAAAGTACTTTTATAAAATCCACTTTAAAAATAAAAATGATTAAATTTACTTTTTACTTTTCTTAAAACATAATGCTCAGAAGAACTTATTCTGTTGTTGTTGTTGTTGTTGTTGTTGTTGTTTTAGTGTTTCCTGTCCAAAACCTATATATATATATATTTTAGAAAAATGTAGAAGAAGAAGAATATTTCAAAATATTTTTATTAGGTCAGAAAATCAGGCCTGATATTAATTAATTAATCAACACATAAAATGCGATCGGTTCGTAATAAAAAGCATCAAAAGTCTTAAAGTCTTTTTAATCAGGGGCACCAATACTTATGAAATTACTATATATAAAGATTGTGTGGCGTGGCATCTCTCCATCTGTTTTTCCAGCAGCGATGTTTGCTTTGCTAATAACTGAGATAAAGATAAAATTCAGTAGAGTTTTATGGCTGTAAACTCTAAAGAGTTGGGAGAATCTTCGCTCCGAGGGTCTCACTGATCTCAGAATCAAGTCAGGAAAAATGTAAGTATGAGTGTTTGTGGTTTATTTTATTTTATTTTTTGTAGAAAAGTAACCTGAAAGTTTAGCGTTGTTTAGCATGCAGCACACTGCGCTAACGCTCCTATCAGAATTCAATGTGCTTTTCTCTTTCTTCTAAGAAACTTATTCATTTTTAAACGGCACCAAAATGCAGCAGGAACTGAATGACTTCTGCAGAAAGGGAGCCCCGGGCACAGGAGGAAAACCCACACAGGAGAGAGAGAGAGAGAGAGAGAGAGAGCAAACTTTTTAAATTATTGATCGGAGTTTGGTTAATCCAGCGTGCTGATGTTCATCTATGAGTGGTTAAAGGGTTTAAAGTTTTGCTCAAGACCCCAGCACTGGCTCTCTGGGAGAACCCACAACCTTAGAGGAACCTCCACCATTAATCTACACTGAATGCTACAACAGGGCTTTGGCTTTTCAGAAACTAGGACCCTTTTAGGAGGCTAAGAATCCTTAACTATACAAAGAACCCATCGAGGAACCCTCAAAAAAGTCCAAGCCTACAATGCACAAGGATTCTTCCTGAGGACACTGTGATTGGAACCCACTGAAGTACCCTTAAATACCCCTTTTTCTGAGATTATCAGATATATACACCCTTACAAAAGGCCAAATCTAGAACCTTTAAGCATTCTTCTTAGAGAAACCCACTGAGGAACGCTTAATGAACCCCTTTCCTAAGATTATCTGATATATGCCCTCTAGAAGAAACATCCAAACCTAGAACCCATAAGGACTCTTCTTGAGGACATTGTGATAGGAGCCCATTGAGGGACCCTAGTAGATCCCTTATTTATTAAACAAAATACCTAAATCTGGAACCTGTAAGGATTCAGGCTGAGAGGAACCGATTGACGAACCCTTGAACAATCATTTTAAAGATTGTCAGATTATATCTGCTCTTTATATGTCAGTAGAAGATGTAATGAGAACACGGTGGAACTGGTGTCATGGTCGTTTAAGCCAACGCTGTGGAGGATCTGGTCAAGAACATCGGAGAGATCCATCGTGCTGAAGAATAAATAACTTTTATTCCTGAATAATTTGGGAAAATAATTAAGTGACAAAACAATGGACTTCATAAATGTAACCAGTAATTCTTGCTAAGTTTATCCTTTGCTTATTATTTATTCTAATGATGCGTTGTGTTATTTTCAAGCGTTTGCTTTCAAGACTGATTGCTATAAATCGAAATTCAGCAGACGTTTGTACAGATTCTGCCGGATGTTTTGCCGTAAAGCACGAGTGGACCAGATGTTGCTACGAGTGCGCATGAAAGCAGCTCGAGTGCTAGCATTTGTTGTTTGTTTAGCCCGAGTGAATCCTGTGTTGCCGTGTGATTAATGGCGGCGACGCTGGCGGTGTCATGCGTTAGCTCTGTAATGGGACTGAGTACAGCAATTAGAGCCATCAGGCCACGGAACCCTGTTGAAAATTCATTCACAACAAATTGAGATAAATTGACTGTGTCACAAATGAGGTTCCTGCCCGGGTGGATTAAAAGGGAACGGACAAAAAGAGTGAAGAGAGGAAACACTCGACAGGTCGAAATTTAGTGCGCTAGCGATAAACAGAGCGCTGCTGAGTCCTGGGTCCTGAGTGCTTCGAAGGTGGTGATTCATTTGCTACAACAGCAGCTCCGACGTTAGCATTAACGCACTCATCCTGATACGATATTGTTTCTACGGTAACAGCTCATTCGCAGGGACTTGTACTCATAAACAGATTACAAAATGTACAGTGAAGTTCTCTGTAAGGAGACACTTATGTAGCATTTATGGAAGGAGTCTTCAGCGTTAGTGCTTTGAAGAAAAGATATAACTTTTCTGACATCTTCAGAACAGAAGAGTTTATGCTTTTTTTTTTACGGTTGCTTGGCAATTAAAAGTATGTTGTTTTTTTTTAATAAATAAAAAAGTGTTGGTAAATGGTTGGTAAATTTCTGTGGTGTGACTCTGCTTCATCACACCATCCTGTCGCTGATTAGTTTCCTAGACCTGCATGACACGGAGTGTTTTATTGCTTTATTAACATTAGCTACAGATATTGCTACAGATGTCTCTCTGAAAGGGAAACTTTCTGTTTTTAGGGTTCTGGATTAAATAGAACTTTTAAGAAGGACAAACCAAGAACGCTTAAAGATTCTGGATTTAGCTAGGTAGCTAGGTTAGCTAGCTAGCTTGTTAGCCTGCCAACATGTAAACGGTCACCATTTACACTTGTTTGCTTGTTTGTTTGTTTAACATTGTTTACTCATAATGAAAAGAAAATAATTTAATGAATAAATCTTCACAATGTATAGGAATTTACGCTTTAGGAAGCATAAATCTTGTAGAGGTTTAAACAATCAGCTAACGCTGCAACTGCTGCCAAAATATTCAAAAAAAAGTTCTGAATGTTTAGACATAAAAGCTGCCAAAATGCATTAAAAACAAGTTTTCGCTTTGTTATTATGGGTCATTGGGTGCATCTTTATTCCTGAGAAATAAATCTAATCCATTTTTAAATTAAAAAACACACAAGAAAACTGCAGAAAAAGTCAAAAGGGTGAGAAACAACGCAGATCAGGACTGCACCCTGCGCTTCGCTGCCTACCAACGTCTCCTTCAGTGAGTTATGGAGAGCTCCTCAGTTCTGCAGACAAGTTTTTTTTTTGTTTTTTTGAGTCTGTACAACAGAGAGTCATCATTCAAAGGAAATAAAAGAAGAACATTTTGAAAGCACAGCTGCCAAGTGCGGTGGGAGGAGTAAAATCAATGAGAGGAAAGTTTCAGTTGTAGCAGTATACAAGAGGAAATAAAGAAATAAAAACAAAAGGAAAAAAAAAAAAAGTCGATTCAGTGTCAGTCGTCAAGATCGTCTGTTTTGCTGAAGAATAGAGGGAAATTATTTTAGTATCTGTGCAGCAAGTACTGGCAAGTACGGTACAGCTGCTATAACGTAAGTGAGAACAGGAAGACATTTTGTCTTGAAACGTTTTGTCGACATTTCACATTCAACATCAAGCGTAACTATAAAAGGATAAAAA
>CM074994.1:1238110-1280352 GCA_037576825.1 Pangasius krempfi | reverse complement strand
ATGTTGAATGTGAAATGTCGACAAAACGTTTCAAGACAAAATGTCTTCCTGTTCTCACTTACGTTATAGCAGCTGTAAACAGTCGTTCCGTCACCAGCCTCTGTTTTAATAAGACAAGTTTAATAAGACAAAAAAAACGCTGCTTGTCATGTTACTGAGAAACCGCAAAAAAAAAAAAGAGTTAACCTCTTTACCTCTGACGGTTACAAAGCACTGACACTGGAGACTCCTTCCATTAAATAAAAGTCTCCTTACAAAACTTCACTGTATCAATCAGGTTTATGTGGAATGAGCTGTTACTATAGAAACGGTAACGTATCGGAGCGTGCGCGTTAATATGAACCAGTGTCCTGTTGTTACATCACCGTCCAACAGCTCCATGGCGTTATAACTCTTATTGTTCTGCAATTTGTCCTAAAACTCCTTTCTTGTTTCAGACGCGTCCTTCAGCGTGTACCTCTGTCACATCATTCATTTCTCATGTCCCATCTGCTCCGTCTCTCATGTCTCCGTTCTATCTGCGCCCCAGTGAGCCATCAGACGGAGCTCTGACTCATGCACAGTTGTTCATCTGTCTATCACGGCACAGTCTGCACATCGGAACATCTTCTCAGCTGAAAGCCATCAAAAACACGAGATTTGTGAGGATTTGTTCAAATAAACGAGTTCTTCTCAGCAAGGAACATGAGGTCTGGCACTAGGGCTATAAAGAAGCAGCAGAAATAATCAGGAAGTCTAATATGTGTGCTTGTTAACACACAAATAAATAAAGAAATAAAGAAATCGCCAGGAAATTGACAGAGAGTCCTGGGCAGGTTTGTGTGCAAGCTAATGCATTCTTCTGCAAACTTTCCCTGTTTATGCTTCATTAACCAGGTACCTGTGTAATGGAGAGAGAAGAAAGCACTTAAACAGGATTCCGTCGCACGGCTACGGCATGACGAGACTCCCGGTTTTCTGTCTGATCGGAATACTAACACACCTCTGCTTTGCTCTCTGATGGAGTTTTTAAATGACATTTTATGGATTTTTAAGTGTGAGCTGTGCATTTTGCTATTGATTTTTCTTTCTTTCTTTCTTTCTTCCTTCTTTTTTTTTTTTTTTTGAGTGATGCCCAATGTTACATCTTATGTTAAATGTCAGGGAGGCGGTACAGCTACACATCAGTGGCAGGTTGTTGAAATGTGATTTAATCCAGATTAAATCAGTGACCGGTAACACAAGATCGACTGACTGTAAAAGACAATTATGTTCATATATGTAGGAGCTTCCACTCTAACCGAGTCAGGAAATAACATAACCTGGATCTGATATAATCTAATAGAATAATAATTTCCACGGAGGAATTTCAAGGAGCAGCTCGGAGAGGAAAGGCGTAACTGCCGGCTTGTCATAATCCACAATTATTCAATTTGCTAACGTAATATTGACTATTTTAAAACACTCGCTTCCCTGAATTCCAGCTCAGCATCAAGTGTTACACTCTAATGAGATTACTCTGGCGTGGTTACGCCAAAATAACCCACACTGCTGAAGATCACTGTTATTTTACGAATATGGGAAACTTGGAGAAAAAAAAAAAAAAGGTTTATTTTGACATTCGGTGTCTTTCAGTGAAATATAGCCACAAGTAGCAATTTAGGGGTCCAAGCACTATACGATGTGCAAGTAATGACGTGACCGTTTTCGTTTGATTCCATGCAGACATGATTCATGTGAGTAATATTTTTATTTTGTGAAGGACGTTTTCATGATCATTTGTTAATTTTCTTTAAATCATAGTGGCACAGTACTTATTAGTGATCTTCAGGGTGTGGTCATAAGTGCACCTACCATGTTGGCTGACTTTATGTTTAGTGACATTGCTGTCAACTTCATTAGTCCGTTACTGCAAAAAAAAAAAAAATAAAAATAAAAAAAATATGGAGGACCCATAGTGAAATCATACCAGTATGGCCAGACTTGAAACAGTGATAATTATTGGACGAATATTGGAAGAATTATCAGAAATGTGAAATAGGTAATCGAAAGAAATATTAATCCAACTTTATCCAAGAAGAAGAAGAAGAAGAAGAAGAAGAAGAAGACATAGAATCACAGTAGAGCTCCTAATCCTTTAGTGCTTGGACCCCTAATGGGATTCCAATGAGTAGATGTGGTATTAAAATACTAAAGTGAATTGTACGTATATTTCATATCTAGTGCACTTAGATAAGCTAGTGTATTAAGCTGTAAGTATGCTTAAAACCTAGCGTACTTTTCTCCAAATATACTTAGACATGCTACAATATTTAAAGTAGACTGTAAGTATACTGAAGTTGACATGGAGTACTCTTTTCTCTAAGGACGTTTTCACACTTGCATTATTTTTACAGACTTGGGGTCATTTTATGCTGAGATGATGGTACATCCGGTGAAGTGTGAAAGCTGTTTTCAGTCTGGAAAACTGATCCTTAGTCTTGAAAACAGTGGTCTGGGGTTTGATTCAGCCAAAAAAGTGGCGCAGTCCACATCAGGTGTGGAAGCTGTTGGCTCTCAGCACCGCGTACCAACTTGGCTCAGCTTGTCAGGTTACTTCCTGTTTCAAGTCTCCAGATGGCGGGGAAAGCCACACATCTCAGGACTGGAGTTCTGTAATCAGCTCCTCTTCATGGTCCGAGTGCTGAGGGCATCGTGAAAATCGTCACGGCTACACAAGAAGGCCTCCTCATTTTCATGTATTCCTCTATGATGACATGCTTAAAGCGTCTTAAAGCGCTGTTCTTCACTGTCTGAGTGTTAGCACCAAAGGAAAATAATGAAATTTAGCAAATGGACGAACACCTAGCATTACGCAGACCTGCATGCGCAAACGTGACACGCCATCAATTCATGGTTCGGATGAAATCTTTTAATGTGAAAGGAAACCTGCAATTCTAAGCCCCGCCCCCAAACAAGCTCCGAAGACTCGGTCCAAATGTGAAAATTAATCACCCTTAATATACTCAAACATGCTAATCTGTCATGCTGTTAGAAACGCGAAACCTAGCATACTTTACAAATATACTCAGACCTGCTAAAATATGAAATGTAAACTTTTTCTGTTGTGTGCTTTTCTGTACATATATATATATGTGTGTGTGTTTAATTTCGCAATTTTATTGTACGCAAAGCTACGAGTGCTAACTTAAACTCTGAAGTCCTTTTAAATTTATTACACGTTAGCTTGTGGCAATTCTTATACATTTACAATTGTGAGATGGCGCTGAAGGAACTTCACATTGATGTTCGGGACAATATGGCCACTACGAAACGTCTCTTGTGTGCAGATTTACACAATTACGTAGCTGTAGATGTGCGGATGTTACCACATGAACTAATCAGGAAACAGTGAAGAACATTATCCTGGGTTGCTTTCCTGGGTAATTAGTGTCCAGCACATTGCACAGAACTCCATGAACGGCAAAATATTTGTGGCTACAGATGGCGCAAGGTGTTTAATGGCTTCCTGTCGACGGCGGTGTAATTTCACTCGACAGCCATAATCTTCCTCTGGCATCCGCAGAGAGCTGAAAACTGGCAAAGGAAAGAAAGGAAACGTCGTTCCAGCTCCACGCTGGAGAGTCTCGGTTGTTCGGGAACAGCTTACACGGGTCATTCATCAGCTCCCTTGG
Organism: Pangasius krempfi; assembly: GCA_037576825.1. Classification (NCBI taxonomy): domain Eukaryota; kingdom Metazoa; phylum Chordata; class Actinopteri; order Siluriformes; family Pangasiidae; genus Pangasius; species Pangasius krempfi. The sequence goes on along the minus strand of CM074994.1, from coordinate 1,276,699 downwards.
CACGGACGTCGTCTGCCCCCCACACAGACTCGCGCCCCATGAACCCGGGCTTGAAATGAGATTCCTTCAAGTGCATAATCTACGTTTTTCCTTAGCTGTGATTCTTTTTTTTTTTTGATGTCGCTCAATATCCGTCAAGCTCTCATCCTCTTTATCCTAACAGATGGAAAACTCTGCGTCTGCGTCTGCCTCTGCGTGACTCTGTGTTGCCTTCAGAATTCAACCTGATCTCCATTTAAATGTGTGTCACACAGTGTGTGTGTGTGTGTGTGTGTGTGTGTGTGTGTGTGAGAGAGAGAGAGAGAGAGAGAGAGAGTGACAGAGGGAGAGACATCACGGCTCCCAGTGCATTAGGCAGTCACAATAATCAAATATATTCTACATATATAAGCCTATTATATCTTGATCATTTGCAAAACGTTTATCACAGTTTACAATATCATCACAATAGGTTCTCCAAAAATATTGGCCCCCTTCACAAAAATGAGCGAAATTGATTGCATAAATATTACAGACTCACAGAAGTTTAATTAAGTTATTGATTAAATGTATTATTAAATAATGTTTTCTCCTAAAGGCATACGTGGCAAAACTATTGACACCTATAAGAAAAAAAAGTTCATCCTTAAAAATGTTCTATTGATTTTTAATTAGTGCTCAGTTTTCAGAAACTTGATTCTTAGCTTTGACTTCTTCGTTTTTAATACAGTAAAGATTGATGTTTAAATGAAACAATAATTAACGAAGAGAAACATGGGTAACCACTGACACGCTGAAGTTTTTAGTGAGGATTTGTATATTTAACATTTATGGAAGGAGTCTCCAGTGTCAGCACTTTGTAACAGTCAGAGGTAAAAAGTATGAGACGTTGTTCTTTAATATATGGAAACACTGTACGTGTTGACAAATTGCTGTGGTGTAAATGGAATAAAACACTGCTTTTATAGGAAAATAATCAATTTTGCGGTGGCAAGTGCGAGTCTGCTTCATCACACCACCACGTCATTGATTATTTTTCTATAACAGCACAACACAGAGTGTTTTATTCCTTACTTATCATCACTCCTACTGTGAGCACACGGCTATATATAAGCTCAATGCCATAAGCCTTCTAAAACCTAAATAGTAGAAATTCTGTTGTATTTTGTAGTTACTGATTTGTATTCCCAACACTTGCACACCCACACACACACACACACCCACACACACACACACACACACACACACACACACACACCTCCTCTTACTCCTGTAGTGTGTCATTTTTTTTTCATATCAGTAAATGATGAGGCGCAGGATTATAGGCTTTTCCCGAATGGTTAAACCCACGCGTTCGATTAGCCGTCTGAAGCTGTCACGTCCTGACACACACTTCACTGTGTCAGCACTACGGGGACTTTAGAGGGTCAAGTGGTGCTCTGCTGTGTGCACTTTATCGCCTCTTTATCGCTTCTGGCCCGATGCTGAACTCAGTCACCAGAGCGTGAGAGCTGCGAAATTCTCTTTATAAAATAATCGAGCAATCTGCGCTATTTGTGTAAACAGAAGGACATAACTATAGTGTAGAGATGGAACTGAATATGATTAGATTATTCAGAATGAACATTTGTTCTAAATAGGAATCAGATGATACACTAAAGCCACGATACGAGACGTGTCCCGATACAGGCTTCACGAGACGTTATTGGCACGGATAAAATATGACATGTTCATACATTTATTTTGTGAGGACAGCAAAAGGAACCGCTGCAATATAAATATATTGTATTGTAAGAAAAGTAGATCAGGATTCATAATATAAGGTGGAATTTTCTCCTTTCATTAACATGTTATTTTAATAGCGGTAGAGCTGTGATATTTGTTTTTTCTTTTGAAAGTTTCACAGAGCATCCGGTTGAAATTAGAGGTGTGTGTCGGGACCAGGATCCTGCTGGGAAAAAAAATGTGGAGGTTTTCACTTTCATGAGCGCGAGATATGAAGATATAAAGCTCACAGGAATACCTACATTTCTTCCACTTTTCTCTCCAATTTAGTTAGCCCTCATGGAGGAAAGTGCTATCCGCCCTCTTACGCATACATGAGCTCACAGGCACCTTCAATTGGCTAGTGTCACTGTGATTGACAGGGGAGAGAGAGAGAGAGAGAGAGAGAGAGAGAGAGAGAGACTATGCCCCTCCCATCCAGAGAGCACAGCAAACCTCACTCTCTTGACTCCTGGCCATGGATGGATGTGGCGTCATTGGGATTCCGACTCGCGATCCCCGGGCGACAGAGCGAACGCTTTTCTCTCATTAACGTGAACATTAATACGGTGCTCATTAATACATCCTTGGTAACTTCCTGGTCAGGGTCGCGGTGGAATAACTTCAGCTAGTAGTTTATTATTTGGAAAACAGAACCAACTATATTCATTAGAAAATATTTTGTTAGAAAATATGAAAAAATCTCTTCCAGTTTAGACAGAAAAAAAAGCCCTTCCAGTTTAGAACACGCCCACTTCAGGTTTAAATCCAAATACAGATACAGATATGGATCTTAGGAGCAGATACACACGATGTAATTGCGTTCCACATGTACTGTAATGTCATTTGAGTTATAATGCAGTATATTTTGCTGGTATCACCAGGAAATGCAACAGTGCGAGTGTGAAAGCGGGGTTCGCTCTGTAGCCCTGTGTCGCTACGAATCAATAAGGCTTAGTGTGCAGCAAGAAGTGCATTTTACAAACGGCAGGAGGTCCCATTCATTGGTGAATCACGCTGTGGGAAGTGAACGATGGCGTGATGGAGTTTGCTTTCTCCACACAAGGCAGCCTCATTTTACATAAGCTCACCTCAGGCCCACCTGCCAGGACGCAGGCGGGACCGTGGAAAAAAAAGAAAAAATAAATAAACAGTCGGAAATGATAAATTATGGGCCTGCGCAGAGGGAAGGAGGGAGAGATGGAGAGGAGTGATGGATAGAGCTGGCAGACGAGGATGAAGGCTGGGTGGCTCGAAGCATTGATGCGTAGACCGCCGTTTTCTCCCGTGAGCTCTTCGCCGAGAGTTTTTGTCCTGTCAGTACGAGCTAACAGGGATGAAGAAAGAAAGAAAGAAAGAAAGAAAGAAAGAAAGAAAGAAAGAAAGAAAGAAAGAGTGATTTCACGCTCGGTTTGTCCAAGACTCCCACACCAATATTGTTCATTAGGGAGCCTTAAAGCAAATAATGACTGCGATTGACAGCAATCACCTGCTGAAAAGACGTGCAGTTGGTGAAGTGCTGTTGAATCCTGGACTCTGATTGGTCAGAAGGTGGTGATAAATGTTCTATTATCTATTCCTAGAATGCAACTACAAATATCTACATATCAGTTTACAAATAAAAACGCGTGGTATAAAAGTAATAAATCACTAAACGCAATAAAACAAAACAGTAAAAGACTTCAGGATGTGCTGCTGCAGGAAAATAATCAACTCTGTTTCATCACACCAACATTGTTGATGATTTTCCTACAGCAGCTTGACACAGAGTGTTTTATTCCCTACAAAACTGAAAGAGCTGAAGGGTCTGATAGACAGAGAAAGGTTGCGTAAGAGAGAAAGAGTAAAAGGCTTTAAAAATGTAAGAAAGAAAGCCAGAGAGAGGCAGAAATAAGAATAAAAGATAGGGAAAGAGAGAAGGAGAGAAAGTGTGCTAAAAGAGAGATGATGACTGAGGGGGGAGAGAGAGAGAGAGAGAGAGAGAGAGAGAGAGGCACGAAAACATGAAGAAAGGTCAAGAAATGGACACAGAGAGGGAGTGATGAATGAGGTAGAGAAAGCTTGACTGAAAAAGAAAGATGAATAGAGAGAAATGAAAAGGTAGAGTGAGTTTGATTGAGAAATGTTGAGAGAAATGAAAGAGAGCGGAGAGAGGAGTCAAAGGCAGAAAAAGAAACTGAGAAAAGGAAATGGTATGAAAGAGAAAAAGACAGAGGGATGAAAGAGGTTGAGAAATGAAAAGAATGAGAGAGAGAGGGGGGATGGACAGAGAGTGAGAATGAAAGAAAGAGGAGGGTAAGAAATGTTGAGTGAGAGAGAAAGTGAAAAGATCAAGAGAGTTTGAGAAATGAAATGAAAACTGATCAAAAAAGTGAAGAAAGGGTGACTAAAAGAGAAAGATGAAAAGGCTGGAAGAAGCTGAGGAATGAGTGAGAAAGAGTGAGAATGAAAGAGAGAAGAGGGTAAGAAACGTTAAGCGAGAAAGGCATGAAAAGATAAAGCGAGGTGAGAAATAGAGAGACAGAGAAAGGTTGACTAAAAATGGAGAAAAAGAGAGAAAAGGATGGAGAGAAAGTGAGAATGAAATAAAGGAGAGCAAGAAATGTTGAGTGAGAGAGAGGGATGAGGGCAAAAGACAGAGGCTGAGGAATGTAGAGAGAGTGATGAAAGAGGTAGAAAGTGTGTGTGTGTGTGTGTGTGTGTGTGAGAGAGAGAGAGAGAGAGAGAGAGAGAGAGAGTGGTACTTGTGCATGCGTGCACGCGCGCGCGCACCCGGCCAATCAGATCTCCTCTGCTGAGCTGCGGCTGGTTGGCAGATTTGGGAGCGAGAGTGGAGTGGACTGTGAGCCAACTAACACACACACACACACACACACACACCACCTAAGATGTGGAGGTAACCCGGTCACACACCTTTGCAGATGTAAAGACAGAAGCGCAAGGTAAGAAAATTCTTTCTCTTTTGTTTGCGCGCGCGCGCGTGCTGAAAGCTCGCAGGGTTGCTGTTCCGGTGGCGCGCGAGCGTGTGTGTGTGTGTGTGTGTGTGTGTGTGGAAAGAGTGTGTGATGCTGTAGAGAAATAAATACGCAGGGAATGAGGGAAGATGCGCGTGCATATTGATGATGATGATGATGATGATGATGATTATCCCGCAGTTTCTCTGGAATCGGGTTCTGCAAGACGGCGCGCGCGCAGAAAAAAAAAACATAATGTAAAAAAACCTGTGCCTCTGGTGTCCAGCTGCTTTGAGACAACATGAAGATCAACTCCCTGGTGTTGTGAGATGAGATGAGATGAGAAGCAGATGACTTTTTTTCTTTTCTTTTTTTTTTTTTAATGTACATATAAATGTTTTATGTGTTTTATAGAAATTTCTGTGGGTTGCATTCCTTTAAAGTGTGCACGAGGCGCACGCGGTGTTGAAATACGCGCATGTTGATCCTGACAGAGAGGATGGAGAGCAGGCACTGCGGGGTGTGTAGATGTCTCTCAGGTGTCTGATGTGTCTGTAATGTTTTTTTTTGTAAAGCGGAAGTGAAGTTAATGTGATGATCAGATACCGTCTGGGTGTGATGCATTGATTTTTCCGCCGTCTTGTTTGATTGCACGCGCGGGTGTTGTTTTTTTTTTTCCTTTTTTTTTTTTCCAGTCTTCAGATTTAGTGCTTTCAAGCTGCGGTTATGTCAAGGTGCCAAATCAGCACCTAAGAGCCTCTCTGAAGTCCATCTCGGTGATATAGCTAATGCTTTAATGCTTTAAAATGAGCCATCGACTTCACGGTTTACAGAAAGAAAAAAAAGAAAAGAAAAGAAAAGAAAAAAGAGGAGGGGGAGAGGCACGCGGGCTGGGAGCTGAGGAGTGCACGAGCAGATTGTGAGCTTCTGCACTTGTCCAGAAAATAGCTGCATGAACTGCTGACATGAAAGGTGTCACATGATTGACGATACTGAAAGTGCAGAACGTTAAAACAGAGCGCGTGCTCTCTCTCTCTCTCTCTCTCTCTCTGTGTGTATGTATGTGTGTGTGTGTGAGAGAGAGAGAGAGAGAGAGAGAGAGAGAGAGAGATTTCTCAGAGCAAACAACACTCCCTAATAATACACACCAGTGATGCATTAAGCTGACAGGATCAGAGTTATCGGTGTTGCTGTTAAAATTTACACGGTATGACAAACTAGTCTAAAAAATATCACGGTTTCGCGATATCACACACACACACACACACACACACACACACAAGCCAGTGGTAAAAATAATTATTACAAAATATTTATATAAAAGTTTCTTTGCACATCCTTGTACGTAACAAAAAAAAAGAAGACAAAGAAAACAAAAAGATTAAATCTTTTAAAAACCGAAGAATCAGCGGGATTCGTTTCGGATGCATGTTGCCTTGTGATGTTGCGTCTGTAGTAATGATGCGTGATAAATGATCTCTGTATAAATAACAGAGATGGGCGTGTCTTCACCATGTCCTCATGCTCGTATGCTTGTTGTAGGGGGCGTGGCCACACAAGTTGCCCTAAATCATTAGTAGGTCACATGACCATGTGTCTGTAGGCTGGACTTGTGCTAGGAACACGATAACTTTCCTAGCATCGCTTCTTAGACGTCAAACGTCGTGTGTATTTTTTCCTTCTGCATTTGAAACTTTTGTTTCTGGTGAGCGATGATAAGAAATGAGTAAAGAGTGAATGCTTCCTGGAGTGAGGCGGCAAAAATCTGCTGTTCATTTTGCAGAAAGACAAATATGGCATAATATTTTGTATTCTTTGCAAAAAAGTGGCAGATTTGAACAGAACTAAAGTCCCAGAGAACCTCCACATGGAAAACGAATCCAGTCCGAATAGGGCTTTAAGATAAAGATATTTTTCAGAACAAGGTTTCCGTAAAATCTCTTAGATCGGGCCTCGTTTATATCTTTAGTAAACCAAACCGAACTAAAAATCTCCACCGGATTTACAAAAGTTTGAGAAACGCTGATTTTCTTCGTACTTGCGTGTGTGTTGCTGAATGCCAGTCAGCTGTAACTCAGCAGGCGTGTGCACGCCGCACATCATTGGCGTGTCGTATACAGGAAGTATCAGCTGTGCTCCATTATTTCCTCTCTCTGGAATGTAATAAGACGAAAAAAAATCGCGGCTTGTCGTGTTACTGAGAAACCACAAAGCGTAGACTCCTCTGTCCTGAAAGTTACAGCAGCTTTACCTCTGACTGTGACAAAGCGCTGACATTTACACAAACATCTCCATACACAAAACTTCACCTATGAATTCAGTGTGCTGTGATCGAAAATGAATCAACACCTCAGTCACAATCCAGAATTCAGCAGCACAATGGCGCAATGGTGCATCATATATACGTCAATGTACAAGGTTCATACAGGTTCCTGGATCAACGTAAGTGTTAAACCCTGAAATCGCCACTCTCGTTCAAGGGCTAATTAGTACCCTGATGATGTTTCTTTACTGTTATGTTCCTCTAAGCAGTCCTTAGAGACCCTTCCTGGTTTAGATTTATGTTCTCTTTTAATGCTGCTGTGACACTCTGAGCTCGTTCGGGACTGCAGATGTGTTTGCACGACCTCCAGATACTCGTATGAACTGCACTGGCTCAGATTCTGCACCAGTGACTGAAAGGTTGTCCCTCAGATCCGATCTCGACCCCTTGAGCCAGACCCCTTAACCCTCGACTGCTCAGTTCTGGGCTTCTGGGCTTCTGGGCTGGGATTCTGCCTCGATCTGGATAAAATCATCTTCCAGACGAATAACTGCGAATCGAAATGCTGACTATAAAAAATGAAGAATCTCCCTAATGGAGAATGATTTATTGACTTTTTAACAAAGGGCTGTTGTTTGCGGTGGAGATGCTGGTCTCAGGGTCATTCATGTATTCAGCGCTAATTGTTTGAGTTCATCACATTAGCGAATCGGTTCAACCGCTCTGCATTAACCCTTGGCTAAAGGTTAATAATCTTCAACATGTAATTTCCATTCCTGAAAAAACCTGCACTGGGAGCAGTTTTCTATTTCGTCCAGTTTTATGGAAATGTACTGTTCCTTATGAACACAGAATTATAACGCAGTGCTGACGAACTCTGGATTCTGACTGGTCAGAAGGTGTTGATACGAATACATTATTGTTTCTATAGTAACAGCGCATTCACGGGAACCTGTACGGATTTTAAAAATGTGCATTGCTATGCCGAAGTCTTCTGTAGGCAGATGTTTATTTAACATTTACGGAGGGAAGGAGTCTCCAGTGTCAGTGCTTTGTAACAGCCAGAGGTAAAGCTGTAACGTTAGGTTTTCTGACATTGTCAGTATAGAGGAGTTTACGGTATATGGATAAGAATATAACGTTGTTGGTTGCGATTTTTAGCAATTTTGCTGTGGTGGATTATTTTCCTGTAACAGCATGACACATAGTATATTACTCCTTACTTTCCATGAATAGACCTAAAAGCATGTCAGTTAGCTAAGTGATCATTTTGGTCAATTAATTTCCACAGACTCCTTAAGATGTAGCTCCGCCCCTAGCACAGATCTCAGCTCATACTCTGGATACAATTGCTACCATCACCTAGCATTTCCTAGCTTTACGCTTCAAGTAACTGCTTTTAGCTGCTAGTTTGTCAGTGAAGTTACTAATACTCTAAGTTTTACTGTGTTATTAAAGACTCTGATACAGTATAATCTGCCTGGTCTGTAAATATTTTCCCAGAATTCCACGCAGCAAGCTGTAAAACACTTTTCTGAGCACAGTATTGGATTGTATAGAATTGTAATTCTTTACAGTGCAGACGGTTTAATACCGGCACTCGCTTATGACTGAGCGTAAACATCTGGTTGTCATGAACAGCTGAAGCATATCCCACTATTTGCCAAATGCTTGCCCTCAGATAGAGTCGTAATTAAGCAATGCATCTTGTTTGGCATATCACGACTGCGAGCTCTGAAATATATACACCCTGGCAGCTGTCTTAACCAATCTGAGTCCAGGAAGCGGATAACGTATGATAGGACGCCTTCGCTTAAGAAATCTATTGATTCCATACCCTCAGACTAAACGAGAAACGCAGCATCTGGGAGGAACTTATCACTAACAGCACAAACAGCTGCTGTGAAATCGAGTGTTAATTCGAAGCAGAACGTAAGTTGTTAGCACCCCAAAGTTGATTATTTTCCTATAAAAGCATGTTCCCAAGTGTTTTATTTCTTCTTATGCCACAGTAATTTGCCAACGATTACAGTTTTGATTTACTAAAAATGACACATTGTACTTTTTATCTGTTTATAGTTACATTTACTGTAAAAACGTTAAAAACCCCATTAATGGTTTTCACAGTATTTTGAGATAAATACTACAACAAAACATGTCTAACCTTAACTCTGACTAAAGCTGGGACGACAGAACCAAAATAATATCACGATACACATCATGAATGATTCGTATATTTACATTTTACAGCCAGTTTTAACATAAAATCAGCTGCTTCCTGAGTGTGTAATTGCTATTTAAAGATAATAATACAAATATCATGATACACACAATATCTAGGAAAAGTGACATAATCTATCACGACATCGATATTATATCACCATATCTCCCAGCCCTGCTTGTGAAAATGTAGTTTATGGCTAAAACTTTATGTTCTGGTCCATGCCAGGAAGCAGTAAGTGTGGATCTTCACTCAGACTTTAAAATCCTTTTTTGGTTTCTTTTTATTTATTATTTCTGGTCATTATTACTTGGAAAAGTTTTCAGTGCTCCACTCGGCTCTTTTATTTTGTTAACTTAATTAGCTTCCTATCTTTTTTTAACTTGCATTGTTTTGTTTATCGTCTCAGCCTTGCCCGTTCTCAAGGTCTTTTCAGTTTTCTTTCTTTATCCATTTGTTTAATCAATTCTGTTCCATTTTTAATGAAATTATTGCATGCTAATTAAAAAGTGTCAGCGAGACTAGACTCCCACGCTATTTTTATGTTGCAGAGCAGACTGTTGGGTAAATCAAGGCCTTGTCTGGGATTGAGCTCATGAATTGTTCATTCTGGAGAGGTCTGGAGATCGCAGACACGTGTTCTGTTAGAGAGCTCGCTGTCAAACTGTTGGCGTAGCCCGGAGGGAGAACATGAGCGCTAAGTGTGCATGGGATATTTAGTACACACGTCTTACTTCTTGAGACAAATTATTTAGGAAGCTTATTTGAGAATGTGTCCTCTCTTCACCTTGCTGTAAATTGGGGGTTTCATGTACAACAGTTTAGTGTCGTCTGTAACACAAATGTAACACAACCGACATTACTGAGTGTGCCACTGGTCAATTCATCTGTGAACGATGCTTGAGATATGAAATGTGTATGTGCAGTGATTGGTGATGGGAAGCCTGAGTTACGTTGTTTCCTTTATTATTTCCAGGGCAATAATATGGATAGATAATATATTGGCACCCCTTTACTCCATCCATCAGTGAAAAGAAACCACCATAGGAGCACCATTCAGCAGATATACCATTTGGGTGACAGTTTATTCTCGGTACCTCAGTGACACTGGCGTGCTAGTGTTACTGTCATGTGGTGCTGGTACAAGTGGTTCATCTACAGCAGTGTTGAGAACTGGGAATAAACCACCACCCGGATAATATCCGCTCAGTGGTGGTTCCTTTCCATTCATAAACAAGGCAGAGGGGTGTCAATACTTTATGTAGCACCGCAGATAGACTGCAGTCAGTAACTGTGACTGAGTGTGACTGAGCAATTAAATTAATGTTGTTTTACCCTTTAAATATAAAAAAAAAACATCCATGGGCCATCTTGTAAGAATGGCTGAACACTACAGGATTCTGATTGGTCAGAAGGTGTTGATTCATTTTCTATAAGAGCAGCTCGTTTTAATATGTTTCGCATAAACAAATTTAGAAACGTGCAATCATTGATTGGTGTAAGTTTTATGTAAGGAGATGTTTAGTTAACATTTATGGAAGGAGTCTCCAGTGTCAGCACTTGGTAACAGCTGTAAAGCTGTAACCTGCGTTTATGCTTTTATTCTTGGTTTCTCTGTAACATGCGCAACAAGCTGCGTTTTTTTTTTTTTGTCTTATTAATTCTAGGAGAGAGAGAGAGAAAAAAGAGAGTCTGGTGAGGAGACGACTGTTTATAGCTGCTATAATGTAAGTGAGAACAGAAACTAACGTGTTTCATGGATGTTCCACAGCAATGCATGTAACTGTAAACGGATATACAGTAACAGAAACTGTAATTGTTGGGAAACTGCTGTGGTATAAGAGGAATAAAACACTTCAATGCGTGAGCAGCTGTGTCGCTGTTTTTATAAGAATGATACTAATCTAACACAAGATGCTGGTAAAGAAATATCATTGTGAATGGTCAGGTAACATTCTCTACATAACTGCTAAGCTGTAAAATTAAGAAAAACAAACAGTAATCCCGTCCGAATAGGGCTCAAATTCTCTATTTTAATAGTAATGTACTTTTTTTTGTTAACAGATTTGACCCAAACACAAATATATACAATATTTACGACTGTAAAGGGTTCTAAGAGGATTTTTTTTAAATGAAAAATGATGGTTTTGAGCGCACTTTGGCGTTGTTTATGCCAGTGCTGAGTGTACAAGCAGCCATGTTTAAGGTATTTAAATATTGAATACATTTAAAATGAACATTTATATTTACACTGCGTATAAAACAATTCCTATTTACGGCTACGTTTACAGATGAATGTTGCAGGAAAGAATTTCAGCAGCTTATATACAACAGTGGCACAGTAATGAGTAAAGCTAGCAGCGGACACACAACAGAAAGCGTCTGGTGCTGAGAGAAAAGATCTCACAGGTTTTCGTCCTTGTGTCTGTCCTCAAAGCCACCAAATTCAACAGGTATCTCATTACAAAAAGAATGAGGGGCAAAGACAGGAATGAGACAGGGAGAGGGAAAAGGAGAGAGAGAGAGATCGAGAGAGAATGGACCACAAGCAGACATCTTAACGAGAAGCAGCAAACATGTCCTTGGATGGAACAGTGAGTGATTATGGAAACACACCATTACGGAGGGCAGACACCGGTGACATTCAGCACTGAGCACAAAGAAATGCTCGTGGAGGAAACAGAGGACAACGAGCGAGCAGCTCAGGGAATGATTTATCCTATGAAAAAATTATCATTTGATATTCTAACTTTTACTAATAGAGGTGGACAATATGGTGATATGATATCCTTATTGTGGTATAATAATATCAAGCCATCCGTGCTTTGTTTACTGACTCGGATGGTGATAGTTCACATACTGTACAAGTTAGCCTGTCTAACTTCCTGAAGGTTGTCACTGAAGCTTGACGCTGTAAGCGGTGTCTTCATTAGGCTGCTTTCACATACTCGGGTCCGAGAGCGTCTGAGCGAGATGGTCTCGTCCCGCTTCCAGGTGAACTCTAGTGAGGAAGCGATTTGACTCTGAATCGACTCACCTTCAGGAAGTGAATCAAGTCTGTTAATCTATGCCAAAAGACAGAGCTGCAGAAATGTCATTTTCGCTGCAGAAATGTCATTTGGACCCACGAAACAAACAAAAATGAAAATAAACCCTGGATGCGATACACAAAATATTTTAGTCTAGTGTTTAGTTTTCAGCCCTAGATGCCCTTTTTTTGGTTCTTTTGATTGTCTGCATTGAATCAAATGGATGAATCAAAAGAATGCATATCACTCTGATTCATTCATTCGGGAAATGAATTAACAGGTGTGAAAGCGCTCTTAGGCACTGAGATTTGCTTCTCCGTAAAGTGGTGAAGGAAAGGTCTGAAATATGTGTGTCACTGACACAAATTCAGGACCCAATGCTCCAATCAGAAATTGCTGTAAATGGAGATTTGGTGTTCTGCACCGCTCGACTTGATGGCTTCAGTGCTGTTCATTTGCAGTTCTTTATGATAATGGTGTTTCCTGAAAATAGTCAATGAATGAAAATGAGGATGCAATGATTTGCCATTTAGAGGCTTTGACACCGATGGCTGATTGCCACATCACTGATTCCTCTGGAACTTACCAGAATGTGGTGAAGAATGTACTTAGTGGCCTGATTATTGCTTTGTGTTTTAGAGCTCTTCATTTTATGGGTCATCAAGCCAGCTAAGCGCACGAGGTCCATACATCTCTCGGCCGCTGATTAGTGTGATTCTAAGGGCTGAGCTCACAGTGCCTGACATTTCTGGGTTTCTGATTACTGTTCTCAAGAAGAAACAATGTTGTTTCTCATTGGTTAAGTTTCTGAGTAGGGGCAGCTTGTCCGTAGGAACCCCACCATGTATATCAGCCATTCAACAAATGGTTATCTTCATAAAGTCCTCATTCACTCTACGCGTTTTAAATTCTGTTGAAATACTAATTAAGTTTTTTGAGTGACCAAAGATTTAAAATAAGTGCTCTTTGACAGATATAAGCTGATGTTTCGGTGATTTGCTCGCCTTTCTAGGTGCTGTGCAATAGTATTGCAGCGTGCTCACTGCCTCATTTAGCTCCATATGACAAACATAGGAACTACTGAATATATATATATATACATCTATGTTCACCAACTGCTGCTGGTTCTGTGAGAACCTTGTAGAAGGTTGCTAGTTTTTCTGACAGAGGCTGTCAAAGGCTTGGATTTGCTGTTTGTCATAAATTTCACTTGTAAATTTTTAGGTAAAAACATTTCCCATACGAACAAGCATGAGAATAAAGACCTCCCAGTCTTGGTCTCGTACATCTGAGAATGTTAAATAATGAAAGAATGAAAGTTGAGGTTCTCTCGTTCATGTTCATTATAGCGTAGGCTGAAAGACCTCTTCATAAAAGGTTTTTTATCTACCCAGCTTGTCTTCTGACAGGTTATCTTATTCACGAAAACACTGCCAGAAAACAGACATCGTGCTATTCCTGAGAGATTACAATTGCTTTCACATGTTGTGCTTAGATCTTTGTCACAACACAGAGAACGTTCAGCTGTCAGCTCGTGAGACGCAGGGCAGAATTCCTCTCACACTGAGGGTATGAGATCACTTGGGATTTCGCCTCAACATTTCTTTGAATATGAACTCTTGAAATATAACTTGAGATGAGAAAGGGAAGGCGCTATCCTGCAGCTCAAGCAAGATGTCTCCAATAGATACAGGGTTGTGGAGGGATGATGATGATGATGGAACTGTGGAGGAGATTACGAGAGTTTTTTCTTAGAAAAACATCTAGAGTTCTGTTTCTCCAGGTCATTGAAATATACAGCATTTGTAGATAAAGGAAAATAATCAACGATGGGGTGGTGTGGTGAAGTGGAGTTACTGTGACCACCCTGAAGTTGATTTCTGATTTGTTTTTGGTTTTTTGTATACCTCAGCAGTACATGTGATACTTTCTATCCATCTATAGGTACATTTACTGCTATAGAACATTCACGAACCAAGTAGGTTCCTGATATCACTTACGTTATAGCAGCTATAAACAGTCCTTTCCTCACCACCGGTCTTATGTACATGACTTTGGCATTAATCACATTAAGTTTGAAAGTATGGCATCGTCATTCTATGTAGTGCCCAATTCTAGACATGCACTAAGGGCCTATTTTGGATTTAGGTCATAATAGGATATTAATTAACAACGTTTACACACTGTATAGTGCACTCCATCACTGTATAATCTATGAAATGATGGTCAGTACTTTCGATAGGTGCACTATGTAGGTTATGGATTTACAGCTTGTCCACAAAAATGTATAAGGTTACACACTGTATTTCTATTAGTCCTGAAAATTCACGCCCCACTGCTATGCTGTACAACGGAGCCTTGGCCTGCCAAATACAATCCCTGCTATTATGGCAGAGCAGCTGTTCCATCAAAAATGCATTAGGTGTTTTACTGGGTGGCTAACCAGCAGCAGATTATTGTGAGTCTCGGTTAAAAGGATTCAAACTATCCAGACAGAGTCTACCCAACTGCACATCATGACTAAAAGGAAAAAAAATCAGCATGGATACCTCCTGATCCTGTTGTTTAGAGGTGTCTTTGGATGGCAGGGACATTCCTTAAAGTGTTTTTTTTAGTTCTGCTGTAATAGACTGAAATGCAATAAATGGAGTAGCATCTGAGCTGATTCTCTAAACAGCTGAAGATTGCTAAGGGCAAGTCTGTAATATAAAAATAGCTTACATTACTGTACGATCAGTTGCTGTTATCCAGTCCCAGTCAATTATGCAAGTTCATACCCCTTCTTCCCAGCACTCAATCCTCGAGAACATACCAAACCTCTCCAAAGAATGAGCAAATTCAATTAAAAATCCTCCTTCTCCCTTATATTTCTCTTAATTGTCTCGATCCTTACTGTGTCTCTCACCTCCTTCTTTTCTCCCATCTCCTCAGCACTCTTTGATCTTCCTCTTCTGGCTTGCTCACTATCCTATCGTCTAACCTGCGCATTCCCAGTAATCGACCCTTTCCCTTGGCCTTCTTGCTAATTACATTAATGTTTATAATCTTATCTGTTACTTTATCTGTTTTAAGAAATGGGTGTGAACTGTGTGCGGATCTGAACCACTATCTAAATATGATTTACCAGAAAACCATTCCGTCATACTATGATTCCATCATCGGAACTGTCCATTCATCTCTGTTTCAATTTGCCAAAAGCACAACCAGTTGACTCATCCTCTCTTCCCACAGATGTTTTATGATGAGCCTGTGGTGATCCTTCGGTGGAATTCCTCTCTCCAACGAGCTGTGACCTCCACAGCCCCCAGCCATCTCTCCAGGATGTGAATACGGCTTGTTGGCTTTCTGCGGGTGTCTGGGTTTAAAGCACAAGGATGGGTTTAAAGCATAAAGATGGGCATGTGGTGCGCTGAGCTGGGTGGCTGGGCCTGATCTCCGTCCACAGGCCTCTCTTTAACATGAGAGCCTGTTTGAGCTCTCTGCTGCTGGGCCTCTTCGCGCTCCAGAGGAGCCTCGGCAGCCCATCTGCGGCAGGCCTGGGCTTAAACACACTCTCTCACAACCGAACCAGACTTCCTGTGAGCCCAGTCCTAAACACACACACTCACAACCGAACCAGACTCTCTGTGGGCTCTGTCCTAAATGCGCACACACAAAATCGGACTAAACTCCCTGAGGGAGGGAAGGACCCCCATCACCGGCCCAAGAGGGGTTGGGTGTGGAATCAGTTCTATGTTTTGGAGGAGCACATTGGACCAGAGCCGCAGTATGTCGGAAAGGTAAGAGCTTCTATGATCTCAAAAGGCTAGATATTTTACTATCAAGCAATGTATCCCAATATGCTGTGGAGAATATGAATATTTCAGAAAGGTACTAACCTCAGACTGTTTGCCTGACTAGGCTTCCGGTTGCTAATGTAAACTAATGTACAGAAATCGGGGGTGAGGTGATTAAACTCATATGGGTAATAGTATAGATGGTACCTAGTCCCTAGGCACTAGGTCTAGTGGTACATTCAGGTGAGAAAGGTCCTGAGGTTTAGATCTCAGACAGTCTGACACTTCAGGTAGGCTGTGACATACAAGTGAAAGCTTCTCCTCGATTCCACTGACGCCTACAACAGAACAAGGAATAGAAACAAATAACTGAAGACTTTACAAGTAGAATTTTATGGTATTTCTTTAAAAGTTTTCTCTTTAATCATAGTGGTTCTGATAGATCCACAATATAGAAATTGGAGGCCCTGTTTTTCATATTTGGGTGAACATTGCTAATTTATCTCTCTTTATCTCTAACTTTATCTCTCTCCCCATGTTCCCAAAAATACAGTTTGCACACCCTTGACACAATTAAGAAGACAAAAAAAAAGACATTTAGAGAGTTCTGTTTCATGATGACAAGCGATAAAAATGGCCAAATAGTACGGTAAATAGTAAATACTCTTTATGAACACCAGTTCATTCACAGGGACTGTGGAATAGTTGCTCCACATACATGGATTTTTAAAAAATGTGTCGTTATTTACCAAAGAAAAACACATAATCATTGACATGGTCAGGTTTTCTGTAAGTAGACTTTAAATTAACGTTTAATTAAGGCAGAAGGAGTCTCCAGTGTTAACGCTTTGTATCAGTCAGGACAGAGGAGTTTACATTTTGCAGTTTCTCGTTAACAATCTGCATATATTTGCTCCACAACATTAACTGTAGCTGTAAGTGGATATAGTATGGATATAAAAGTAACTCTGTTTCATCACACCACTCCTTCATTGCTCATTTTAGAATAACAGCATGACCCAAAGTGGGTTTTTGTTACTAAAATGTGCTAATTTACTAATATACGCGGATTGTAATCAGCTTGTTGTCAGGCTCAGAACAGTCACAAGTGTGAAAAATTCAGTACTGTTCAGTATTGTTCCCTGTTGTCTGTCCACATAAAGCACAGCTGGTTTAAGCTCAAACATCTGCTTTTTTGTAAGTTAACTGCCCGTTTTGTCACTGGGAATATTTTCACATCGAGTTAATGTTTCCCATTTTTCCCCAAATCTCATTAAAATGCAGCCTGTTAGCCCGTGTGTTGACTTTACGCTTCTGATGGAGTGCTGTTAAATTTCCGTTGGCATGGGGCTCTTGAAATCTCAATGTTTTCTCACTAATGTCTTTGTCCTGGAACGGGAGAGTAAACAGACTCGGGGATTAATTCCTGTTTCTGTTAGCATCATGTTTTGTTTCTGACACTGCGCTATATTCGACATTCATTTAGAAAATTGGGTCATTAATTAGGTTTTTCTTTGCATAGCCCACAGAACAGGACATTGTTATTAAGAGTTGAGATAATAAATCTGGTCATTTTAATCTGTTTATTTCTCTCTCTGGCTCATAAAAAGCTTGTAGACAACAATGAAGCTGCTGTGATAATTAAAACAAGGACGTTTGTTCCGTTTCAGCCCGAGCCTTGTGATTTATGAGAGGGAAGAAGAGTTTGCTGCTAATTTTGTTGCACGCTGCTCGTTATAACCTTTCCCCAAAAAAAAAAAAAAAAAATCGAATTCATTTTCATTTCACAGAGCGTGTTGCATTTTACCATGTTATTCCCTGGAATTGCAGTAAACCAGTGACATCACGTGAACAATATGTAATCACGTGTGGAAAACCAGTTATCCGTGTGAGAAAATCACTGAAAATAAATGAATTGTCTGTAAAAATGACATGAAAATAATGGGATCGTGTAAAAATCAGATGTAAAAATAAACGAATCATGTGAAAGAATCACGTGTGAAAATGAAAAAGAATGAATCATGTGAAAGAATCACGTGTGAAAAACGAATCATGTGACGATCATGTGACTCTTCTGTAAAGGGAAATGATCTTACAGATGTCTCTGGATTACGCGACGAGGTGCAGTGGGAGTCTGATTTAAGGTGGTTTCGACAGCGTTTGACGTTGACGTGTGTGTGTGTGAGACGTGAGGGTCAGCGGAGGTCACGTGTCCACCCCTGCGTCTCTCAGGTACAGGTGCGAGTAAGAGATGTGAGCTTTATTTCCTAAACGTGATGTGACAGAGGTTTTAGAGCCCCGAGCCCTGAGTTTCGAGAGAAACTGACGTATTTCTCTCCTATCAGCGCTCTTTCCTGTGTTTTAGTGCCTCATCCTCGCCGTATCCTCTTCCACACAGACACGCCGTATCTCCATCCCGAGTTCCGACCTACAGGAAATGAATCTCACGCCACTGAAATCACGTGATGGAGCTAAATGAGCTGCAGCGCCGAGTTGCTTCTCATAATGCTCCTTATCGAGTTTAAATAGATACAGGGTGTCATTTTTTTTCCAATTATAACAGACTTATTCAATAATGTGAGAGAGAGAGAGAGAGAGAGAGAGAGAGAGAGATCGGAGAAAGAGACAGGCAGAGAGAGGGAGAGAGGCAAAAAGAGAGAGACAAAGACAAACAGATAGAAAGTGAGTGAGAGACAGGGAGAAAGAGAGAGATACACAGATACGCAAAGATAGAGACATGGAAAGAGAGAGAAAGATAGATAGAGAATGAGACCAGGAAACAGTTAGGAGAGAAAAAGAGTGAGAGAGAGAAAGACAGAGATATACACAGAGACAGAGCAATACAGAGAGAGAGAGAGAGAGAGAGAGAGAGAGAGAGAGAGAGAGAGACAGAGATAGGGTAATAAAGAGATAGACAGAAAGAGAGACAAAGAGATAGAGAAATAGATCTCATGAGAGACAGAGAGAGACTGATAGATAGAATGAGAGAGACAACTACAATAACTACAGACAGAGAGCTGTTAACTACAATTCATGCCAAATAAAGCTGTTTTTGATTTGGAATTTGACTCTGAGAGAGAGAGAGAGAGAGAGAGAGAGAGAGAGAGAGAGAGAGAAAGAAGGAGAGAGAGAGAAACAGATAGACAGAGACAGAGCAATACAGCAAAAGAGAGATAGATAAACCGAGTGAGATAGAGAGACAGAGAGATGGACAGAGAAATACAGAGAAAGAGATAGACAGAGAAACACTTAGAGAGACATGAAGACAGAGAGAGAGAGAAAGACAAAGAGACATAGAGATATACAGAAAAAAGGCAGTGACTGAAAGAGGGAGAAAGAGAGAAACAGGTAGATATAAATGTAGAGAGAGACCAAAGATACAAAGAGATAGACAATAAGAGATTGAGATAGATAGAGAGAGAGAGAGAGAGAGAAAGAGAGAGACAGCAAGAGATCTGGATATGTAAAGACTGAGATCCAGATGTTTATAAACCGATAAAGAGAGAAAGAGAGAGATCTCGTATCGTAAAGGTCCGAGCCACCGCCTTGTTCCGGCCAATCAGATAACAGCCAATCAGATAACAGCCAATCAGATAACAGCCAATCAGATGGCACTTATTTTTGCACCAGGGCTCAATCTCATCGCAGTGTCAAGCGGCATTCGAATGAGATGAATATTCTCTCATCACACACCTTCAGGGACTGGAAACAGTCTGTGTCTTTTATTTCCCCAACACACACACACACACACACACACACACACCTCAGTGGTCTCACAAACAGGCAGAGACGAGGCGAGGCGAGACGAGACGAGACGACCAGACGAGGGTTCGGTGTGTACTAAAAACACGTCTGACCTCAAACTGAAGATGGCGGTGTGAAAGTGTGTCATAAAAAAAAAAAAAAAACGAGAAATTGTCTTGGGAGTCTTGTTTTGTGGGTTAGACGCCGAACACGGAGAGAATCTCCAAAATAAAGCAGGAAGAGTTCCAGATAAAGTGCAGCCGGCTGTCTGGAGTTCACTCCTGCGTTGTTTTCTGAAAAAGGAAACTCATCTGAGCAGGAACAGCTCTGTCCTAGTGACCAGGAGGGGATGAGTTCATGTCCCAGAACTGATCGATTAATTAGACAAAAAAAAAAAAAAACGCAGCTCGTCATGTTACCAAGAAACCGCAAAGCGGAAAACCTAAAGTTACAGCTACTCCTCTGACTGATGCGAAGCTCTGACACTGGAGACTCCTTCCATAAATGTTAAATAAACATCTCCTTAACAAAAAAATTCACCATATCTATGATTACACACGTCTTTCTAAACCGTAAATTATTAGAATGAGTGCATTAATGTAAACCTGCGCTGCTGTCAGAGCTGCTGTTATAGGAAATTAATCAACACCTTCCAACCAATCAGAATCCAGAACTCAGCAGTTACATTTTAAACTCCTGACAGGTTCGAGATATTGAGAAGAAAATCCCGAGTACTGAAACACTTACTCATAAACTCTTAGAAAAGAGAATACAAACCTTCGAAAGCGCACCAGAGTGGAAACACACCAAATCACATTCAATATATTTTTTAAAGACTTTTTCCAAAAGAAAGTTTTTATATGTTCGGAACCAAAAAACATATTTTCAACATATTCTATGACGTGAATTCATGAAAATGTACCCGTTTCTTCCTGTCCCTGTTCAGCAGGACATTACTGGTTATTTCTCATGCGGATATTACAGATTTATGCTATTTATAAAAACAACATACGAACTTTTTAATAACAGTTTTTAGTATTTTTCCTAATTAAACAATAAAAATGATATTCCAACAAACAGCTCACACAGTGAAAGAACAGAGTGTTTATCTTAGATTTGGAGTTTTTATTAAAAATACAAATCTACTCATATTTAATCGGATAAAACATCATGTGCGTGAATAAATGTTTTTGCTTTTTTTATTTTAATATTAGTAATGAAAGAGCAGACATTAATTGTGATATGTGTCGTGGAAACCCCTCTGACTGCTAGTGTCTGTCCTGAAGCCTAGAGGAAAAAAAAGAGTAAAACGATTTTATTACAACCTTCATGAATAAAAATTAAATCCTTTCTTTTCGTTTTGTCTCATGAGCCGTAATTTCCTGTGAAGCTTGTAGCGCTGTTAAGTTATTATTCCTTCAAATAATAAGATAATAAACCTTTATTATAATCTTTAAATACAAAAAACTGTGTGATTATTCAGTAAATGTGGCAGCAAAATAAAGGATAAAATGAAACAACGCTGAATTTTATGACGTGTTAAAACAGACATAATGTCCATCTCAGTGAAGGAGGCGTGGCCTCTGTGTCCATCTCAGTGAAGGAGGCGTGGCCTCTGTGTCCATCTCAATGAAGGAGACGTGGCCTCTGTGTCCATCTCAATGGAGGAGGCGTGGCCTCTGTGTCCATCTCAATGAAGGAGGCGTGGCCTCTGTGTCCATCTCAATGAAGGAGGCGTGGCCTCTGTGTCCATCTCAATGAAGGGGGTGTGGCCTCTGTGTCAGTCAGTCTCATAAAAGAAGGCATGGCCTCTCATTACTCCTTTTTTATACAAGTGAAATCTATGCACAGTCCTGATTACACATAATTTCGCATCAATTATCTTTAATCGTGTCATTTTAAATCCTTAACATTTTTAACACAGCACTGAAACTGGGTCATTATTTATTAATCGCTGAAAAAACCAATAATGAATCATTTATGATATATTTTTTATTCCACTTTATCTTTTCCAGAAATCTCCCCTGGATATGTGTAGGAGGATGTGATAAATACACACACACACACACACACACACACACACACACACACACACACACA
Organism: Pangasius krempfi; assembly: GCA_037576825.1. Classification (NCBI taxonomy): domain Eukaryota; kingdom Metazoa; phylum Chordata; class Actinopteri; order Siluriformes; family Pangasiidae; genus Pangasius; species Pangasius krempfi. Next base: position 1,254,869 of record CM074994.1, on the reverse strand, counting down.
CACACAGTACCTGGTTAAAATATTCACTTCCTCCTGTAACATCAGCTCGGATTTCAAATTGCATTGTAAATGACGAGGCATGTATGAGATAGCAAACACAGGAAGAGCTTACTGTAAGAAGATTTGTTCAGAGGTACAACCTGAAAAGATGAAAAAAACACACACGCGGCGACGTGATCTAATGCTGTTATCAACGAGCCGTCTGTGCGATGCATTCGTTACTGAGAGTGTGCTGTGGGATTGTCGGCTAAGTGCCTAGCTCAAGGGCAAAGTAACACTAACGCTCCTGAGGGACTCGCTCTGTCAGGCCTTTGATTTCTACTCCATCACCCGAGCCGCAGCAGCATGTGGCGTGGAAGCCGTCCAACTCCGATTTTTGCGACGTTTTTTTTTCTCATTCATTCCAGTGGAAAGAGACAACGAAGATGCGGGAATTTGTTTGTGGATCCACTTTGTTTGCACGCACATAATTTCCTATACGCTGCTGTTAACAAATAGATTGCCTTTTCATCTCTTTAGCACCCACATGCACACAGAAACACACATCTTAAGCTTTGCTCTTAGCAATATGCTCTGTTTCTCTCTATTTAATCTCCTTGGTAACAGTCTGGCAGCTCAAGTGAGTGTATAAGGGCAGAAAGAAAGCGAGTGTGTACTGAAGAGCTGCAGTTGAGGTAAAAAAAAAAAATTACACCGGTCTAATTTTCAACATAGCAGCAGCAGCACACTGACCATCTGCTTCAGCTCAAATTATTCCCATGTTTTCACTTATGCAGTCCAGATTGCACAGATGTCCCATGTTCCATGTGCCAATTAGTGGCATTTCTACATTATTTCTAAATTAAATGCATAATGGATAAATTGTGATCATCACTAGTAGGTATATGTATTTTCCAGACTCACTCTGGAGTAATACAATGTAAAAATGAATAAAAGGAAAGGACAAGAGATGTGAGAAATTGAGAAAGGACATGAGAAAAAGAAATTGCCTTCCAGTTGTTTTTAATTTTGAGTAATGTCAGGATTAGAAACGTTACAAAAGAACAAAAACCGAAAACGAAAGTTGAATATAATCGAAAACGTGAGGAAAAGAAAGAAAGAAAGAAAGTATAGCCTAAACATAAGCATTTTCCCAATTGGCCTAAATTCCTGTCAATTCGTCACTTCCTGTCCGGAGTTGATTTCATGGTTTTATGTTCAGTTAATTAAATAATGTCAACAAAAACATGGCAGCAATTTGAAGGATAAGCTGACCAAGTACTCATCTACTACAAAAGCAATCTATTATTGAATGTGCTGATTATCGATGTGTGCAATTTCATTATTAAATATCAACTCTGACTGCGCAATTCTTAGAGGTGCGTATATTAAGTAAACATACAGAGTACACATATCATGTTATGACATACTAGCGCTTTACGTAATCCACATCCAGCAGCCGTGTATTAGACGTTGTCATGTGGATGCTCTGTATGTGAAGAGGACAAAGATGTGGAGTGTGATATTTCTCAGCTGCGGGCTGTTCTCACTGCTCGAGAGATACGAATCACTCACTGAGGCGAGTCGGAATCCGAGATAAAAATCCGACGAAACTGGTCACCTTTCTCCACGCGCTCTGTGCTGTGTGTGCTTATAAGCTCGGGCTCTTGCTGCAGTGTAAAATTGACCTTTTGTGCCAGACGGCGCTGTAATTTGTGGTCAGCGGATGCAGCGTCCGAGTCTTGATCTAATCAGGAGGCTTTTGTGGTGTGGACGGTGTATCGGATAATTGAAGCGTTTCCTTTCTCCTGCCTCTTATCGCGCAGGCAGGGTTGAGTCTCTCGGACTGCACTCTGTCCGTGCAGTAAGAGGCAGGAGAAATTATTTGCGCTCCTTGACGTGTGCCGCGTTATGAATATTGATACTCTGTTTAACGGGAACTGTCAGGACGGGATCGATGTTGCTGGCACGCGAGGAATCTCTAATGAAGAGCTTGTTTTGACATTATAACAGTTAGACAAGTTTCACTTACACGCACACACACACACACACACACACACACTGCTAAATATTTCTATGTGTCTTTACAGTATACAGTACATTTATACAGTGAACATCTAGAATGCTAAATTTAACCTTAACCACTTGATTAGCGAAACACTTGATTAGCATACAGGATAGATGTTTTAATTAACTTCTTACACATCACTGGTTTACAGTCACAGCACAGCAAATACAATTATACAATAAAACCATCATTTTCCAAGCAGCTGACACTAATTGATGACTGCACAAGGCAGCTATTATGCTGTTATGCTAGCACTAGTGTAGCAAGCACACTAACAGGAATGCGGCTAGCAAGGATGCAGCTTTTTATTAAGACTCAGCCTGTTAATGTGTTGTGCATGTTTTGTTCTTTTTAATGAGTCATTTGTTACATGATTCATTTATTCGCATGATTCAGTTCTTTTCACGAGTTATATTTTACATACTACGTTTCTTATAACGTGATTTTTTACACACAATTCATATATTACATTTTTATATTTGATTTTCCTCCTGATTCATTTGCTTTCGATTGTGATTTTTTTCACAATTCATTTATTTTCAGACATGATTCTTAGACACGATTCATTTTTCACATGATTCATTTTTCATGTGATTTTTACACTTGATTCATTAAAGTCCATGTGAATTTCACTCGAGTCATTCATTTCCACATGTGGTTTTTACATATATGATTAATGTATTACTGTATTAATTCATATGTGATTTTTTTCTACATATTTCTGTTATTTTTACGAGTGATTTTCACATGACTCATTTATTTTCACATTATTTTTCCAAGCGATTCACCTACCACATGATTTTTTTTTAACCTGATTCGTTCATTTTTACAATATATGTTTTTTTTTCTCCAAAATTATTTATCAAACATGATTTTTTCATGAATCATGTGATATTTTTTTCTACATGATTCATTTAATTATGCTCATTTTCACATATGTGGCATGAGGTTTTATTTTCAGAAGTCATTTTTCATTGTCATCACATGTTCACATGTAATCACATATTGTTCACAGACTGGTGTTTACTCTGAATTCATGTGCAAATGTTGAAACGCAGCTTCACATGTTTTTTCACACATGATGATATAACACTCACATCCTCATACACATATGGGGAAAACTTATTATCACATGATTTTTCCCGTAAGGGACATGACAGCGTTTATTCAGACGAGCGAGTCGACTCACAATGTCTCAACGAGTCGACTCGTCTGTGAACGAATCATCCTTACTACATGCACAAGTTCAAATCTGTGGTACCCTTTAAATGAATGCTCTCATGCTGTGTGGTCCTAGAAGGCCGAGACAGGACTCTGTGAAGGTCTCGATGTGTGTGCCTGTGTGTGTGTGTGTGTGCATGTGTGTGGGGAGAATGCATGACAATTCCCATGAGGAGTGGGATCTGCAGGTGCAAAGAGAAAGCAGGAAAAGCGTTGGCCTTGCACACGTCTCCATGAAGGTGAACATTCCTCATAGCCACAGGGAGGAACTTTAGAAGGTCAATGTCGTCCTGACTAATTGCTCCCTGTTGTGGGATTTTAGCAGTAGCCAAAATCTAGAGATGCACTGTGTGTGTGTGTGTGTGTGTGTGTGTGTGTGTGTGTCTGTTCACTATCAGCCTGATCAGCATGCCATGTTATTATATTTCTTTCTTTTTTTTTTTCACCCGGGGACGTGCTCTGGCAGATTGTGTTATTCGGCTTTTTGGATCAAGCTCATTCGGCGCCCTCTGTAGTGATCATTAGCGAATAAAATGCCAGCATGGCTCATTGGATAAGTAACCTGAAAATGATCACGTCTCTCGGGCGAATCACACTTTCTCTCAGCTTGCTGTTCGCCCTCGGGCTTGTTGTTGGCACGGAGCTGCTTAGTTGTAAATGTGTTTGCTGTAATTATGGATTGTTACAAAAAAACTTCGCGTTAACGCTCTGTTACGGAAATTTGAAAAATCGCACTTGCTTGATTTTCTCGGTGTAGATACAGAATGAGAAGCGTGTTATTACTTCGATAACACATTTGAAATCTGCATAAAAGATTCATAACCACATATTACCAATGAGGAAGTGGATAAAGGCAAAAGAAATGCAAATCTCTCTCTCACACACACACACACACACACACAGATGCAGGCCACAGGCTGTGTGTTTCTCTGATGTTACAAACACCATAATAAGTTCCTGTCAGCTGGTGAACTGGCACCATAATTTGTTCATCTAGAAAAAAAAAAAAATCACGAAATCACGTCGAGTAAATATGTTTGCAATAAAGAAAGTGAGATAAAGAAGTACAAGTTTCTTACATCGGCTTAGACGACATCATGTGAAAATCAAATACTTGTTTTCCTGTCTTGTTTAGGCAACTAATTCTGGATGATTAAATTGTTTATTGCGATTTTTTAAAGGGACGATCATAATCGGGGAAAGATTAATATCGCAAAGGAAACTTTCAAAGCAGGTTTTTTTCAAAGCATAGTTTTTGTCTCATAGGAGAATTAACTGGCTGTGCTTGGCGCTTACCGATTTCAGACTGAGATGTGGGCGGAGTGACGTCTTCTTGGGGAGTGTCTATAAAATGGCCGACAAGAGGCCCATCAAAAAGCAAATATAAGCACTCTGGCCCATAACGCAGTTTTCCAAACAGGGTTCCTCAGCCATGTAATACATTTGTGCTGAGGCCGTGGCTTAAATGCATATTTTTTAGTTATGTTGAACATATTTTCCAGGTTATTTGTTCAAATGAAATAAAAAATGGAAAATGTACTTTCTTGTTGTGTGAAAAAATTATGATCCGAATCAACATCAAAGAGAGAACTGAATCATTTACACATCATCATGTTGAATTTATGCCTGTTCTCCTTCTGTGCTCACAGCTTTATCTTTCTCTACACCACTTTGCCGCCTGAGTTTAACTTTGAACAGTGATGATTAAAGTTGTGAGTTTAGCGTTTTGGTAAATATAGTGCACTCCGCAGTGAGATGAAGACGGCGTGAATCAGTCCGCGCTCCCTTACCTCCCTGCTCATGTTTCATATTCAGCTCTACTTTATTCCAGCCAGGCGCCAAAGGCTTTATCCTCAAACTGTCAGAGGAGCTGAGCGCCTGCACTCTGTGTTTCACCCGAGTCCAAAAAGTACAGCAAACTTTTTACGCTGAAGGAGTGCGAGGGAACTCTTGTGTTAGAGTTGTCACTGTGGCTGGAGAAGTTGCTGGAACAACGATTTTTTAGGAAAAGTTGAATCAGGATCTGCATTAGATACTCGAACAGGCGGACCGTTCGTCTGATTGATCAGAAGCTGTTGTAGTTTAGATTAACGCGCTCCTTCTAATACATTATCGTTTCCATAGTAACAGCTCATTCACAGAGACTTTTGACAACAAAAAAAATTGGGGCAACAAATAATTGTTGATATGGTGAAGTGTTCTGTAAGGGGATTTTAACATTTATTTAACATTTATGGAAGGAGTCTCCAGTGTCAGCGCTTCGTAACAGTCAGAGGTAAAGCTGGACGTTTTCCAGCATCTTCAGCACAGATGAGTTTACGCTTCTTTGCGTTTTCTCGGTAAGATGAGCAGCTGGTTTTTTTTCATGCGCGAGAGAGAAAAAGAGAGGCTGGTGAAGGAACGTCTGTTTATAGCTGCTATAACGTAAGTGAGAACAGGAACGAACTTGTGTCACGGATGTTCCACAACATTAAATGCAACTACAAATGGATAAAAAAAAAGTACGACATGTCTTTTTTTAATAAATAAAAAGTTCTAGAAGTATGTGCTGTTATAAGAAAATTACTTCAGCATGGTAACTGTAACTCCACTCCTTCACTGACACTGAGTGTTTTATTCCTTACTCATGTAGTGAAGCATAAAATGACCTTCTCCCAAAAGGTGTTTTATTGTGCAGGGAAATCAATGTGCTTTCTGCAAATACTTTCAGATTCTTCTTTTCTGCACGAGGACATAAATAGCCTCCGCGTGCTAGGCAAGGAGAAGGTTTTGCAGGTGAAATATTAAAAAACAAACAAAAAAAACCCCTCTGTGTCTTCACTGGTGAAATGTGTGAAACCTATATAGACTTCTGTCTAATTTGTTTGGAAGAAAAGCAATTTCTTTCAAACTTGTTGCGGTCAATTTCGCAGACGTGCCTTTAAGCTACGATCAATGTGGGTTTTTTTAACACTTGCTTGGTACTGCGTCTGTGATTTTATTGCACTAATAAAAACAGAAATAATTCCACGCCTGAAGCAACCGAAATACTCCGAAATGAGTTCCTAAAAGATAGTTGATTTCTGAGATAAAATTCTTTAATTGAATCTGTATTTTTTCCCTCAGTTGTAACAGAGCGGCGCCGCAGCCGGATGAAATGATGCTCGATTATTGTAGCTGTTCCACAAATCATGGTCCAGATCAATAACAGGGTTCAACATTGAGTCAGACATTGTCATTGAACGCAAATCCATAATGATAAATCCAGAAGGCAGTGTGGGGTTAGGACGAAAACAAGGACTAGGGACCCATTCAAACATAAAATACTGAAAAATACATTATAAATTATATATAAGTATTTTTATACTATGTAAACTAGATACGCTGCCAATATGTAATTGCAGAGATGAAATTTTTGAGTTGTTTTAAAGACTTGATTCATTTGATTCGGTTCAGTTAAATGAATCATTCGGATTCGTTCACCAATTCGTTCACCTGATCAGGCCGCCATCTAACGCTTGAGTCATGTAAAATAGCTAATAATTACTGCTATTTTGTGTCATTTTACAATACAACTAAGCCTGATTACACACAAAGCTACTGCATGCACTGAAACTCTGGAAGTCTCCAGGTCTGAATCACTGAATACACTGATTCAACTGATTCACTGAATGAGAGAGAAGTGAATCTTACTCATGAGCAAAAAGGATTCGCTAACTCAAACAGCGATTCACTGAGTGAGAGAGGAGCGAATCTCTGTCATTACCGAAAGATTCACTCACTCAAACTCATTGAATGACCAACGATTCTCTCTGAGTTAACACTGATCTGCTGAACAAGAGAGAAGTGAATTTCAATCTTGACCAAAAAAGGAGTCACTGACTGAGACACTGATTCACTGAATGAGAGACGGGAACGAATCTTAGTCATGACAAAAGGATTCACTGACTCAAACACTGATTCAGTGAACGAGAGCGGATCAAATCTCTGTCATGAATAAAAGTTACTGAATCACTGATTCACTGAATGAACGAGGAGCAAATCGTGGTTATGACTGAAACGATTCACTCAGTCCAACACTGATTCACTGAGCAAGTGAGGACCAGAAAACCGAAAGATTCAAAGAGTCAACACTGATTTGCTGAACAAGAGAGGAGCAAATCTCTGTCATGATAGAAAGATTCACTGACTCAAATACTGATTCATGAAAGGTAGTATGAGTCATGTTCAGTACACGCACAGTTTCAAATACGACTCTCACAATTCGCACATGTTCAAAACACAAAGAGAAAAACACCTAACATTAACCTACATAAAATCTCGGTTCGATAATCATGAAGTCGGTTATAGATACACATGGAAACGTACTGCTTTGGCTTTCACGTTTCAGCTTTATCGTTTGCAACTGTGAAGCAAATGACTCAGTGAACGTCAGTGACTGATTTGATCAAAATATATTATGAAAATAACTTGTTTTTTGTCCCGGGTAAAGGTCTTATGCTTGGAACCCTGGCACTGTGAGGCAGCAACGCTACACACTTATCTTACTCAATTAACAGCAATTAAAACATGTAACTGTTGATAATAACAGAACGTTAGACTTTCACAGAAAGCCAGTTCACAGGGCGCTAAATGAGGAATAATAGCACTGTATTGTGTTGAGATCTTTGTTTAAAAGAAAGGAGGTTTAAATACAGCGGTTGCTGCTGCTCTCTGAAACGTTTCGTTTAATATTTAATAAATTCATGACAAAAGGTTTTCAAAAAACATCAAACTTCAGGATCTAACGTTCTTTTTTCCCCACGCAGAACAGTAACGAGTGTGAATAATAATTCTTTTATTTATTATTATTATTATTATTATTATTATTATTATTATTATTATTATTTTCTTCTTTGTGGCCTTTCTTTTTCAAAATGTTCAGTTATTCAAAACATGGACAGCTTTCTGAAGATCAGAGCTGAGATTAACGAAAATACGTGTAAATCATATACATATACAGTAGATTTCGTTTGTGTTGAATTCTGGATTCTGATTGGTCAGAAGGAGTTGATTCATGTTCTTTAACTCTGACAGCAGTGCAGATCGTTGTGATGAAGAAGAGTCACTGTTACCACTCCAAAGCTAATTCTCTTCCCATACCTGCGTGTCCTGAAGTGGTTTATTCTTTACTTTATGTTTGTTTTCTGGTGGTGTGATTACGTAATCCGCTACGGACTCATTTTAGTTTTCTCCGTCCTTCTACAGTTGCACTCCAACTCGGATAAGGGTGATGGCTCGGTGCGGTATCTCCTCTCGGGAGAAGGCGCTGGCACCATCTTCACCATTAATGAGTCTACAGGAGACATTCATGCCACCAAGAGCCTGGACCGTGAGAAGAAGAATCACTACGTACTCCACGCTCGCGCCATCCACAGCGTCACACACCACACCGTGGAGCCCGAGTCTGAGTTCATCATCAAGGTTCAGGATGTGAACGACAACGCACCTACCTTCCCCAGCGGCCCATTCACTGCCTCCGTACCCGAGATGGCCGACATCGGTGAGTGTGTGTGTGTGTGTGTGTGTGTGTGTGTGTGTGTGAATGTGAGTGTGAGATAATAAGACAGAGTAAGTACCAGTGGAACAGAGAGAGAGTATGTATGTGTGTGTGAGAGAAAGTGAGAAAGCCTTAGGGGAGAAAGTAGAGACAGAAAGACCTAAAGAGATGGATAGTGTGTGTGTGTGTGTGTGTGTGTGTGTGTGTGTGTGTGTGTGTGTGTGTGTGTGTGGGAAATAAAGAGAGGAGATGAAATGAAAAATAAAACAGCAGTGAGGTTATAAAAGAGGCAATGTGTCATAAAAACGCAGAGAAACAGAAAATGTTTTCGAGAGATTATTTATTCTGGACTTTAAAGGAAAACTCCTTCCTGAAACACATTATATACATTTATACTGAAATGTGTGTGACGTGTTTAGCGATTCTGGTGCTAATTTGCTAGGTTAGGTGGTGTGCTGCTTTGATGTTGTTATTGCTGCCGCAGTTACGACGGTGTCTATTAGGAGAAAAAAAAAATCGCACATTTCAAACATTGTAGTTAGCTCCAGAAAACAAAAGAGCACCATTTTCCAGTGATGTTCAAACAGAATATTAATGCAAAATGGAGACACTTCATTTTAAATAAATTAGCTAACATTATAATGAACGAGTCTAATAGCTTAAGTGCATGAACGTGAATGTTTGTGCTTTTCAAAGTCGCTATTTAAACGGATGTAACACAAAAAAAAAAAGAAAAGATTTTGTTAAATTTATGTAGCAGGTTTTGGGAAGCAATAAAGGAAACAGTGAGTGAGTATAAAAATCTAAGAGACATCTGAGACATATTTATGTAAAAATAAATGTGTAAGAAACACAGCAAGAAAGAAAACGAGGCTAGAAGTCAGGAAGCGCGAGCAGAGTAAGGAGAAGACGGCGGGAGAGGGACCTGTCTGATCTGTGAGCTGCTCATGGCTTTATTAGCTGGGTCATCAGTTTGTGATGGAGCACTGCAGCAGTCCTGGTCTTCCACGTCTCGCTTGTTTGCGGCTACAATTTATGAAGTCTTGGCGTGGTTACAGAGAAGCCCAAGAGAGCATCCAGCTTTTTAAAACAGCTTCAGCCGAGGAGTAAAAACTGTTGTTTCAGCAGCATGCTGGATCAGCCCCATATACACCACATTTCACATGCTAAAAAAACCTGTTAGTAATATTTGTGCTGACGCGATGATCCTGGAGCGCGATTCCTTGGACCGTTTCCCAGCTCTCGAACGCTGCCGTTTAAGCTGAGCAAAACACAACACTTACCTGCTTTTCGCCTAAGCAAGTGTCGTCCAGTCCTGCTGATAAATAACTCTGCAGGAATGTGTTAGGAAAGCGCTAATTGTGCGCAGACCTTTTCCTCCCTCCCGCCATCGATTAGCCGAGCTCAGGCCCGAAGAGCTGCGAAGTGATCGATTCTTCACAACCACCCCTGAGCGCGCGCGCACACACACACACACACACACACACACGCACACATCAAAGGACTCCGACTGAACTGCCTACTTCACCAACTCGATTTACCTCACCCACTCAGAAAAAAATATTGTGTTGAGAATTACGACACGGAATACATAACTGCTACAGATCGAGTTAGCTCTCTGCAGTCTCCAATGCAGGACGCTGATGGGTGGAATGATTTGTTTGTGTTGATGGAACGCTCTCTGGCTGAACAAGTCAGCAGGAGCGGCTAGATAAAAAAAGGGCTACATTTTTATATACTCTTGTAATCCCCAAGAGGAAATTGTAGGTTTTTCTCCTGGAAGTGGAGTTCAGGGTGCAGACTCAGCCGTGGTACAGCGCTCCTGGAGCTGTTAAGCTGAGGGTTAAGGGCTTTGCTCAATCCCGCAGTGGCGCTCTGGGAGGTCCGGGTTTGAACTTATAATCACCGGTCACCAGCTCGGAAACTCTCCAACCGCCTGAATGTTTTTTTCTTTGTGTCAGCATTTGGTTTATTGAATCTGAGAGCAGCTCAGAGCTACGATATAAAAATAACAGTGTAAGAGAAGGTGGTTTAGAGCGATTCCACAGAAGAACCATTTTGTAGGTCTAGAATGGACATCGGTTTATGACGGTTGTGTATTTTTATTATTTTTGCAGGCTAAATTGAACTTCCATTTCCCTGCCAGATTTTTACAAAAGTTTCACTGAATTTCTTCGTTCTCATGTGCATATGATTGATAAATGCAATCAGCCATAAATTATCAAACACGTTCACAGCATTTACATGTAGCCACACCTACAAAACTCCATAAAAGGCAAAGAGAGCTTAAAATGACAAAATGGAGACTAAACAGCGAAAGAGGTCTTCCTAATCATCGTATGTGCTAAATGTTGGGCAGTTATGCAGTCAGACCGTGAGAGGTGATCCCTTCCAGGCCAGGTTCTTGGAAATCTTCAGTGGTTGTATCTGACATGGACATCAAGTGACTTCCAACTGAAAAGTTCAGTGCCTTGTGTAGCACCTCCAGCTACTATTGGCTTGGAGCATGAGAAATTTGCCCAAATTCAAACCACTTGCTCTAAAATATGGCTTTGTTTTCCTCTACATAGGAACATCGGTTATCCAGATCACTGCCACGGATGCTGACGACCCCACGTACGGCAACAGCGCCAGGATAGTCTACAGCGTCCTGCAGGGGCAGGCATATTTCAGCATCGACCCGAAAACCGGTGAGCAGAATCAGAGCATGCCTTCTTCTGTTCCCTAATGGTGCTATCTATATTTAGTTATCACTCTTTCTCTCTGTTGTTCTGACTTCTACAGGGAGCTCATTTTCAATATAGTCCTTTCACAAATCACTGTATATATATATATATATATATATATATATATATATATATATATATATATTTAATATTTAATATTTAAGCTTATCACCAGGTGCTTGGGGGGAAAAAGCTGCCACTTGTCTGTTTTAGTTAGTGAAAGGAGTAGAAAAGTAGAAAAGTTGTTATGTACAACAGCAAGTAAGAATAAAAACGTGTCTATTGTTCTGAGTGAAAACGGTCAAATGGCAGCTTTTCCCCCCCAAATGCCTGGTTGTTACTATAAAACCCCGTATCTACACGTATATAGTTTCTACCATGACAGGCTTGACCGAGCAAACAGTGTTCTAAACCACTACTTATCATTAACATTAAAATTATTTGCAGTGTGATAGAATTTACACTTTGCTGAAAAAGTGCCATTTCTGACCACTTTTTTTGTCCAAAATCTTTGGTGGCGTCCCTAAAAAATATAGTTAACTGATTTTCTTACTGTATACATGTTTAATATTGCCAGAAATCAAGAAGCAGGAAAATCAAGACGTGTGATTACTAACGTGAGATGGTGGAGAGGGGGCGGGTCCCGAGAGCTCAAAACACCTACGCAACTGTCAATCATTTCTGATTCACGTGTCAGTTGGCTCATCTGCCGTTTTTTATTTTTATTGACTCTTTTTTGTGCATTTTTAACTTGTAGCAGCATGCGCCACTGTTAAAATGTTGCGTTCCGAAGCAAATGGCATAAAGGTTAGCTTCTAACCACCAAATACCCCCCACTAACCTCCATAATACACCCCAAAAGCTTGTACCTCGTGTTCCCGAGTTGTTCCTAACGTTCGATAAGGCGATAAGCAGACGTCAGCGTTCATCATAAAAGTCAGGTTCTGTGTTTTCTTCAGCTGAAATGTAATCAGCGAGTGAGTCAGTCCGCTGCAGCAGAACCTTAAAACCGGAGCATCAGGGAGCCCATTAAACAACCTTCTTATTGTGCCGGTTATTGTGCCGGCCTCTGCAGACTATAATTGACGGTCTCTCTTATTGTGGAGGGCCTTTCAGCCTTGCTGTTCTGCGCTTGGAAAGAAATAAGAAGAGCCTCTGAGTGGTCCCCTCCCTCCCACTAGCAGAATGCATCTTTTGTTGCCTTGTCTTTGTGGGCAAAGCATCCCGGTACATATCTGTATAGTCCTTTGAGTGCATAAAGTGGACAGATTGTATGAGTGTGTGTGTGTGTGTGTGTGTGTGTGTGTGTGCAAAGACAGCAATAGATGGTGCGTAGAAGGCAAGAGAGAGAAAAAGAGATGGATAGTGTTGGGTGAGTGAGAGAGAACGAGCATCGATTATATGTTGAACTGGACTTGAACCTGGCCGTAAAGGTCCGTTATATAAAATTCCAGTGATATTTCAGGGAGAATGATATTGCTTTCTGCTGTAAGCCACCAAAAATGAATGGCCATTTCAAGCTATTGCGAGAGAAAATGGCTCACGTTGAGCGTAAAGGTTATGAGTGTATTACATAAATGTATTTTTCGCCCACTGTTTAAGTAGGCTTTTCAAAGCAAGTTCGAATAAAGCGTACCAAATATTGTAAATATAACTAGAATATGGTAGGACAGAAGGTCTTTCTATTATGTTATATATTTTATAATCACTACTTTTGAAAAAGCCTAATGTGTAGTTTGTATGAGGATGAATGAGACCAAGACGTCACGGAACCTTTCTTTCTTTACTCATGAAAAAAACAAATAATACTGAAGACATGTCTACGATATGTATTACAATGTATAGATATGCTAACAATCGGCTAGATAGATAGATAGATAGATAGATAGATAGATAGATAGATAGATAGATAGATAGATAGATAGATTGAAACTAGCATTATGGAAGCATAACATTCTGAAAACTGTTAGCTGTGTGACAAGTGCTAGCTAGAAAATTATGTAGTTAAGCTCGATAGCTTTGCTAAGTAGTTTATAAGATATTATATCAGAATAGAAATGTGGGATGGTGGCCATTTTTTCTCCAAATTTCCTATAAAATGTTCACACACTGAACTTCTGGTCAAATATGAAATATATAACCTTTCTAATCTTATTTCCCCAAACACAGAAATGTTGCTAGCAACAGTTGTCCTAAAATTATGCGTGTAGCAGTTAGGGGTGTAAACCTCATGCTTCCACGTGATACGATATGATTTTGATATTTGACGATATCACTTAATCTGCTACGATATGACACGATACGATATGATAGGATAAAATTCAGTGAACTTTGTTCAGAATCTTGAGCAGGCTCAATGTTGTAGAGAAGACCTATTTTACAAGTCTCATAGTTAAATCACGTTGCTAGCCTAGTTTAAAAACATGAATTATGTTTTTACACACAACTAATTTTGTCTTTTTTCAATAATAATTGATTTATGATTGTTGTATCGATTCATTTCAATCGATCACGTCATCAGACTGTTACATCCCTCGTCCCAGTGTTTCATTGTAAACATGCTCATGAAGAGTTATAACAGTTTTCCACGGACTTTTTCAAACATGGCGTCAGTGCCTGGTGCATTGCATATCAATCTCCCAAGTTGCTTCAAGCCTTTTCACTTAGAATGGAAAATCTTTCATGCTGCAAAGAAAGCATTCCTCATCACTCTCATGGCCAGCGAGCGTATGGATTTCCACCTGATCAATAATCCTCGGCCACCAGAGATCACTATATATGCTCTGAGCATTTACAGTATGTTGTAGTGCATATAAATAATTTTCACAATGAGGCGTGTATGAAATTCCTGGGCTTGTGCTGTCCGTTCCCACAGAAACCTATTAGCGTTTCATGGTGGAGTAGACTTTTCCTATGGAGCTGTGGTGGCTTTCCGAGACGATTCCTAGGAGCGAGTAATCCCCTCGAGATATTTTTATCGCCGCTGTGTTTTCGGATATATCACAGATCTGCCGAGTTTAACTACAGAAACAGTTAGAGGTCATGATCAAGGCTGCTAGAGGTTGATGTATCATATTTTGCAGGGTTACATGTCCGAGCAGCAAGTTCGATGGTTCAGAAGAAGGCTGGGTTTTTTTTTCCCTAGAGCAGCGTGTAAATGGGAGCATCCGTGTGCATTCGTGTGCAGGCATGTGATTGTATGAATCATATTCAGGATCAAAATAGAATGATTAAAAAAAAGAGTAGGCACAGTCCTGATTGAGGCTCATCCTCCTTTCACTCCATATCGTTTAATAATTACAGTAGACGAAAATAAACAGTCATGCTCAGTCAAGCTTTTTAGTGGCACATTTAGCCATTACTCAATAAAAATATCTTATTCCAAAAAACATCTTATGACAAAAAAACGTTTTGTTATTACGAGAAAACAACTTGTTTTGATGAGAAAACCACATTATTATAAGAAAATAATTCACAGTTACAAGAAAAGCATTTTGTGACCAAAAACATTTTGTTATTACGAGAAAACATTACGAGAAAACATCTTGTTACGAGACAACATCTTGTTATTATGAGAAAAGCATCACGTTACTACAAAAACAAGAAGAAAGCTTATTACGAGAAAACAGCTTATTACGAGAAGTTGTTACTACGAGAAAACATCTCGTTATTACGAGAAAAACGTTATTACTACAAGAACGTATTAATACGAATAAAAGCATCTGGTTCCTATAAGAAAAAAAGTTGTTATTACGAGAAAACATCTTGTTACCATGAGAAAGTATATCATTATTACAAGAAAAATCTCATTAATACAAGAAAAGTATCTCGTTATTACGAGAAAAGCATTGTTGAGATAACTGTTATAAAATAACATTTTCATGTTTTTACAAGATGCTTTTCTCGTAGTAACGAAATGTCTTCTTGTAGTAACTAGAAACGGGCCAAAATGAAGCTAAAGAATATGAACAGATAAATTTAAACTCTGGATTAAATCTTTATAACTAACTCAGCTGTTCTTACGCACCGAACATCCTTTCATCTTGAGACTCGGCTCTAAACGCACCGCACACGTTCCTGCGGTTTTTTTTCCGTGTCTGGATGAGAGGTGTGTTATGTTTACATCAGCCTCGGAGTGTCTTGGTTCCATCATCCATCGCTTGTCAGAACTCAGTCCATATTAAACTAATGATGGATCATTTTTACGTGTATGAGCCAATGAGAGCCACTTCCTCCACCACAAACCAACCCCTTCCCCCCTTCCCGGTTCCCCCGAGCCCTGGTGTTATTAGCTAACTCACCTTGACAGCGTCGCACAGGCTGCTGATCCCAACTGAGAGCTTTTCAGAAACTGTCCAATGCTTCTGTGCTCCTCTGCTAAATGCGAGAGAAGTTCTCGCCCTGTTCCACCTCACTGTCCAACCTTATTTTCTCTCTTCACTCTCTGCCTGTAGCGAAAACACCGAGGGACTGTTTAACGCGAGCATTTTGCCTTGTGCGCTCAGTGGCGCGCTGAAATCCCGCGAGCTGGCAGGTGAGATCTGCTGAGGATGTGTGAGGTGGAATGTGTGTGGCGTTCTCTGGGGCTGAACGCGAGTGCATGTCTATTCGCTCTGGCGTGCATTAGGGGTTGTTCGAGTCAAAAGTTATGTTAGCTTTTCAAAGCCCTTTTTAAAATAAAAATGAACATTTTATAATGTTGGTTTGCAGTAATATTTGCAGCATCAGGCATTTTCCCAATATACAATAAGCATCACATATGAATATTTAGTTTTGTTCAGGTTTTGCAACAAAAACACTGGTATCATTTTACGAATTAAATAGTTTATTATTTACTTACTTTCTTACTTACTTACTTATTTACTTATTTAATGGCACAAATTTAATTCATAATATTTGGGTAATGTTACAACTTTGAATTATTGTCCATTTATTTATTTGTTTGTTTGTTTATTTGTTTGATTCAAGATAAATTTTGCTCCCAGTGAAAATAAAAAAAAAATAAGTTGAAGTATATAAAAGAAACAAAACAAATAGTATTTTTCTCAATTTTATTTCATAATATTAGTGATGTTAAAAATGTTTTCACTTCTTAAAGTTGTTCAAAATGTACAGTATTTTTCTACATAATTCCCAATATTTGTCTAATACAATTACACTGTTATACTACATATACACTGTTATACGACATATATACACTGTTATACTGCATATATACACTGTTATACGACATATATACACTGTTAT